>CM055195.1:9280042-9530042 GCA_029224185.1 Karalla daura
TCTAATAATGACACTCCCAGCTGCAAAAGGCCAGGTTTTTTTTTTGTTTTTTTAATCTTTTTATTGAGGCAAAAAACACATCTGTCTTACTTTGTGTTTCCGTCCTAATCACTAAGCAAAGCTGCAGCAGAGAAGGTCACACCATCCCTCTAAATAAAGCTTTCTCTTACTCCAGGTGTCAGAATGATCACTGCTAGGAAGAGTCTTAGCGCAGGTGTTTGCTGAACAGCAGAGTACAAGTGCTCCTCCCCTGGAAAACTGGAAGCAGACACAACACTGTGGCAGCGAGCACCGCTGACTGTTGGAGTGTGAAGTTTAGCGAGATCGCATAATAGGATTTCAGGGAATTGAGGTTTACAAGAGTTCAGGAACATTGTGACATGGTGCAGTGCATTTCTTTTTTAGGCCTGTGACGACTTTGACTGATTCCTGTGGAAATGGATTATGAGCGACTGCTTCGCAGAATCTTTCAGACATGATGGGTTTTTTTCTTTTTTTGTATTTTCAACCTTGCATCCTATAATTTGTTTTCGCTCGAGTCCAGACAGTTTTAGCAACAAGCCCAACACCACTGTACATCTGTTGTAACATCTATGTTCACAACAAATTAGGCCTGGTAGCGCTTACATCCTTTGTTGGAAACCACTGCAAAACACTTCAGCTTTAGACTGTTTCAGTTGGCTCTGTCTTTCAGATGCTTAGTTATGCTGTAATACTGATGAGTTCAGGGATTCTTCTTCTCAGGTGCTTTCACAGAGGCTGCAAACTGGGTCTGCACACTGGCTTGTTGGTAAGTGATTGGGAGCATTTCCCAGAGAGTTGTGTGTATTCCTGTTTTGCTGCTCTGTTTACAACAGTGCGAATTGAAAGCAGGACATTACTTCAGAAGAAAGAGTGCCCAGTCAGCAGACCTTTGTCTGGTTAAAAAATGGAACCAAACTTACTAAATATAAAAACTTCTATGGCGAGACAAGGCAGAGTGATTTATTGGTCATACTGGTGAGCAACGAATGCAGTCAGCATGTATACTGTGTTTATTCTTTGCTGTTCTTGCATCATGTTTTGTCACCTGGAGGTGCTGCATTTTATCTGTCTATCCTATCCTCTTTGTGCCTCAACGTGCCAGGTGACAGGACTCCAGTGTATCGCAGGCTGGATCGCATATATAGATCCACGTTGGTGAACTTTGCTCTCCGTATTTTTTCCATTCCTGATCATGACAGATACGCTACAGTCACCTCTGAGGAGCGGGTGCCAATTAGGATAATGAGTCACAGTCTAATTCACAGTCTATAGGTATCACACAAATGCATTGAAACGAAAGCCCGTTTGACTGCTGATCAGACCCTTAAAAACAGATGAGCTCACTTCTAATTTGATTACACTTTCACTGTTAGTGGAGAATCTTTTCTTCAACCCATGAGACCATCCAAACTTCCACTAAAAGTGATTTATTTCGTTAGCATTTCCTGCTTTTGCCCTTTGTGACTAGGAGACCCTTGTGACACCATTTGGTATAAAACAGGTGGGATAATGGATGGCTGGATGGATGGCATACTTGCAAGTCTGACTGTAGTCATTTGTAGCACCTTAAACTCTTATTCATTTTGATCTCACTCATTACAGTGTACAACAACAAGCACTGGAACATCCATTTGTTAACTAGAAGGTGCTTCTTCAGTGCTAAATATCATCTCATATACATCATGAAATGATAATGTTTCCTACCAAATCAATGATAACAGATTCCAATGGCTTTTACAGTCAGGGGAAAATTTACCTCTGGGGCTCCGTAGCCCTGCTTATGTTACTGTCTGTGAATTCCTGTCATCTCTTGGAGTTAATAGGAGTTGTATTGAGTCAAATAAAGACCGCCAGGGCAGAATGATGAACGAGACATACACTCTTATCGATGGGTGGAAACTTGATTGTGTGCCTCTCTAAAAGCATGCAGGTGTCAAGCATGTGTCAAGACTGGTATTAAAGCACCTATCGGAGAATCAGCGACACGACTCTGCGGGTCCAATCAATAGAGACGTGCTCTCGGACCGAGGGATGGCCAGCCCATTGATCGAGAGCAATTTCATCATCTAGATTTCCGCTGTGTCTGCCTGGCTGCATCTCCACCGTTCTCGCTCCCCGACATGCCAGCCACCCCTCTGTTTTCACCCAGGTCAATAGAAGCATATCCTCAGTGTCCAGCACACCAGGACGGCACTTATTTTTACATAGTTCTGAGGCGGCGTGTAAAAGGAAATGCTGCTTTAAAGCCTGCCGCCACTTCCATGACTACCACTTCCAGTTCATTTAACTATATTTTGGGCCAAAGTCAGAGTCTGTGCCTTCTTAAGACTATGTCTTGCTGTTCCAAGGCAGCTGTTGGTTTGACATGATGTTTCCTTTAGCAAACTCTTGGATCCATACACAAGGTATTATATTGTTTGATCACAGTAATAAAGCACAGTTTCACACCATCTATAGCATCAGACTGTGGTGGAATGGGCCGCGTTAGTGGGTTTTTTTAACCCTACCGTCTGTCCAATGTGCATGCCATATTGCTGCGAATGACACACTGTCCACAGCCATGAATAAAAAAAGAAGTTACTCCTCAGTCATGTTAGCACATCCATAAGGTCCTCAAAGTCTGCAAAGACTTCAGCAAGAAAGTTGTGGATTCACCTTCTGTTGCTGGTCCATATGTTTCATTCCAGGTCCTCCAGTTTCCTCCCACATCAAATAACCATGTATTAAGGATGATTGGATAATTGTGAGTGAATAATGTGTGTACCCTGTGATGGACTGGACTATGTATGTGAGCTGGAGATTGGCAACAGCAGACCCAGATACCAGTGGGTATAAAAGTGATAGATGAATGGATGGATATTGCTGGATGAGAAGTTGTTAGCTACTTTGCTACTTTCCATCCAGTAGTTGCCTGAGTCTGGACAAAAGTGCTGGATGGACAGATGGATAGAGAGACAGACAAGCAGGCAAATGCACAGGCAGACAGACAGAGTGACATTTGTCACTGTGCCACCAGCCTGGCTAAAAATACCACCGCTTCATCAGGGCTGAGCTGTTGCTGCATTATTACGGCCACATCGTGCCTTTTAATGTGGCGGGCTATTAATTTACTGAGTAGGGTGTGTGTAAGTTCACTGTAACTGAAGGTGATTTGACTGAAACTAATTGAAGGTTAATTAAACAGCATCATTATTATCATCTTAGCAGCCGTAATACTTATGGTGACCCCGAACCTGAGCCCATGCATTTAAAGCAATGGGAGAGCATTAAAGTGAAGGGTATGATGTGGATTTTTTTTTTCTTTTTTTGGACCTTGAAGAAATCAGCCACTTTCCACACAGAAGCGGGGCCCATTCAATAATGCAACCTTCGAGCCTGACTTTCCCCTGACTTCCACACCATTTAGTGTCACAGCCACAGCTGGGGGTCACTTTGTCTGCAGATCAGCCAGGACAAAGTGGGAATAAACGGCAATCTATTAGCCGATAACAGAGCCCTCATTTTCACCCTCTAAACTCCACCTCCTGCCTCGATTCCACTGAAATTGACCTGAAATCTGGCCTGAAAATATGCCCTGATACACACACACACACACGGACGCACAAAGCACAACACCCACAGTGGAGTATCTAATTTTGTGGAGCAGATGACTGACAGACTCCATCATCAGCATGATGGGTCCAGGACAGCATGTCAGACACATCTGAAATGACCTGCCCTGAGTAAATGATAATATGCTAATAATACCCATCGAAAATAAGAGACAATTTAAGGGGCACAACAGAGAAACAGAGACAAGGAGACAATTTATGGCAGTCATCTTTTCGCCCCACTGCATTGCAAAGGTTTGGGAGACTTTGGAAATAAGATGCTGGGCAGGGTCTTTTCTTCCAGATGGATGAAAAATCCATTATTGCTGTTCATGCTTGGATTTTATGTTTTTCAGAAGGATCATTTTGCGATGATATTCTGCTCACTACACATCAGTAAAGTTAAAGTGATTTTGTTGGATGTTGTGCAGCAGCCATCCTAGATTTAAAATGACAGATTCGATCTCTGCGAACATTAAGCCCTTAAGCCGCCCTAAATAATTGCTTTGTTTAAATCTAAACGTCTCATTTTCTATCTGTCTTAATACTAATTTGCGTGACAATTTGCATTTGCTAATTGATCACGACATTTTCATTTGATGTCTCTGTCGAGTTTTCACCATCTGGCCATGTTGTTTGAATTTAAGTTAAAAGTTGAAATGTTTGTTTTCATTCATTCATTTTATTCATCCTACTCTCTTTGCATTTCCAATTCTTGGTGTCCAAATAAAGCACTTTCTGATGAAACCTGTCCATCTGTTTGCCTGGGTGTCATCCTCCATTCCACTTCAACTTAATACCTTCTGTGTCAAGTTGAAGCTATTCTCACATTACAGTCTATCTACCGACTCACACGGATCATAACGTACTGATCAGATATGTCACATCAGTTTGTACTATATATCACCAATTTGATGCCTCATCTTTAGTTGAAGTGTTTTTCTCCAATTAGAATGACAGGATGACTGTTGTAGTTTTAGTTTGCTACTCTGTAATTAGTTAGCTGGTTAGTTGTTAAATGGGCCTGACAGGTCCAATTCCTTGTTAAGACACAGTGGACAAATCCTTTTAAAAGTGCACTGTAAATGTACTTATTATTTCACCATATCGCACATAAATCTTCATAATCTCAAAATAATGTAACTTTTGATGATATACAGTTGTGGAGAGAAAGAAAAAAAGACTTGTGCAAAATAAAGGAACAGAATTAGTGTGATAAATGAATCTCAGCCTTACCAGCAAGTAAAGAGTAAGAGAAGACAGCGTGAATAGAGAATCTGACTGAGGAGGGAAGGAAAGCAGAGATAAGAGGAGGAGTAATAGAGAGACTTAGAAATGGAGGGTAGAGAGATCCAAGAAAAGGAGACAAGAGAGATGAAGAGAGAGTTGTGTTTTATCACCCCAGAGGCAGCAGCTTTCCTCAGATAAGAGACAGAAAACAAGCAGCGACTGGTAATTGTTTTGCGCGGGCAAGTTCCAAAGGCTCCGTGGCAAGAAATCAGCATAAAAAGATAATTAAAAAGTTACTGGGAAAGGCTGAGCCTCTCAGCCTGTTTATTTGTGTGATAGCCCAAGTGAGGACGTAACAGAGACCGAGCGGGAGAGAGAGAAAATAGCAATCATGCCCAGGGCTAAACATATGGAGGCTATGTTACTCACAGTCTAGGCGGAGAGTGATGGAGAGCTCGCATCAGAGGCAGAGAAGAGCAGACGCCTCAGACATGCTTACAGAGACAGACCAGCACGTGGCTGTGGGACAGCCAGCATGGGGAAATCTGAAGAAATACAAGGAGGCCGATGATTCCAGACATGTCTGTGGAGATTCTCATTCATCCAGGTCATCTAGGGAACTGTAAATCATGGAAGATTGTCATTGATTGATTGATTGGTGATTCCTGACATTTTGCACTTTCTTCTTTCCGTCTACTTTGTCACACCACTCTCTGCCAAGGTCCCTTTCAGTGTGTGTGTGTGTGTGTGTGTGTGACACACGCTGGGCTTTCAAGCAAACTTCACTGTAAACCCATTAGCGGTAATATCAGAAGCTGCTCCAGCTCTGCAGCACGTTCCCATCCCATTCCTGTCACAAAAACCGTCTAACGCTCGGTTAACGTTGTAAAACAGATCGATCGCGTCGCTGTTTCACTTTCAGTTTGCATTACGTAACGTAATTGGTCCTCGTGCTTTACGCAAGTGAGGGGCCGGAGCCAGAGGGCAGAGTCTAAAAAGTCCTCATAATAAGCTGGCACCAGTTGTGTGCTTAATGCACAGACATGATCTCATTTCACTCTTGGAGGGAAGACAAATGAGTGTATTTCCCATGAAGGTGAACTATTCCTTTAATGTAAAACTGTAGCCCTCTGCAGAGCCTTAAGCAGAAAAGTGTATTGTGCACAGAGCTGCTTAATAATGATGAAACACACATTCACTACATCTCCCTCCCTCTTACCCTCTGTGTGCGTGTGTGTGTGTGTATGTGTGTTTGTGTGTGTGTGTGTGTGTGTGTGTGTGTGTGTGTGTGTGTGTGTGTGTGTGTGTGTGTGTGTGTTTGGACAAGAGAAGCCATATTGCTTGAATGGGTGTTATTTCTGGAAGCTGTGATGTGAGTGTGTCCTGTGTGAGGCTGACGTGTGCTTTAAACCCCACTGCCACAACACCTCCTGCCTCAGCAGTACCACATCCATTTATTACATAAATACACACACACACACACACATACACACACGCGCGCGCGCGCCGAGCACACGTCTGGCAGTCCAAACAAAATGGAGAAGGAGAACTGTGTGGCAGTCATTGCTCTTCTTGTGGGGGTGCATTATTGGATTTCTGTAACCCCCACCACCGTCATCAGCAGTCACATCTAATGATGGCTCTCAACACCTGTAATCATCAACACAAACACTGGGGGTTGGAAGAATCTGCCGTTCCTCTCCCTCCTCCTCCTCCTCCCCCTCCTCTTCCTCCTCCTCCTCTTCCCCTCATCAATATGCCTGAAGTGTAGTTGCAGTGCAGCAGAGATGTATTCTGTATTGATTACCGGCTAACTGTGCCAGCCCATTGACATTTTAACACTCACTTCTGGGCAGCGAACAAAAGGAGAATCAAAGGAATAAACAGAAGATGTGATAGGAAATGTTGGTCTAGGGTTCGTTCTCAATAGAACAGACAAGTTCAACAGGTGCACACAAGTTTTGTTCTTGGCAAGACTAATGGAAACTTCCAAGGGAATCATATAAATCCTCTGCAGTGTCTGCTTGGCCAGTGGGTGTAATAATGTATAGGCAACCAATAAGTGTAGTACTGTTCAAACGTATCTGCTCGTCCCCGGATGTATAATCCTCCCATCCATGTCCTCCTTGTCACCCTGCCTGCTATCGCAGCTAGGATTTCATTAAAGCTGCCTCGCACACTGTGATATATAATAAACACTGCTGCTGTCATACAATGGAAAGGTGTCTGTGTGACCAGCAGGAAAACCTGAGTGGCTGAGTCTCTGGGTTTCTGAAAAAAGGTCCTTATGGTTGGAAAATTGAGAACGTTATGAAGGAGAAAAAGAAAAAGAAATGTTGGCTCTCTCATGGGAATTATTTCAAGAGCGAATAAGTACTTCATGATGTCAAACCCCAGTGGAGGGGAAGAACGGGAATCAGTTTTAGTGTTTCCCTGGAGCTACTACACACATTAACATATGCCCTCGCCATTCATGAAATTTGATAAGTAATATGAGACGTGCCTTTACCGCTCAGATACACAAGTGGTACATCTTTGCACTATAATTCTCAACTGAAACGACAAAGCGTCTGTATCTGTTTTTCAATTCAGTTACTGACTTTCATGACCGGGTGCAAGAGTTGAGTTGACTTGCCATTGAATTGCACAGTGACCTATCGTACCTTAACATTTTGTATTTTTCCATGAGCTGGCAGTGAAAAAAAGTTGATGTTTGGGGGATGTTAGCAGGACATTTTGCAATTCTGTTATAAAAGACTATAGAAATGTGAGGTCAGCGTAGATACACCATAGGGACAGGGTAGCAGAACATTATAGTTTGACCTCTTTTATCACCAGAATTTATCATTTAGAGTTATTTGAAAAGACACGCATTGGTTTAATGTGAGTGCATCTTGTACAAGAAGAGTTTTTCAGACAGGAAATACAAGCCCGAAAATCACCACAATAACTCTTTTCTGTTCATTCATTTCAAGTTTCCATCGCAAAATATTAGGCCTTACGCAAAATGTTGACAGAGATGCACAAACTTTTTTTCTTTTTAAGGGCAAAAACTGAAAGTTATTTGTGGGTCACTCGATAGCGAAAATGCCTGTTGTATTGCTGGGATATGAAATGTTACTGGCGCTTTGGTATTCTAAGTTCCTTGATTGACATGTGCATAAAAACAAACAATAAAAGGATGGACAGTGATTTATATACATATTTATATATTTATTTTCAGATTGATTTTTAAATGTCACTACTGTTGCACCTCATGGTGGGCCAGCTTTGGGAGCCCGGTGAGAGCAGAGCACAGAGACAGATAATAGTCCAAACAATAGCCTCAATCTCTGCCTTGTCCAGTCAAAGAGCCAATTTGTACACTACAGACCTGTGTGTGTGTGTCTTTCTGTGTGTGTGTCAGTGCATTATATTCATTTTTCCTAGATGTGAGGGGCAGAAATACAGGGACAGGTACAATGGATCTTGAAGAGGTGCTGATTTGTGTTTACTCCCTTTTGTCTTCAGGAAAATGTTTTTACCTGAGCTCTTGGATTAAAATGGAACCTCCAGCGTCAGTGGCAGCTGTCAGCAGCTGATTATCAGTTTTATTATCAGTGTATTCTTATTACTGCATCTCAGTTAACCGTAAACCCACTGGCCATATTTACTCTTCATACCGACTCCTCTACAATATGAGTAAACTTAAATAAGCTGATTGTTTTGAAGGTGTCTCATTTTCATTGGCATAATAATTAGAAAAATCAGAAATCAATGTGCAGGTCATGAAGGTACATCATCTTCATTATGCATTCAGTTGTACAGTTGGTTTGTCAGATAAGTTAAAATTATTGGCAAAAGTTAGTTGCAGTAAAAAACTGACAAAGGAACTGAATATGTGTGATTTGTTCAGTCGTAGTCCTTGGATGTTTTAGTCTGGTTCAGAGCGTATCATTTGACCTGTTCCATACACAGGACGGACCATTAGAGGCGTCCTTGGTTTGGAAGGCTTTCATCTGCAAGTCCTTCAAGCTGCACACGGTCAAACAAATGACATATTAATTTACATTCATATTACATTAGAGGGATCAGGTACATCTGTGGATCATCTGCATAAGTATAACTCTGCCATTATCAGAAAAGGGAATGTAATTTTTCCTGTCATTCAACACCCACCTCTTAACATTCAATTACAAGTCCAACTTGAAAATATGAAACTCGAACTACATCTCCATGTGTGTGCATGCATGGGTGCATGTGTGTGTGTGTTTATGTGTCACAGTAATTTCTGTCACAGCAATAGCACTGCTGGATTAAAAGACATAGTCATTCAAAGTGTTACAGGGGCAGCTGTGAGAGGAGAGAAGCTGTGGACTAATACCTGAAGACACACACACGCACACACACACACAGTGTTTTTCTTTCCTAAGCTGCTCCTCTATCCCTGTCAGTCCTCTGACACTGCAGCATTCCACATGGCAGAGCAGAGAACAGCCCACGTCCCGAATGTACAATATACACAAATGTACCGTTCCCTTTAAACACACACACACTGTCTAGCTCTCACTCATGTAGATCCATGCGATATATAAAAACTCTGTATACATGGAAGATGTCTGTGTGGTATGAGGGAAAACACTGCCTAATACAATGTGAGTGGGAAGGGAACAAACCAATGATTTTAGCCAATTTACCATCAATCATATATACACTACATTATGGCTGACTGTTTTACAGCTTATCCTCTAGCTTTCGGGCAGCCGTTGGCTTCAATTCAATTCATTAGTGCAATGAGCTTATAAATATCTGAGCCATAATTGAGATACTGTAAGAAATCCATTACAATGGCTATTATAGTTTATTTTTGTGTGAAAATGACCTTGTGGTTGAATCATTTTCCCAACAAAAACAAATACTGAATGATACATATGTTAGGATTGTTTGGCCAAACACAAACTCGCCCTTCATGCGAGGAAAGCACTTGAATTATTCTGAAGCTCACCTGACATGAATGATGCAGAGATATTGTGCAGCAAAATCAGTTCATTTCATTGTAAACTGTGATCAGAGGGTCAGGATCCAGTTCATCATTGATTAAATTTGACTTGCAAATTTGCATTGTTTTCCAATAGTGAACTCTCTCGGCAGTGCTGACCTTTGGGAGTCAGCCAGTCCAAAGTAGAGGAAGCCGTCATCTGTGTTTCGCTTTGCTCTAAAAGTTAAAAAAAGAGGTTTTCCTCCTGTGTTTTTTCTTGCTGCAGTTTAAAGAGTGCAACGCGCTGTTAATATTTTCCTCCATTATCCTGCATCTCCTTGACACGTGCACCTCATTGTGCTTGATGCAATTATGGCTTGTGTGTTCAATATAAACTTCAGACAATTTCTACTGTAGGTTATTTAAGTGTTTGCAGTTGCTGATTCAGATGACATGGATGTCAAACATAGCAGAAATGAATTTGTGTTTTTTTTTCTGGATAAATCCACACATACAGTTAGTTTTGACCTGGTTTGGTGGTCTAACATCACTAGACAAATATTGGTTTTATGAGTCTTGGTTTCTGCCATGTTTCAATCTCTAATATGAGCTGAAGGAAAATGATTCAGTATTCTCTATGGGAACCCCATAGGGTGTATGCTCCTGAGTCAGTCAGGTCAAAAACCAGCTCTAAATATCAGAAAACACATGCTCTATATGTAGAGAAACCAACAAAACTAATCCATATATGGCACAAATCAAAAATAGTGATCAAAAACAGAAATTTAAAAATGAGGATATACTCAAGCCTAGTTGTTTTGGTGACCAAACTAAGCAAACAGAGAGAAGAGAAGAATTCAGAGGTAATAAAGCACTCCAAATGCCTCCCCCTGCTGTAGTCATCCAGCAGCAGTGGCATTCCTAATGGCCTCGCATTTCTTTCCACTGTCACTCTGACAGGAACTTTTTCCCCATGGGTGGTTTTAATGTTAGCGTCTCCAACAGCTGGGAAGGCCGACGAGTCAATTATATTTCAAGTCATTGGAGCAGCAATTCTCTTAAGTGTGTTTGATTAACAGGCCGTTGTAGTGGCGCTGACATCTGAAGTGCAGCTCGCCACACCTAGGAGCGGTGGCAGGCAGCTGGCTCTGGAGCTGCACCGCCTCCACGAAACATAGGTGGACTCGTCTGGATGAGCACATGTTTTGGTAGATATTCTTTTACGTAAGTTTGTGTGTGTCTGTGTGTTTGTGTGTGGGAGTAAATACACAAAATACAGCCAGACAAAATGCACACTAAATGTAGCACTTAGAGGTGATACAACATAAATGGGACTAAATCTGAATTAGTTTGCCTAAAAGGCTCAAACCTGCCAAGGCTAACAGGTGTTTATAATGCGGTGGTTCATTTCTCCCAATGCTAATATGAATGCATCATTAAATACAATGTATTCTAATACTGAGTGAGTTTTTAAAAGGAATCAAATGCGGAGCAAACCCTGAACCTTGAAATTAAGTTAAAAGTCTGGTGAAAAATATCTAGGCTATAATTCAATGGAAGATACGGTAGAGGAGTGAGTGGTCCTAGAGCCTCACAATACGGAGGTTGCTGGTTCCAATCCCTGTCAGATCCAGGGCTTCTCTGCATTGACTTCTCATGCCTGTGTGGGTTTCTTCCAAGAGCACACAGTTTAGGTCTATTGGAGGCTCTTTATTGCATCTAGGTGCTAACGTGAAAATGAATGGTGAATGTCCCCTGTGATGGGCTGGATGTGTCCAAGGTGTATTCCCTGTCTTGGCCCTATTAGCGCTGGAGAATTAATTAAAATAATCAACTAATCTGATGAGGTGTTAGGCTTTCATTCATATGCCAGTCCCTTACTCAGCCATTCTAATGACTTTTTTCCCCTCTCTCTGATTTACCCCCACTTATATTCTTCCTTCCTCCCTTTCTCCTCACATCACAGCTGTAGATACTCCAGGTGTTAATAAAGCCAGAGCGAGCCGGGGGGGGGGGCTCTCGGCTTTGATAAACATTTTGTCGCTCACAAAGAGATGACCACTCCTGCAGATGCATAATTCATATGCAGAGGTCTGTTCTCTCTCAGTGAGAATAAATCTTTTATTTTACACCTCCCTCCCACCCTCCCTCCTTCTTCTCCCCCTGTCGCTGATTCCCTCTGATCCCTACATCCTTCCACAACCCCTTGTCATCTACGAAGGATTTCTTTACAAAGCTGAGCTGTGACAGTGTGCTGTGTTAGCGTTTAGTTTTGACGTGCATGCAAGGCCGTTCCTTGCCACGTTTTAAAGACACAATAACACTACTCCATTCTCTGCAGGCACACGCGCACACACGCACACACACACACACTGTAGTCCTGGAAACACAGACATTATGAGGTGATAAGGGTCTCTGTATGGCAGGTCCAACCAGTATGTGGTCTTGAAGGGTGATAGCAGGGGGGTGGATGAGGGAGAGGAGGTTATTTCTTGAGATGGGCAGGCATATGCTACAGGTTGCAAGGAAAAGAAGTCTAAAGCTATGTTCACCCTAAAGCAGCTTAATTTCAAAATGCAGCATAGATATCAATGCATTTCTAGTTGTTTTTTCTATGACTAAATAATTGGAAATTACAGATAAAGTTGGATGGTTTGTTGCTTATGTCGTTCCTCTCTTCATCAATGCATGAGAATGGACATGCTGCATGACATGTGTCGAGTGGACCTGCTTGACCTTTAGAAGTGAAAGCTTTCTAATTGCATTTCCACCTCCGCACCAGTCTGCATTCCTCTTTAAAGCTCTTTACAATCCCAGGAACATTTCACAAATATATTGTGCAAAAAAAAAATTTAATCAAGCTTTAATGGTCACTGTAGGGGAATGGACATTTGAATGACAAACAACATATGCAAGAGGTTCAGGTTGCTTTATTTATATCTGTAGGTATAACAGCTAATAAGACTGTGTGACTCACACAGACAAGAAGTCTGGTCTACAATGGTCTGCACTCTAGGAAGCCACGTTGGCTCGTGGGAAGAAGCTGTCTCTGTCTTTGTCCTGGTTCTGCTAGAAATGCAGCCTTCTGGTTTCTGGTCAAACAGGTGGGAAGCCAGATGGGTTCTCTGGGTTCTTCTTAAGCTCTGGAGAGGCTTGGGAATATGCTTCCAGTGATTTCCTATGCTCAGTTGTCTACTCTTGAGCTTCCTCTCGTCTGGTTTTCTGTCTTAGCTTCTACCACACTGGGATGCAGTATGGTTTAAGTGCCTCTGCCTGGTGTCACTGCGGTGGTGATTTTAACCACCTCCACCTGGTGTTGTTGCACAAGTCTAATTACTTGGGCCAGAATAACCAAAGTTAACATGTGGATCATGTCAAAGGAGTTGCCACTGTGGGATCTATGGGGTAATTTTATAGGGCCCGCAGCTGACAGGAACTGTCCCTCTCCACTGCCGAGTCAGACCCCTCAGTGACATCACGAGTCTCACTCACATCAATCAAAATATTGTTTTCATAACAAAGAAAACGACAAGGAGGGGAGAGTAAACCTCAAGTTTCACCCGGAGATTGACAGGTTCCATCTTACCCCTGAGCCAGGGCTCGATCAGGCCCCGTAACAGTTCCTTTAGATGGTCCTGTGGGGGGAAGTTCCTGCAGTGGAAACGCGGCTTAAAGTTTCATGGTCTGGGGGTGGTTTGTGAGAAATTCCTTAATCCAGGAGCAGGTGTGTGAGTCCCAGGTCAGACAGTTTGCTGACCAGGATGTCGGGGATGATGGTGTTGAAGGCTGAGCTGTAGTCGATAGTCAATAAAGTAAATTCATTCCTGTGTTGTGCTTTGAATAGCTAATGGAAAACACTAGTTGTTTCTCTTTGTAACTTCCCTGCTGAGTTGCAGAAAGTCTTCTTTTGTTGATTTAAGCAGTAACCAAATAGCTTCAAGTGCTCTCTGGACTGAAGGAATGATGGCCTTGATTTCCACGTAGACAGTAAAATAAGCACATTTGTAATCTTACGTACAAATGGACCATCTAACTCATTTACAGATGTACAGTTTTAACGTTTTCTTCTTTTATTTCCTGGTCTTTAATTGTGTCATGTGACTGAATAGCTGAGTCATCATGGCAACAAATAAGTGAGACGATATTTGATACAAAGACGATATCTTTCTTTTTTTTCTCCTGTCATCCATCAATTTACCTATATTGTACCTTAATGCTGTGGCATGGGTTTGCGGATGCATAACTCCACAGGGCACACACATTCACACCAATCACTGTCTCACACACTCACACACAAAACTAGGGAAGTGTATGAAACTGATATGAATATACATACATGCAAACACAGAGAAGCCCTTGCCGTGACTGGTATTTGAACCAAGGACCTTCATGCAGCGAGAAAACCCCTAAAGCACTTTGTTGAAACTCGATAGATCTCAAGGAAACTTGAAATATCCAGAGTGTTGGTTGATGTTGAACAAATTTTAGATGTGTTGCAGTTCAGATTTGTGTCAACTAGCGTCTTTTCCAAATCAAAGATAGAGAATGGGCCCAGAGTAGTTTGTATAACTGGCAGAAGTGTTGTGCCGTGATGGGCTTCAGCAGCAGCCTGCTATACCCCACTCCACAGGGATCATACCTGCTTGTGACTGAAAAACAAAACAAGAAGAAAACACATTGATAAGCTGTGCCCAGAGAGGAATTTCCAACATTTCTAACATTTCCCTAATGGATAAAAGTGTCTGGACAAAATCTGACTCTAATGTGTGTGTGTGTGTGTGTGTGTGTGTGTGTGTGTGTGGGTGTGTGTGTGTGTGTGTGTGTGTGTGTGGTGTGTGTGTGTGTGTGTGTGTGTGTGTGTGTGTGTGCCTGTGGTTGTGCCTGTTTCACTGAGAGGAATGCTGGAGGTCAGAGCTAAATAAAACAATAAGCATTTTTTGTTCCCAGTCTGAGCGATCCATAATAATGGCTCAGACCTCTGCCCGGTCCCACAGGCCTGCGCCTTGCTCCCCACATCCACCTGTGCCTCTGCTAATGCTCCCAGCCCTCAGCCAGCCAATCAGCTGCCAAGGCTGGCCTTTGAGGGGTTAATGAATCATGATAAGTGTGGTGACTCACAGATGCCCCTGGGGTAACTGTAGCCACTGTACTCCAAGCAAGTGTCATCAGTGAGCACCACAGCCGTCAGTCATCACACATGCTATTAGCCTTAAGACCAGCCGCTCCTTTACTCTTCAGCGCTGTGTGTGTGTGTTCAGAGTATAAAAATCTGTAATTCTGCTGTTGCTTTTACTTAGGCGAGCAGAAAGTGTTGCTTTGAATGTGTTTGTATGCATTTGGGGAGTGGGGAGTGTGTGCATGTGTGTGTGTGTGTGTGCGTGTGCATGTGTACACACATGGGGAAGTGGGTCTTGGAACCTTGTTTCCTTGTTTGGCTGTCTGTTGATCTAAATCTTTGTTTTATTTATTTGATGGTGTTAAATGATTGGTTATACCCAGGCTGCCTCAGAATGATAATCAAGACCACTGTGCTTGATTCTGTGGATGTGTGTGTGTGTGTGTGTGTGTGTGTGCGCGCGCGTGTGTGTGTGCATGTTTCATTTGCACTGACATTCTCTAAGGCTCTGCAACTGCAACTCTACTGCAGTCTCACCTGTGGTGCAACAGTGCCCCCTGCAGGAGGAACTCATCCGGCTTTTAAAAGTCATGTGAAAGCTGCTGGATTCCGAGCAACAGCTCATGAATCTAAATGATGCTGTAGATTCATGTGATTTAGGATATGGCATGAGAAAGGTACGTTTTGTTTCCACTGACAGGCGATGAAAACAAGTGTCTGACTGATGAATGTAAACATCATAATTGCTCGGCTCCATTTTGGTCTCCACCATCTCCTGAATGAGATGTTTCACTGCAAATCAAAACAGTGATGTCGCAAACTGAAAAACTAAATAATTGAAAGATGTGCCATGTAGACTGGTTGGCAAATGCAGAATTCATGAGGTTAGTTTGGTTAGTTTGGTACATACAATAATGGCACAAAATACTGATGGGCGCAGCCTAAATTAATTAAAGGCTCATTTACGAGCACTAGAATTTGTGTCTCAAGATTAGGTTAAAATGACCTGAACCATTTAAATTCATATTGCACGCTTTACTAAGCAAATTTGCAATTTATTAAATTACCTCACGGCCCACCTCATTATATACTACACATTTTAACACAGACAATTGGCAAGGAATCACAGAGAGTCATTGTTTCAAATACATAATAATGGTGTATCATTATTGTGAAAATAAAAGCAGGTAGTATCAAAGTATGGTGAGAATAAAGATGTGTACTTAGAGAGCTGGTGTGCTGGTGTCTCTCTTCCCTGACTGATTATCATGGGAGCCAAGTGAAAGAAAAATCTCAGACATTTATTATTGCAGAGTCTCTCTCCCTCTCTCTCTACAGGGTTGCACAGCCTTCGTGGTACTAGCATGGCACAATAATCACTGGCAGTGCTCCCTGGCCCTCTCTTTGTTCTCCTGTTTAATGAGTGGAACGTTCTTTTATTTACCTCTTCATGAGTAAATCAATAGTCAGCTAAAAGACCGTCCCATTTAGCAAGGTGACTGTTAAAGGTAGCAAACTATCGATCCGTCCAAATGAGCCCCGCCAAACTTTATAAACAAAAAGCGGTGTCGCACTATCTCCCTCCATAAATAGATTGAACTGCAATAATAGAGATATCGAGTTAGAATGAGGAGGAATTGGTGCTGAATGGGTTCATTCACTATAAAAATGTGCTCTGAGATCAGCATCTTTGAAAATAATAATGACAATGAGTGGAAGAAGATAAGGGAGAGAAATCTCGTATTTGTGTTGCATCTCTCACACAAGTGATTCAGAGTGTGCCAGTGAGATAAAGCAAGGAATGCAAAACATCATCACTGAATGAAGCCTGTTTGATAATAGTAAAACTGAGCAGGTGCTTCACAAGCATTTATGGAGAGATGCCATTGATGGATTGAAGGAAGAGTGAAGAGGATAAAGTCAAATGAAAAATACCAAAATTAGCCCCAGATTTTGCATGTCTCTAATTCAGCCCGGACAAAGCCTGAATGTGCTTTTCTGCATCGCCTGAACACTTGCACAGAGCAATGATGTCACCATGCTTTGCAGGAAAGGAGGCAGGTGATTAGATTTATGTTGTCCAAGGGACACACACCTGGAAACACAACAGTGGCGTTGGACATGATAATACCCTAACCAGGCTGCGAGCATTTCCCAGCCACAACATATGGACAGAAATTCTGCATCATTTGTAAACTAGAATTAAAGAGTCACAGTCCCGGTGGGAGCCACTGTTCTCCACCTCAGTACTTCAATTCCCCAATTGGTTGCCATTGGTCCACCACGCTGTGTGCAGCTCTTGCTTCTGATGTCCACAGTGTGAACAGCAACCATCTCCTGGGCTCCCAGCCATGCTGTAGCAGAGCGGCTCAGGGCAGACAGCCACACTGCTAGAGTAGCCTGAGCCAAAGCCAAAGCCAGGCTGCCTCATGTTTGCTTCGTACGTACCTTACACACTGTGCCTTTAAGACGTACACAGTTGGAAAAGATAACTATGTCTCAAAATGAAGCTGCATCGGTAATAATATGAGACATAAGAGGAGAATACAAAACAAGGACTGTAATCTGTCCACATATGTTGATATTTTTTTCTCTTTTTTTGGAAAATTGGGGCATAGGGTATTGAAATCAGACTAATTAAAGTGGCGGAATAATGCATCCACTCTTAAGGCAAGCGTTAACAGCAGCGCTTATCAAACTCAAATCACAGCCATTAGTGCTGTCAGAGGGATGCAGCCAGAGCCACCTTCACCCATCAGTGCCCTGCAATCAATTTCATTATCTGACTGTTGTTGTCTACCATCTCGCGCTCCCTTCTGCCTGATCCCTTGGCAACTTGTTTGCAGGCTGATCTTTCTCCATGCAAAAACCTGCGACCCAACTGCCAGCCGCGTGTAATTGCAAATCTTTCTGCCTTTAACTCATCCCCCTCTCCACCCTCCCACCCCTTCCACTAACTCTGCTCTTTTCCACTAATGTCAGCTCCCGCTCCCTTTCATGCTCAGACGTGCTCAAAGTGGAGAGGGGCTCCTGATTTCAAAGCTGGTATTCCTCCTCTTCACTGCATCCATACTTTCATCTGCCATACAGCCATCTATCAGGATCAGAACAGGGGAGCACAAACCATCAGGGAAGCTATAGATTACTGACATATGCACACCACTGCTTTTGGTATAGGAAAAATCCATGAGGACAGAGTGCACACAGGTAGAGGTTAAAGCAGGTGAAACTTATGTGGTAAAGCTGTCTGAACAGATTATACAGTGCTTTCAGGATCTAAGTGTATTTTTTTCTCTCTGTTCGTGTCCCAAGGTAAATGTCTTGCAGTAAAGGTGGATCATACGATGTTCCATTGAAGTTCCATTGAAGTGTGGAAATGTAGGGCGCTATTTGTGTTGTGGATGATAAGGTGATTTAATGTCCATCCAATAGATGTGTCAAAGACTGCAGCTGTGCCTGTGTCTCTGTTACAGCTTTTCCACTAAAACAGTTCCAGTGCTGGTTCCGGGTTGGTGCTGGTCTGATGCCAGTTGAGAACCAGCTGCTTTTCCACTGCGTGAGAGCTACGCCATTATCTCTGTATATTTTGTGTCACATGTGTCGCCATCGGTCTGTCCCAGAGGACAGAGGTGGTACAGCACAATAAAATATTAAGTTCACCTCGACTGTCCTTTGCTGTTTCTGTGGCTTCCCTTGTGTAGCAAGAAAAAAAATAACATAGCAGACTTGTTGTTTTTGTTGGTCTCCAATAACCATTTTACTCCCCAAATCATATTGTTTGGGCCACATCAAGCTATCAAGACAGGATGTGGGACAAAATAAGCAGGCGGAGATTGTCAAGAAAGGTGAGGTCTATGCTTGCTTTCATTCGAGCCCTGGAGAAATATATTGTTAGCAAAAACACAATCGAGTCAGCAACCGACAAAATTGCTATACACAGCTGACTAGAGCCATAATTGCATAACATCAAGCCAAATTGATCTAATCAATCATTGCTCACAACCAATCATGACTATGCCTGTGAGTTCATATGTAATCTGAGGGGCGTGGCAAAACACTGTCAGCATGGCCACCAAAGCAGTGTGTGACATGCCGTCTTTTGTGGATATTGTGCTCATTAAGCAAACACTGGTATATTAACCAGAGAGATGCAACAGCTGAGGCCCCATGTTTGTTTTTTCCAGGTGAACTCTTCTGAATGTGCAGGATTTCTGACCAAACTTTGGATGCTTGGGACTGTTGCACAAGTGACAAGTAAAATGCAGTCATTATATATCATTTTAGCCCCAGAAACACAAAGCAAATGAGCCACAGGTCTGAATACAGCTTTAGATGCATGGGCAGTCTTATCATGGGCTTCTTCCTCATTAGCACTTCATACAACCACAGTTTGGACTTGACTTTGCCCTGAATAACACCCAACAAATTCATAAAGTGAAAATACAGCCCTGTTAAGTTTAACATCAGCCACCTGTCAAAACCAAGCTCTGCAGAGATGCCACTCAGGTGTTGGCCGTAATCCAGCTGAGTCAAACACAGGGAGCTGTTGATGGCCCTTGATGCTGATCTGTGTCTGCTTAATGTGTCTGCCAACACTGCCACCATTTCGACTTTACGAGGCGATGAAAGGAAAATGTTGGGTTTACAGCTTGTTGTGCTCTCCTACTCTGAAAAAAAAAACTTGAGACTGCAAGCTTAAAAAAATGAAACACTGTGAGCGTGATTATGAGTAATTAATAGATAATTGGTGACCTCCAACACATAATCTACTCAGTAATAAAGTTGTGTTTTTACAAATTTGCCTTCCTTTGACACAAAGCTTTTAATACATGCTTAGTTCTTAAACCCGGAATCAATTATATGATTTACTGAAAGCAGGATTTTTTAACAGTTCAGATGTTATCATTTTACTGTAAGATCCTAAATATAAAACACTGCCCACCCTCAGCATTGTCATGGATGGGCACAACCCTATTACAGCTCTGTAATGGCAGAGTTCAGGCCTGATGATAGTAGGTCTGAAAGATAAAGAAGACAGACACAGACCAATAACAACACAATGGTTGTGTGTGTGTGTGTGTGTGTGTGTGTGTGTGTGTGTGTGTGTGTGTGTGTGTGTGTGTGTGTGTGTGTGTGTGTGTATGTGTGTGTGTGTGTGTGTGTGTGCTGCAAAGCGATAAAGCAAGAGTGAAAGTGGTCGAGATATTTACTGAAATGAAATGAGGCCATCTTTGGGCACTGGTCCCAGAAAGTGAGAGAGAAAACAGCCCTATGGGCCTGTTATTTGATTTGGATGACTTTATGGCCAGACATAACCTGATCAATTCACCCAATCACTCTGCCCTCTCCCAGCTTTATAAAAACTACATCTGCCCTCTTACTTCTCCTCATCCGTTTCCCGTTGTCCTCATTCACTTTCTATCTGTGGGACTCTGGCTTTATTCTAGGGAAAAGCCAAGCGGTTCTCCAGAGACACGCATGAGAGAGAGGGTGTGTGTTTCTGTGCCAGTGTGTGTGTGTGTGTGTATTGATGGCATGGCATTTGCTGTACAGCAAGTGGACTGTCGGGCAGCTCTCTACACTCATTACACATATAATAATTGATGGTTTTTATCTAGATGGGTTTTTTTTAACTGCAAAATCAATACATTTAAAATGGTACTCGTGCCCAAAACATGTCTCTGTCATTACCTTTCAAGATATTAGCTAAGTCGTAAAACTGCTTTATACTTACTCACTCTTACTCTCACTTACCCTTGCAGCCTTTTTTACAATCCAGCATGAACCCAGCACGGCTCCCTCTATCTCTCTGTAACTCTACCAAATAAAGCAGGAATGTCCCTCCCTCCAAATGAAGCTTGCTCCGTGCTTGTGAGGCACTGACCAGAATAGAAGGACCCTTATGTGTATCTTAAGTTAATTTACCTGAATCCAGATATATTTAGCTGCGGGAACATGCATTTACAAGCTGAGTATTCTCAGAGTGAGCTGCAGGTCTAATTTATGCTCAGCTACTTTTCCGTGGCCTCTTAAATGTTCACCAGTCAATCTAATCGATGAATCAGGCAATCTAGTCACACCCACAACTACTACCATGCACCTCTGAGTAGAGGTGAGTAAGATAAAATTGCCTCTTATGGCTCATGTCTTCAAGGAATACTTAAAGCAGTTCAATGTGAGCAGATTATAAAACAACATCAAATTAAAAAAAAAAAAAGAAAATTACTGGATTTGTCTTTCTGAATGACATTCAGTTTGATTATGCCCGACGTGTCCCTGAACCTCACCTTCAGATTTCTACTTTCATGCATACACCTTTACGTTTATTAGTGCGGTTGTCATGGCAACTGACACAGGTATATATTGTGTCAGAGTGACGATCCTGTGTCACTTCAGCGACCCTCTGATTCCCACTGGAGTGGCACCAGCAGCTAAAAACAGAGTTTATGACTCTCCAACAGTTTAACCTTTCATATTTACGGAAGGATTCATTTTGTTTTGTTTCTGTTTTTTTTGTTTTTTGTTGTTTTTTGTTTTTTCTGTGGCATGAAAGAATCTCTGTTCTGTGCTGTCTGTTGACATTTGCAGCGTGAATGAAAATGACATCCCCGCGGTTCGGTGGCTAGCCTTTCTTCCTCGGGAATGCACAGTCATGTGTAATAAGTTATTTCTGGTAGAGTAAAGAATTCCCTGGATGTTCACTGAAAAGAAAACATTTCAGTAAGCTACAATTCTCATGCTCATCTTCTTCTGCTTATCCGGGCACTGGTCACAGGGTCAGCAGCGTGAGCAGGGAAGCCCAGGCCCTCCTTTCCCCAGCTATTTCCACAAACTCCTCTGGGGGGATCCCAAGGTGTTCTCAAGCAAGTGGAGATACACTCTCTGATCTTCTCCAGCATGTCCTGGGTCTGTCTCTCGCTCTCCCCTGAGATGGACATACCTGGAAAAGCTACATAGGTAGCATCCAGGAGACATCCTGACTAGATAACCACACCCTAACCACCTTTCAATACACCTCTCAAAACATGCCTCGCCCTGGATTTCTGAGCTCTCCACTTCAGTACACTCCCAAAGACGGCCATAGAAGAGAGCTGGAACATAGACAGAATAGTAAACCTCACCCTGGGGCTCATCTATCTCTTTACTGCCTTGGGCCTGTAGAGCCCTTGTATCACAGTGGACTCCACTCCAATCAAACTGTCTATCTCCTGCTCCATTTTCCCTCGTGAAAATGATCTTGGTATAGTTGAACTCCTGGAAACAAGTCTCCTCCCGAATCTGAGGTTCAACTATCGGCCGGACTTTCCTCTCCAGTACTCTGGCGCAGACTTTCCCGGAGAGGCTGAGCAGTGTGATGGTTGGAGCACATGACTGGCATCTCACTATTGACTTTGATTTAAAGCAGCTGATATCTGTCTCTGAAGGCCAGTGCTCTTACATTCAGTCAGCGGTGCCCCCTCCGTCTGAACGTGTCAGCCGCTGCCTCCTGCGATGTAAAGCGCTTCACACAGGACACTTCATCAGCTCCGAACTGGCAAAATATTCCCACAATAAAATCTATCAATGACAGGCTTGACGCTGACGACTGGTCCTTAGTGGAGCTCGCTGGAGGGAGAAAGAGGGATGCTCGCTCCTGACTTGGCAAAACACAGAGCTGACCTTCAGCAGGGGAGGACCGTGTCCCACCAACTGTAGCAAAATCTCCAGACAAGATGGACGCATCCATGGTCATCGAGTGCTGCTGATACTCAAGGAATTTCAGCTCTAAAGCTGTTTTTTGTTATCATTGATTTAACCTTTATTTGCAGTCTTATTGAGACCCAAGGTTTTTGCACTGAATTTACTCCACTACTCCAACACAACATGCTTTGAAAATCGTATATTGTCAATGTTGACAAATTTTGTCATTTCTGCCTTTACTTAGTACGACAGACTCATGATCTCTCTATTTTTGTCCTTCTATGTTCCATCCTTTTCCTGCTTCTCTTTCTTTTCTCTCTCTTGCCTTTGACTCTCCATTTTCTTAAGGAGGCAGGACGGGCTCTGCTGATTCATCAGCACTGTGTTACTCGTCTGCAGCATATTGATATTTCCTCCTCTTTCCAAAACGACTTCCTCCAAAATGATTGACGACGGTGATTCCCCACAGACAGAATAAAGCAGTATTTATCGACATAAATCCATCTTTTGAATTGCAAATAGAGTCCATTCCCAAGATTTACAGTGATAATTCACCATAGAAAACAACTTCTTTCCCCCTGTTCTTACCATTACATGAAACAAAATGAAAATCTATTTCAAAAGTGGAATAGGTTTGTGAATAATAGAGATGTGTAAATGATAGCTCACTGTAGCAGAATTTAGACAATTGAGAAGCCATAGCCAATATGCAGTTATGCCAGAAAATCCACACCAGTTATATTTCAGGTTAATACATACATTTTTTTTTCCGTTTCGCTGTCGACTTTTTTTTTTCGCCTGTTTCTTTCGCTTTTAACATCAGTCGAGACACGAGGGGATGAAGGAGGGGAAATCCTCCTTTGCTTCCACGACACATTTCTCAGTCTGGTTTTTCTCAGCTGGTGGCCGCGGTGCTGCAGGCGGTAAGAGAGCACCTGCTCGGCTGCTGCTCGGCGGGGGCTCTGCCACCGGGGGCTGATAGATGGAGCAGGGGTTGATGTCTGTGGGGGCTCCGGGATCAGGCCTGCAGCTCCAGCCCGACCCCCACCGCCCCGCTGCCAGGCCCCGGACAGAGACAAACTCCCTGCGTCACACTCAGCACCTACTCTCTCTCTCTCTCGACTCTCTCTCACTCTCTCTCTCACACACGCACACACACTTTTCGACAGAAATGTTCACTTCACACCCTCAGTCATGGCACTCCCTCACCTCGCCCTGCTCCTGTGAATATCAAAGGCCCCTCGGTGGGTATATGCTCAGGCCAGGGACTCACGATAACATGAATGATGCCTTTGATTTTTCTTTTTTTTTCTCTGTTTTTTCTATTTTAACCTCTGGAAATAATGCAGTCTAGCTATTAAAACTTTGTGATTTTGAGGCATTTCCCTCGTGACAGACGCTCCGTATATTCCAATCTCAATACAGCCGCACTAAAATAATGTCAGCCAATATATCGGCTATGTCTACCTCTCACATAGGCCCCTTCTCATAAAAATATGATACCATAAATCTGATATATTTTAATGAGTTATCCAATAACATTAAGAAACCATATATATATTAGGTTACTGTTGACAAGTGTCTGGGGCGGAGATGTAGATGTGTTTTACTACCCTCACTGACGCTCCGCTGTGAAATATTTCTGAAGACATGTTCGTTCATGGTGATGGATGGAATGGACTGCATTTCTATAACAGTGATGGATTACCAAATTTAAGTAAGTCTAAGACGCCTTCTTCAGTGCGTTATCCGGGAAGCACAGGAATGCCAACTTCTCCATTCAGAGTGAGGCTGGGAAGTGCTCGGTTTGGCTCGTGCAGCGCATGAATAAATAACTGCGGAGGCGTCATTGTTAGGGCACTGGACGTGCTCGACCCTACCAGTCCAAGTGGGAGCAAAGAGATGGAGACAAAATGAAGGCCGTTGATGGCCCTTAATTAAGCACAACCTTAAACTCAGCGTTCTAAACTGCAAAATAATTGTCTCTGATTTCCATTTAAAACCCTCATAGAACAGTTTGCCTGGTGTTATTTGGTGCAGGGGGGATGGCTGAAAGATGACTGCGACAGCTCCGAGCAGTCCCTCACGGTGCGGTATGAAAAGCCTGCTCAGCGCGCTCGTCTTCCTGTCACACTGGACGGATATCTGCCTCAATCATTCTCCTCAGATTTTCCTCAGTTCCTGCAAAAATCACCTCAAAAAGTCTGCTAATTGATCAACTTTGGCATCATTAGACTGGCGGGACAAGGAGATGTTCCAGATAAAAAACCAGCTCATTAAGCAAAGCAAGGAGGAAGTGTGAGTGAAATGCAATGTGAGGCTACGCTAGATTAATGGAATAGCCCGGCACCAAAAACTGAACTCAGAGGTGATTCTGCACTCTGATCAGAGGGAACATTTCTTCTCATCAGAGCGAGAGAAATTTGTGAAATCGCTGAGCTCTAAGATCTAAAGAACATAATGATGCTTTGGCCGTGGGATAATGGACCGTACCCTTTCAAAACTTCTAACAGGGGCTCAATATCAAGAAATGAGACAGGAGCACCGCAAATCACCTCTTATTTTTCACCACTAATCTCAGTGACCGTGAGGCATTTCATGTCCCACTCATCCAGATGGCAGGGATGATAATTGCTGCTCTATGATGCGGTTTTTGTGATTGTTATTGCACTCATGTATGTGCTGGTGTTTCCATCTGTGTGTGTGTGTGTGTGTGTGTGTATTGGAACCTCACAACAGAATCAGAGACGCAGGAAGTAGATGCTGTAGTAGCGAGGGGGATACGCTTTAAGCGCATTGCAGCACCAAACACAGACACATTATTCATCCTAACGCAACATAATACCTGTAATCCACCTCCTATACACAAGAGTGCTCATTACCTTCATTTCCATGGAGACTATTTGAGCGACTAAAACACATTAGCACCACAAACAGCGATCAAAACATTCTATTTATCTTCGCCTTTCCGTCTCACCCATCCCACAATGCAATCTGATAAACACGCAGGCAAACAATAGTACAAAGAACGCTCAAGGGAAAGCAGGACATCAGTCCCAAACACCCAGCCAAGAAGAGATAAACAAAATCTGTTCTCTTTTTTTTCCTTTTTTTTCCACAGGATTATCTGAGTTATTGCTATTCCTTCACGGTTAAATGACTGTTGGCTCAGTTGACAGACAGGATGAATGCTAGGAAGCAGGCTGGATCCTACAGAGACTCGTTGTCTGCTGATGTGACAGAACGCGGCCGGATGTCGTGTTGTGCGATCTCAAACAGACGACAACTACAGCCACCACCACTACAAGCAATACCACTAAGACATGCTATACACATGGTAATCCCCAGCGTGGACCAAGTGAGGCCAAATGCAACTGAGTCACGCAGGCAAAGACATGCAGTTCATGCACCCACTGTCACACACACACACACACCTGGACGTTTTCAGCCAATAGTGTAAAATGTGTTGCTACACGCTAGGGATCTGCCACTGTGCTCTCCCGTGGCACTGTGAGGTTACTTCCCCCTGAACTCGCACCCCATTAGCACCAAGCATTAAAATGTGATTTGTATCCCGATGTGGTCTACTGTATATGATGTCTTCACACTGTTCTCATTAGGCTCCATCAGTGTCCTCCAGAGCAAAACCCGCTCGAGTAATTTCGGTTTGACAGGGAATCCACCTCCGACTCTAAAACGCTGGCTCTGAAAATTTTATTCGTCCCCTCGCACGAATTTTGAGTTAATTTTTTCTGCACAGTTGTGGGCTATAAATCTACATCCCGTACGTCTTTGAAGACAAATGTGGATGACATATTATCACAGTGGCCGTGTCAGCATAACATTAAAGCACGGTGCACAGACACACTGTCAAGCAGCCCGGCACCTTTGTACATTCCTCAGTGTCAACAACATCTGCCCTCTGACTACGATTCTGAGAAACATGCAAAGACTTTTCTGACCTCAGATGGCATGACAACACTATCAAAATGCTTCCCGTTCTGCCGACTGGAGCAGGAGCAGACCTCCGCACCTGCTATCTCAAGGTAAGACAGAGTCTCACTCCTGAGACCTGCTGTGGCCTTACAGTGATCTCAAGGACTACTCTGACTCCCTGCAATCCTGCTTATGATACATAAGGTTATGGAAAATTCTCCAACAACCACCTGCAGGTTTGTGACCTCATCAATTCATGTCTATTCATTGTCTTGTAAAGAGTATGCAGATGCAGGAGAAAATAATCAGACTAAACAGATTAATCAACAACAAAAATAATTGTAGTAATGTCAACGTGTTTGTGGATGACACTGTCATTTTACAGCAGGAACGTTCTTAGTTGGTTTCTCAGATCGACCATGGGCCTTTCTATATGGAGATGCATGTTCTTGACTAGGTTGGATGTCTCCAGGTTTCCTCTTACAGCCCAAAAACATGCAAGTTTAGGTCAATTAGAGACGTTTGACTTTGTGTGTGTGAGTGTGTGCGTGTGTGTGGGTGTGTGTGTGTGTGTGTGTGTGTGTTTAGGTAAGATAATGGATGGATTGAATGAAAAATAAACAAATACTCTCTCTCTCTATCTATCTATCTATCTATCTATCTCTTTGTGTGGATGTGTGTGTGTCCCTCAAACAACAAAGATCAAGACACACTGCTGACACACACACACACATATACACACACAGCGAGTGAGAGAAGAGATCCTGTATCTGTTCTACTCAAAGATACATGACAGCAGTCATCCATTCATCTGCTGTCAGGCGGGCCTTTCAATCAGGCCCTGTCACTTCACTCTCGCTTCCTTGTTTTCCCGCCGCCTCCTCTCTTCTTTCAGCTAAAACACACACACACACACACCTCCTTGTTCTCATGTAACATTTCCAATTATGACAAGCAGTGAAAATGCAAAACAACATGCACATACCCATGTATATACATACCAACATGTGCATGGGGCATGTATACATAAGTGTAAGGGTATGGAAGAGGGTGTATAAATGTGGAGGGACTACTCAGTATCACCCTGTGCTCACAGCGCATCCTAATGAATGTATAGATATTAAATATTAACGCATTAGCAAAGTCCCAACATCACTGGGAACTTTGGAACTAATCAAAACAATTAAAATGGCGCAGTTTGTGTCTATCTGGGTGTTATTAGCTCTGGTAATATTTATTATCATAGTTTTACACAGGCTGTGTATTTCTGCAAGGAAAGTGTTTAATCAAAAGTTTTTTTTCCGTTTTTTTTTTGTTTTTTTTTTTCCATAACTCTCGCTGCACAAGCTCCACGGTTTTCTGCCCAAGGGACTCTGTGTTGGTGCCGCGCAGTTCCTCTACTGCAATTCTATTAGCAGCCGTCGTCAGAGGGAAGGAGAGGACGCCTCAGGCCGGTTGAGCTGCTCGCAAAAAGATTTACCTGCAGTTTTCATAAGATGACAGACGGAGACAGTTATGGAGGAGTGTGTATGCTCTGTTGTGCTGTTGTTATAATACAATAAGTACAGTAGCTGTTATATTAAGGTTATATTAAGACAGTTGTTCTTTTATTGCCATGTGCTATCCAGCTGAGTGGCTTCAGAGAAGTGAAGTTCACACCTGCAAGCAACCACACAAACACCAGAACATAAAACAGCGTGGTTTAAAAGTTAACGGACGGAGCATGGCTCCATTTATATGGACAGCTGTGTTCCGAGTATTGACCTTATTGCACACCAATTATCACGTTACTCGTGGGGTGAAGGCAGGAAATACGTCCTTGGCAGCTCTCCAAGCATCACACGCAGCTTTCGCTCTCTCGCACACACCAGGAGGCCATTCAGAGTCTCCAATTGATCTCAGTGCGTGCTTTTGGACTGTGGAGGGAGGCCGTAGTGCCCAGGGAAAACCTACGCACACATGGGGAGAACATACATAACTCCACACAGACGGGACTTCAAACTCCAGCTGGGAGTCAAACTGTTGACCTTCTTTCTGTGAGGAGACGGCACTATTCACCAAGACATTGTTCATTATCATGTGTGAAGGTACAGGGAGGTAGCCGAAGAAGTGTGGCTGCCGGTTTCAGTCTGCCTTTTTTTTTGTAACACAACAGCTGCTTTTCAGAAACTTCCAGCAGCTTCCAGTTTGTTCCAAAAAATGTGTCTCTCTCCTCTGTTCATCCACCTGCTTGAAAAGAGCCCCATTTCTGCAGCCATCCGTCACTCTCACCCTCGTCCAAAATGTGCAGCTTTCTCCCTTTAACCATCTTGTATTTGACATGAACTTGGGCATCCCAAACTGGCAAATTTCCTATGTTTATTGTTAATAAGCTGTTTGAATGTCTGCATTATGAGAATGATACTGGAATACTCAGCGTGTTATTATAATTACTGTAATGCTTGTTCCAATTTTGACCTTTGGTTTATAGTAATGAAAAACCTTCAGAATATCGTCTTATTCCAGTTAAAATCTGAAAATTGCTCTTCATGAATGTGGCAAAGGATAAAGGTAACTGTGATTTCTTTTAGCACTGAAATTGGTTTGAATAAATGATTATGATAATAAATCAAATTATTAACTAACCTGCTCCATATAGCCATATATGGAGCAGGAACATAATGGATTATTGACACATTTTTGTTGACACGCTACTGGAAGACTAACAAAACATCATGTTGTCTTGTTGTTTTTTTGTTGTTTTTTTGCAGCTAAGACTATTGGAAAACAGGTGTCACACTCTCTCATGGGAGCTGTCCTCATTTTAAACGAAAGTCTGGAAGCTTGATAATGTCAGACACTGAAGGCTTCAGCCTCCATTTTATGCATTGTTAATTAATCAGTCCTTTCAGTCATGCATAGACAGACAGACAGACAGACAGACAGACAGACAGACAGACAGACAGACAGACAGACAGACAGACAGACAGACAGACAGACTGACTGACTGTAGAAACTGTATTGATCCCTTGGGAATGCTGCCTTTGGGAATCTCAGGTTCCAGTTCACAGTGTACAGCAGCATAAGTTAGGAACAAAAACACCCTTCTTTTACAAAGCAATAGGAGGGAATATCCTGAAGGTAGAGCAGCATCATGCACGAGTACGTGGAATCTATATGCACTGGTGCAAAAAACAGTTCCAGGCAAAATGAAGGAGGTTGAAACAGTTGTGACATGTTTTGCCTTCGGACAATGCACAACTTTCAGAAAAGGGGAAGCATCAGGAAGCAGGTAACGTTTAGAAGTTCTCCCACATCGTTCCTTGTTAATTTTCTGCTGGTCAGCAAACTGCTTAATTGTTTCCCTGATTACTCTTCCCGTGGCTTAAAATCTATCACTTTATGATGTGGCACAGACCTGCGAATGACTCGGGGAGACGCGGCGCGTTTCGAACAAAAAGATTGTTTGCCGAGCGGTGGGTTACTGCAGTGTGATGCGAGGCCTATTTTGAGATGTGGAGCCCGGTGTTCAGGTTGGGCTCTGAGAGAAGGAGTGAGGAGGCGGAGGGGCCCGAGGAACACTCAGCCAGTCACCGCGTCTGAAGGTCAATGCTGCTGTCTTCAGCAAATGTCCTCAGTGTGAAAAGGGAAGGAAAAAGAACTGGCGCTGAGAGAGAGAGAGACAGAGAGAGATAGAGTGCATGTGTGTGTGTGTGTGTGAGATGTGAGTATTTGTGTGGGTGTATGTGGAAGAGAGAGAGAGCTCTCCATGGCTCCTCTAGATGAACCATATATGCAGGCATTATGAGATGACACATTTGCTTACACTGATATAGTGTCCTGATGCAACACTGTCTGCTCACAAATACACTCCACATACATCCTCAGAGAAGGCATCCTCTGCCACCAGGACCTACTTGGTTTGGACAGATTGCCATGAAATCTGTTGGGTAGGAAATGACCTTGATAGTGAAATAGGAATTTATTCATAGCGCCACGATATATTTCTTTGTGATAATTACCACGGTGAATGCAGAATAAGGGGATTTCAAGTGTCATGATTGCCTGCTGGAGCTCACACTTTAAGACATGAATGACTTTGAAAAGGCTATTGGTGGGTACAGATACGGTAAATTGTAAATGGATTGGTTCTTATATAGCACTTTTCTGGTCTGCATGACCGATCAAAGCTCTTTACGGGAAGAGTTAAATGCACCCTTTCACTCCCATTCACAGACTGGTGTCAGGGCATGACTACATGGTTCAGTTGCTCAACCAGGATTTCTAAGCATTCACACGCACACGCACAGTGTGTTTATTTTTTATATATACACTCAGTTCATTTGAGTCGCTCATAAATAGACTTGGCCGTCTCACTGTAATTCTGTCCTTGTCCCAGTATACGAGCAACTGGGAAAATCGAACAGTTAATGGGAAACTCCTAGAAGCTATAAATGGTGATATGCATAGTTTCAGCAGGTTACATTTGAGTTATTTCCATATCCTCACCTCCATGGATTTTAGATATTTAGCTCCTTCAGCTGAGTTAGCATGAGACTTTCTTGGTTTTTGTTACAGTTTCAGTTCAATTTCAGTCAGATTAAATCGTATACATGCTGTTTCCAATTGCATTTTCCGGGTGTTTCTGTTGGATCTGGAGTTGACATGCACTTCAGTTTACCAGTTATAGATGACCACTTCATTAGTTAATTAGTTAGTTGACCATTTCATGCCAGGATTCTTTTCCTTTTTCAACTGTCATACAAATGTAGATGAAGCAGTTAGTTCACCTGAAAACCATAGAGAGATAGAATTGCTTTTATTCTGCGCATGTTTCAGATCATAAAAGCCTGATGACAAAGTGTAATGAGGATAAAACAGGATGTGATAATCTACTAATCCATTTAAGACCTAAACTTCTGAACAGTTCAAAGACAAAACTGATACTTGAGCACTTCCGCTTTACCAATTAATGATAGGAGCAGCTTTGAAAGCCTCCATGTTCTTGACTAACTATGGAGCTCAGTTTATTACATCTACAAACCAAACTACTAGAATTTTATTCACATTTCAGACGTTTTTTAGGATTCGGACTGTGCTCGTTCCCCTTCAGCTCTTACAGTGAAGTAATGAACATGCTTCTGCAGTTTGTACTTGCAATCAGCTCAGACCAAGGTGTTGCACAGAGTCCGGGAGCGAGTGGAATGATGTTGTGACTGCAGCAGCCCTCTGATCCACATCGACGCTCTGCCACCCAGCTCTCCCAGCAGGCTTCAGCTGACACCTCCCCTCCTGCTCCGTGTGTGGCTGGGAGGGGCCATGCACTCGCTCTCAGCGCCAGCAATTTCCTGCGGCAGGATGCTGTCAGTCCATCTGATGGAGAAATACAATTAAGTTTCATTTTTACATTGAGCTTCGACTTTTCTGCTGGGCAAAATTGTCAGCTGCCTTTTTCCGACACCACAATGTTCTTTGTTGTGGGCATTTTTATTATCATTATTATTATGTTATCATGCCTCCGTTAATCCCCCCCCCCCCCCCCCCCCCACCGAACAGCTCTATATTTTACAAGTATGGTGTATGACAGCTATTGTGGCCAATTAGGAGATGCACAAATATCTGTTTTTATTTTTATTTTATTCCTATCTGAATTGTGGCATTTTAGGTGGTTGGGAAATTGTTTTGGAAGAAAAATGTTATTTTTCTCCTTCATTTCTCCAAAGACATAAACACATTTTCCAGCGAAAATCTGAATCCTCCAACTATGATCTACAGTTCCCACTTTGAGAATTTTGACATAATGAAAAAATGGTGTTTGGTGCATATTACACTTTTGGCATTCTACTTTCTGTGTGTATCCGTGCACGTGTACCTATATCTAACTGTGTGTGCCTGTATATGTAATCCTGTGTGTTTGAATATATCCCAGTTATTAGACGAGACAACAGTGCCCCCTGCAGATCATTCCAGAAGCACTTGACTCACCGCTGCGGCGGTGTGAAGTCGAGCCTTGTGTCTCTCTGTGTGTTTAGCCTCTGAATTATCTTTCTCCTTGCACAGTCTCTGCTGTGGCCGCCTCATTGTGTTTTGAAGCTGGAGAGAGTCATCAAAGATAAAGCTTTGCTTTACTCACTTGAAAAGAAGCTGTATGTGCTTTGAAGCTGAGAAAGGAGACCGAGGTGAGGCAGCTGGATGCATCACAGCTGTGGATATTCTCATGTGGAGGACAAAAGGCATCAGCATTGAAAGCATCATCAGCCCATAAATGATGCAGTTCCACTCTGGAAGGAAAATGCAGCAGCATTTTATAAGACATCTTATAAGACAACAATCCATCCGGTCTTTTACCCAACTTTGTACCCCATGGTGTGGCAGAAAGAAATGAAAGAAATGTTGGGAAATGGTGAAACATGTTGATCTGTGTTTCATTATGTCCTCAAGAACTTTGTTTTGGTCCAGGCTTTTAGAGGAAGTTGATATAAGAGAATTTGATAAAACATTAAAAAATACATATTTAAAGTCAACTTTGTGATTATAAAAATAGATGCTGGTTATTTGTTTGGTTGATTAGTCATCTCAGCTCTACATCACATTTATTCCGCTGAAGACAGATATGGTCCTCAGCAGTGGGTGGAAATTAATGCAAATGTTGCCTCACCCGCTATCTATTGTGTGTCGTGATGTGACCGTTTGCGACCACAATATATCAGCTGTATCACTATGCAAAGTGATACATCAGAACTTGTTCATTGTTGTATTCCTCTGGCTACAAGCAGCCCATATAAAGCCCATTAACATAGCAGTAAAAGAGCGCTCAGCCACTGTGATGGCTCAATCCCATAACTCCTTTGCATCCTTTTCCTTCTCGAGTTTGCAGCCCCAGCCAGAACATGCACAAGTGACTTGGCTCGAGGACATTCATCAGACTGCCTCGCGTCTGAAAACAGTGGAGTTTAATAAGTGTGGCCTAATTATCCGACTGAGTCTACCTCTCTTTAATTATGTTTTGAAGTGTGTGGTACAGGCTGGTGACTCATGCTCGCTCTCCTCGGGAATTTGAGAGGTGCGTAACTGGACTTTATTCATATCATGTAATAATCAATTTAATGTCGTCAAGATGCTTTCCAATGTTCTGATGCTAATAACCCAGATTGGTGTTACAAGGTAATCTGTATGTGTGTAATCTGTACCAGGAGGAACAGGAAGAAGCACTCTGTGCATGCAGCTGTGCAGCTCCAGCCAGTATTCATGGAGAAGGCTGCTGAGCATGAGCGTGTGAAGGATGCTGCCTTCTCTCTGGGCGCACACACACACACCACAGCCCGGTCACAGTCTGTAGCCGTGCTCCTGCTGAGCCTGTTGACACTGCTACACATTCAAATGGTTATTGGACTAAATGGAGCAAAGTCTGATGATCGAAACTGTCGGTGCACAGCTTTGTGACCTTCCTAACAGTGCAGTCACCATTTCCCATGCCACCTTTGGGCCCATGTTTGTCTTGTTTTTTTTTTTCACCTGACCTTCACCTTACACATTGTAGCATCACTTCCTTTGACCTAGATGCTCTGTTCATGTACTAACACATACCCAATTTGCATATTATTATTTTGTCGATTCGCTACAGGCCGCAGAGGCCTGTGATTAGATGTCAGTGTCCCAGATAACAGATCCAGAAACACATCACATGCTCAGGTGTTGAATGCTCAATTACTTTTAGAAGACGAATCACAAGCAGTTCCCTGCTTTTTGTTCCGCTGTCACACACCAATGCCTTCATTTTCACCGTATCTCACTATTTGGCCCTTTCAAAATAAAGGCATGCATAATGTCACCCTAAATAGTCCAGGTTTTTTGGTTTTTATTCATCGTTTTTATATAAATCTATGCATATTCATAAGCACTGATTGAATTCTGTGTTTATGTGTATAACTGTGTAATGAATAGCGTGTATAAAATGAAATACTGTCAGCAGTGTCTGCGATATTGCCGTTTTTTAAAGTTCAAATGCAGCCAGAGCAGAAGGTGCCCTCTGGTCGTCTCTAGGGTCTATCGTGGGGAACAAAATTCAAAACATACACAAATGTCATATTTTCCTTTTTGGTGGTTCTAGAAACACAGAGGCAGCAGCTGGCAGTGAAAGGGCACGGTTGGAGAGGACAGAGCAAAGGATGGCATTTGAACTGCACTGACAGATCTGCTGTTTACTGATGCCTGAGCAAATAGGCGCTCACACACATGAAGGTTTCTGAGGTTTTGAGGGTTGAAGGTCACAGTAAGGAGGTATGTGCAGGGCCAGAAACAGCTGTGGGTCAGTGAAACTCGCAATAGGGCGAGACTTCCAGGCACAGACAGGTAAGACCAGAGTAGGAAAACCACAGACAATTTCCCTGCCAACCACTCAAATATACACATGCTGACATCCAAGTAAGTGGCAATGCTTGCATGTTGGCACATCTAAGCATACACATTGTAGTGAATCGGCTGGATCGTGGTGGCCACAGACAGTGGAACTAAATGCAGTTCTATACCCTCACTGTGCTGCTCAGCACTATGAATTTATTACCTGCAGTTTGCATTCTGTGTTTGTTCTAATGCCAGCACAACAGGTGAACAAAGGAGAGTCGCTTTGTCAGGAGGAATACAAAATAACTCTTTGAATTCAAGGCTGTTTGTACTCTTATTTTCCATTCACTTTATTTATAGCATAACCACACACAGTCAGGGTCACTGAAGGACTTAGTTGGACACATCCAGTACTCCTTGTTATGTATTATCAGGTCAACAACACCTCTGTAATGGTGGTAATCATGGCCGATGTGACCATTTCAAGTGAGCTAAATGAAGTATAATTCATGAGTTCTGAATTAATACGTTCATACATTTACATATTCAGAAGTGTTGCTGAAACATTTTGCTATTTGAAGGTTTTTGGCAAATGCAGATTCACAGATATTTGCATATTAATTTAGTTTGAGTCAAATGGTAGAGAAGAGCTGAGAGAAGTATGAGTCAGTGAATGATTGCGCAGCTCTATACGGACAGCAGCTGCTGAAGTGAGTTTGACTGAATTAGTCCTGACGGCAGCCACCATGATGAGAACATTAATAGTAATGATGAATAATCATTTCCTCAGAAAGAGTTCTGAAGAATGACAAATTTCTCTCCAGTATAGAGAGAGGGAGGAGGAAGATGGATAGACATCATCTCAAAGTCTGCGTCAACGGAGAGATAGACAGACAGGGAGGGTGGGGGTGAAGTAATGAGTCATGATGATACAAAAGACAGGATTGATGTGTGACAACCTGCTGGAGAGAGACAGTGTGCAACACAATGAGCTACTGAGAGGATTCATCATGGCCATAAAGTATCAGAGGGACTGCAACATCAGAGAGACTGATGTCTGTGCTTTTGCACCCACATACACAGGCTCTTTAGGTTTGGAGGGGTGTTTTATTGCTAGAGAGAGATGATCTTTTTATAAAGCTGAGCTGTTGATGCTGCCGACAAATGCAAATATTGTCAAAACTTGCGGAATACGAAAAGAGAAAACAGAGAAAGAGTGCTGGTTGAGAAGAGGAAAATCTCCCATAACCATAATCCACAACCCCAAAACATACATGCTCAGGTCACATGGAGACACTTGGTGAGAATGAATGGTGTCCACTGATGGATATCAAAATATGATTGACTAATGGATGCTAAACATATAATCAATGGTTTCCCCTGCAGAGAGTGAGTCCATTGCAGTCAGTGGCTCCAATACACAGCCAAAAAGACAAAGCATAGCCGCTATAAAAAGATAATGCAAACCACTCAGCAGCAAAGACTATGTGTTTGCCTTGTATCTATGAGAGTGATAAAAAAATAAAGTTGCTAGTTTGGAATCACAAGTGCAGGATCAGAAAACACAGCTACAACACAAAGAGGAGGCTACAAAGAGCCATCCGGACATACATAGCAAGGCCACTGTGGACAAGTCCCTACATGTGTCACAGCCTCTGTACAACAAAAGCTCCTTAAAGGAGTGGAACAGACAGAGCGCGGGGTACACAGACCAATTCTGAGAGAGGGAAAAAACACACAAGCCTTTTTTCCAATACTAACCCCACATTGGCACCGGACCATTCATGCGATGGACCCTCAGACCCAACTCTCCAACAAATTCTGATACCCTCACTTACAGAGATCACCGGCCCAAACCGAAATGCTGAACAACTTAATATAAACCATCCTGAGGGTGAGCACAGAGAAGAAAATAACAAAGCGAGTGACAAAAAGTCTGTGTGTCATAATCACTCAAAATAGTCTGACCTTCCTGATGTGAAACTGGAATCTTTGATCGCATCTTATTAAAAAACAAAGAGGATGAAAAGAAAAGAAAATGGAGACATCCAACAGGTGCTTCATCAACATTTGAGCATAGGTTTGATATGGGTCGATTCCCCAATGGTGGGGACAGCCCAGTGATGGATGGAATGAATATATGCACAGTTTAAGTGCAGACAGTCCTAAGCATTAAGGCTCTTTCAGTGACTGACTTCCTGATATTGATGACAGAACAGGATCAGTGGGGAGCAGCTGACTCAGAGCCAGCCGAGCACTCACAATCATGAATTGTCTAAGTGGTCCCAGTAGGTCCATATCCTCAAGCGAGTGCCCAGTGTAAGCAATGTGTTTATTCAAAGCTGAATAGATGTGTTTGGCTTTTAACACTAAGCAACAGTGGAATGTGAAACCTGGACATAGCAACAGTGGCTGCATTGCTGGTATTCTTATCTCAGGTCCAAGGCATATGTTCGATGACTAAATTATGTAATATTACTTATGCCCGGCTACCTCATCATCAATGCAGTATATACACACATAGTCTTTATGTGATAAAAACAGAAGTAACCAGACTGTGGGATCTTGAGTGCTTTTTTTTCATTCAAAAGGCTTCATCTTTTGATTTAGGTTTTAAACCCCTGAAAGCACCTAGGTTGTTAGTATAACAGTCATGAGAGTTGCTGAGGAAATGGACCAGAGTTTGTTTTCTCAGACACTCCGCTTCATTTGGGCAGGTGTGAAAGCTCATCAGAACTCTGGTCAACCTGAAAATGAAGGATTTAGTTTGCTTGCAAGTGAACCCTGGAAATACAAATGGACTATCCAGTGAATTAGAGAGTATGTAGTGACTCAAGGCAAAGCGCATTTTATTCTTCCTCATGCCAAAAGTAAATGTAAATGCCTATTGTAAATGCATGATGTTGTCTATGCAGTCCGTTCCACTTTCAAAAGTATAGTGGAAAAGTGAACCAAACAAGATGATTGTTGGTGTCCTTCGACCTATGTTGAAGTCGCCCTGGAAGGACTTAGATGACCTATCAGATGGCCCAGACAAAGACTGCCTTTACTACCTTTACTAAAAAGTTACACAGGAAGAATGGTGAAACATCCAGAAAGTCAAACTGTTTGTTCAAAAGAACACTTAAGAAAGTTTTCTGCCAACATACCTTGCACCTGTAATGTGCGGGATGTCAAATGTCAATCTCAAGGATGAACACATGCTTGGGTGCCTGCCTCAGAATCTTGACATGACTGCATGGCTTCACTTAACTGCTGCTTAACAAGCAAAGCAAAGGAGCGAGGGTCACGGTTATGTACATAAAGTGGAGGCGTTTCATCAGACACATCATTGGTGAGATAGACTGCTGAGAAAAACAGCACAAAATGTCTCCTGTGGTGCCGAGCTCAAGTTCACACTGTGCAGCTGCTCTGTGCTTCCAGACTGCCAGAAATCAAACAAGATGAAACTGAAGTAAACCATGTCCTGCAGTGCTTCATCCACTTCTCCACACTTAATGAGCAACATAGTTTACTTCACTGTTGTTTCCCCACATTCAGTTTGAAGACATTGACACATTTGCACCATTCTGTTACCGCCTCTCCGATATTGTGGTTCATGATACTGAAAGAATGGGCTGATCTTTCTCTTGGCTCCATGTATTTCTAATTTAGTTTTACTTTAGTTTTTTGTTTGTTTGTTTTTTTTGTCATTTCACAGTATAGTTAAAACAGGTCCTCCCACAATATTAACCTCACAATAGAAAAGCTAACTCTTCTCCTCCAGCGATGGCATCAAAATAAACTGAACTCAAAACAAAACAGCATTATAATGTTGAACCGGTGGCACAACGCCAACAGTGTAATCATATTAGGCATCATACTCAGCACTCATCTCAACATCGCAAAACGGGCGGAGTCAGCATCCAGGCTAAAGAGAGGTGAGCTGTGGCTAGGCCATGCTGGCAGAGAGTAAGGAGAGGGGCAGGGCTGTAGCATCGGCTCTACCTGGGGCTCACGTAAACAGGGCCTGGGTTAGGTGAACGTGGCAGTGCTGTTTGGGTCGTGTAGGAGCAGCGTGAACTATCACAATGGAGGTGGCACCGGGACACCAGAGGGACTAAAGCGGCACAAATGCTGACTTCCTAGTCAACTTCTCTCCTCAGTTTTCAGAATTTAAAAATGGCGGTCTAGCAGAGCTGGTAAAACCATGTCCCAGAAATGACACCATATGGTGGACCAAATACAGCACTTGCACTTTTGGGCAGTAAAGGTTTGAGAGATGCATGTACACTGCGTGGAGGGGTCTGCCATAGGGGCGCACGGCTACTTCACTTCATCACAAGGAAGCATAAACCATGATGAAGAAACGCTGATGAAGGGGCGCTCCCAGGCGATGTCCCCCAGAGGCAAATCAGTCGCCACCGCTTACCAGCAGGCTGAGTGACAGGCTGCCCCGAGGTAGTGCATCAAGTTTTCTGCGTTTGACTCAGCTCTGGTGACGATGCAATGTCAAAAGGTAGCAACTTTAATGCCAACCAAGCACAGTGGCTGGTGATACACCTTATCGTATGTAGACCCTCCCCTGCTCTTTTTTTTTAACGCTGTTCTTGGATATTGTTTATTCACTCTTTCTCCAATTACATCTGAATTGTTTTTCATCCTTTTTAGTTTCTTCTAAAGGAAATTCAAAGCCTACACAGGCAGTACTACATGAAACATCCTTTCCCTGTAGCCTGTCAAGGCAGCAATTAATGTTGAAAATCAGCAGGAAGTTGTGGTGGAAATTTATTTCGTGCACTTTGTACTCCTCAGATTCACTTGTGCTTGGATTGGAGAGATCCTCATTATTATCAGGATGGTTGACTTCAGTTAATCTTTAAATTACAGCTGTTATTGGTATGCTCTCAATCGGCACTGCTGAATTCATGTCCTCGACTCTTTTTCCCTATAAGATACTCTGTTCGGTGTCAGACTGCTCTGCACTCTGCATGACCGCACGCTGACCACTTTAAAGGAAGCTATTAGGGTGCTAAAAGACGACTATTGACTTTTCATTTCAGATTTCCACCACAGAGTGCTGCATTTTGCTGACAGAAAGTAGAGATAGATAGGGAAAAGTGGAAGAAATTGAAGATAAATATAGAATAAAGACAGTTTCCGCTTTAAAAAAAAGAGAGTTGGGTTCTCACTGGTATGTATGTGATGCATGATGGGAGGATAAGCAGGCAGCTCAATCTCGTCGAGTTCAACAAGTTACACAAACCACAGCGCTTTAATTTGAGCTGCTGGCTGTGCTGCAATCACAGCTTCCTCTGTGGAGACAGACTTGTTAATGATAGCACTGTCTACAAATTAGCAGCCTTCAGTTAACTGAGCCTGGCATCACACTCACATCCTCACTCACGCACTCACTTGCCCTCTGAGAGGGACAGAGGCACATTCATATGCACAGTGCTGCTCCAAGATTATCAACATGTCTAAACGTAGAAATTAACATACTGGCTTTGTCGTGTGCCTTTTGTTCCATGCCTTCAAAAAGTGAACAAATACATAGATAAAGGCAAATAGATCAAAGCTTTATTGTGGCAGACCCAAAAATAAAAAGTATTTACAAGACCATTTCACCATATTTCAATTGGAAAATCAAGGCTCCTTCTGAATGGCTGCTTGTTAGACACACCACTAATCCTGTGTGTTGCAATCACTTCACTCCTTGCTCTTGAGGTTTAACACATCTCATCTCTTTTGTGTACCCTTTGTTTTTCTGTGCTGAGAAGTCTTTTTACTTTGTCTTGAAAGGTGAAAGATGAAAAGCATCACCAACCAGAAAAAATGTGGAAAAAGTATTTTAATGAAGAAAGTGGATGTTGTTATATTCTTATTGAAAGACTTTTTGCTGTCATCTACTCTCTCCTCTATTCCTCTTACAAGGAAAGCCTTTGTTCTCCTCTCCTTTCATGAAAAATGAATATGAAGTTTTGGGGGAATATGTAATTTATGCATGGCAATTGTATACTATTATTATTGTTATGATTTTTATATTGTCATGGCATTAACTAAAGGCTAGTCCTAAATGCAGAATCCGTCCAAGTACGTGGCTTGGGGAACAAAAAGGTTTTAATAATTGAAGATATTCAAAGCCAAAAGCAGAACTGAAAGAAAAAAGTGGGGTAGAAAAGTATCAGTTTAAGTGTCTGAATTCTTAGTCTCAGAGTTTCTTCCCTAATTTCAAAATTCATGATACAAGGGTGCCAAAAATACTAACAGCGGTCCAATGCACAAACAGTTTATTTACCATCTGCTGTTGTGGCAGACACTTATTTAGGAAGAGATATGAGCCATACATCTGAAGCCACTTGTTATTCTCAAATAGATTCTCCATTGAGTACAATCAACTGCAATCAGCCATTGCAATCAACTGCATATCAACAGTGAAAGTTGCTATTTGTAATGGTATGAAAATACTTTTCGCAGGATGTGCACAGTCATCAGTTGCCAGTCTTCCTGTAGCTGGATATTAGTGTGTTGCCCTGCATATTGCTGAGGGTCCCTGATGGTCTGTCAAAGCCTAAACTTTCATCTTGTGGTGCAGCCTGTGCTGAAATACCAGGGTGATCAACAGATGCGAGCCAGCAAGACATGATTGGTAAAAGGATATGTATGTGTGTGAGTGTGTTTGTGTGTGTGTGTGTGACCGAAACCCTGAAGCACAAAATGAACACAAACGTCTCTCAGACTGAGACCTTGTATACCTTTCAGACCGTTTATAGTCAAGTAGCAGATGTTTCCATCTTCCCACAATAGTGCAGACACATTATTAATGCTGTCCAGATTTTTTGTTGGGTTTTTTTTGTTCGTTTTGTTTTTTTTGGGGGGGGGGCATATTGCACTTGAACTTTAGAAGTTGATCGAAAAGATTCGTGCTCATAGATGTTCATCATATCATCTGATGGCAGATAATGCCAATGTCAATTGAGAGAGGTTCTGTCTTCTCACATTTGTCAGTCAAAATTAGGATGCAGCATATTGGACCCATCCAAATCATGTGGCTGCAGCAAATTTTTTTCACTGTCATCTTTTTTTAGGATTCCAGAGGAGGAAATCCTCTGGAATTGTTAGTGATTTAGCAAACTCACATAGACTGAAATCAAAGTGATATGGGAATACCTGGTGCAGTGGGTAGTAGGTGGTACAGTGCCTTATCAAGAGTATTTCAGCTGCATATCCTCCTGTATTATGATGGAACATCTGGTTCAAGTGTGATGTTATAATTTTATGTACCTCAAGTGCCCGTTTGGGTATCAAACCCACTACCTTGTCACGATTGGCACCACGTTCCAACCAATCGCTCCAACCGGATTGGTTAGCTGGTGTAATAGGTATACTGAAGCATTCGGGAACGACCACTTCAGTTATCATCTCTAACTTAGGGCTTTGTTTGGCTCCAGATGTGTCTTGAAAAGCAGGTGGCTAATTAATATTTAGCGTCACACCTCCACTGACAAACAGTGGTCTACATCTACATTTCCCTCATGTGCCAAGGCTAATGTGTCTGCTTATATTCCGCTGAGAGACGTAACCTTCTCTGGGCTCGCACTGTGTACTCCTCACTCTGATGAACCCAGCCTGTGATGCTCCAACTGGATCTGCCGCCTCTGTCTATTAGATGACTGCAAATAAGCTCTCCCTGTTGTCATTCAGCCCCAGTGGCCAAGCAGCTCCACTCCTCGTCTCTGCTGATAAACACCTCAACTTCCTTTGCGACCAGTCTCTCTGCCAATGCATGACTCGCCTCGATGATTAAGACGGCAATCTCGACGAACCTAGACGGACACCTTCGAAACCTTCGGTCCGGTCAGTAATGAGCTTAACCTCTGATAAATCCACAGCGGTGTATCCGTCTCTGCCTCGGCCCCCGTCGCTCAGCGGGCAGTGGGGTCTGATTCAGCACAGGCCGGCCTTTGTGCAGCACACTGTCGGCCCATCCTCCGGTTTTGGCCAGAGCTCTGCTTTGGCAAGCGTCCACTTTTCACTCGGCAGCATCGGGCCAGTTTCCTGGAGCCGCGACAAAAAAAAAACGCCTCCAACCCACATGCACCGGAATATCATCTGCTTGATTATTACACCACCCAGGTGCATTCAGCAGCAGGACAGACATCTGCTGAGGTGCCCCGGTCCCGAGTCAACGCCAAATGGCAGGACGCTGAGGTAACGGCGCCTGAAGGGGGAGACCAATGCACTGAGCTCCTTGTGTTTGCTTCTCTTTCCCTCTGCTGGACACGTCTGCCAGGATCCAGAGCGGCCATGGGCATTTGTAAAGCATTTAGCCGCATTCAGCTGTGCCAACAACTGCTCCTCTGGCAGCAGCAAACGGTATCTCTGTACCTGTAGGGCCTCATTAGCCTCGAGAGGTCAGTCGCAATCTTTACTCTTTACTGCAGACATTTGTTGCCATTTTGCACAGAAAAGAGACAATTTCTTATTCCGTCAAATTGAGCCTCTTTTGAAGGATGCATGAATGTTAAATTAAAAAGAAAAAAAGATCGAAACGTTACTTTGAAGTTTAGGTTTGGTAATTAACTGAGAGCCGACACAGCTCTCACATTCACTTTATCACTGCTTTTCATTCTTTGTGTGATTTTTCTCGTTATACTTTTGGCATCCGTAGAGTCAAAAGAGATTCAAGTCCTCCTTTAACCCCTACCCTCATATTGGGTCTATCTGACCATACAGAGTCATTATACAGGTCAAAACACAAAAATGGACAAAAGGTAAAGACTTTGTTTTGTTATGTATTTATCAATTATTTACCTATCCATGTTTAAATGGTGATATAGTGTTGGACATGTTGGACAACATGGTGATAAATAAATCATCTCATCTTTGAAAATACATGCATTCATATACTATTTGTCACACAGAACCATTAAAGTTACATAACCTGTTTGAGCTTCTGTCAGTGTCGCTCAACGATAATTTTGAAACATTTTACATAATTTTACCAGGGTGATTTTTTTTTTCTTCCAAGGAAGGACCGACTGCCAAGAAGCCACAGTGCTTGTTATCAGACAGCTGCAGCAGAAGCCGGCACTCTTCAGCATTAGCCGAATGTTTTAGGAGAGAAAGTGAGTTCCCTCCAGCGCGAATTAAAAACCCACAGGTCTGTGCTGGCTGCGAACACTGGAACCATTTAGAAGCGCCTCTTAAGTAAACTGAGCATTTCTTCTTGTTGGACATGTGATCAGTGATGGTGATTTGTTGTGTGTGGGTGTTGGCAGGCAGCTGCTGTCCCCCTCTGCCTGCTCCTGAGGACCCGCACTGAATCTCTTAGTGGCACAAAGTACCCGACTTTCCTGGCTGACTTTCACCTCCGAGTCGTTCTAAAGTTTCTTTTCACTGGCTGGGGCAGTTTAGCAACTTGGAGAAGGTCAGCAGCATGGCTGAGGGAGACGCACGGTTGAAGAATGGCAGAGCAGCAGCATCCCAGGCTGCATCCTCAGCAGCTGGTGATAGTTAAAGCCCTCAGGTTGGGCACAAAGAATCCTGACGATTGCTCTGATCTCTTCATTTGCTCACATGTTGGACAATACCTTTTAGAATCCCATATTCCATCCTCAAACGAAGATGCTGGAACCATTTTTGGTGGGCTTTTTATGTTGTGGCCACTTTCTCTCTCTCTCCCTCTCTCTGTTCATGTGTTAAAAAAAAAGTGTGTGAATGTGTGTGTGTGTCACTCCCTACCTTTAAGTCTTTATCCAACATACCGCAGCTTTGCGTGCTCAAGGACGGCCACTGGAATTACACGGGCCTAGCGCTGGAGAGAGCAGCAGCTGTCTAGGCAGGCGGGCAGATGAAGGTGCTTAGAGTTAAAAGCAAGGCAGCATGCAAAGAGAGATAGAGGGGAAATGAAGCCGCGCGGAGGAGATGAGAGCCGGGAACAAATAAATGGCTGACAAGAAATAAAAACAGTCGGCGTGGAGAAGAGAAAAAAACACACGATGGAGGAGGTGTTGAAGGTCGCGGAACTGGGACTGCGCTTATGGAGCGCTCGGAAGCACATTATTCAAACACCTTTGATTCGGAGAAAAAATAGAATAATAGAGGAGGTAAATTCAAACAAAGCAGGACTCAAGTGATGCTTCCTGAATCCTGATGTTGTCATTTAACTCCTTTTGCAGGGTTCATGGTACAAGATAACTGGATTAGGGAATATGAGATTGCCTTTTTCTCCACACCACACTGGGCATATTTTTAAATATTTCGAAATATTCGTTAAAAATGTTTCCCTAGCCGTAAAATACATGACATAGAGATGTTGATTTTTTTTTTCCTTTTATAATGGGGTAATTGTCACATGAAGCCAGTTACTATCACTCAGAATTCTGAGTGAATACCACATAATTTTGAGTCCCCTTATAGTAATAACTGTAATCACCCCGATGGCCTTGTTCAAGTCTTTCAATTAAGCTCTGCAAATTCTGTGCCCGATAACGTAAAAACAATCTGACAAGTCATTGTGTCTGTACAAACTAAATTAAAGGAACATCATTTTTTTGGAGTAGTTATCACGGTTATCGCTGTGACCCCGATGGAACGATTACCTCAAAGATCAAGTAACACATCCAGAGTGCTCTGTTAAGAATATGCTGTCCATGTCCATTATTGATGCTATGGTGCATTGGTTTTGTCATATTGCTGCTACTTATAATATTGTTGCTTTCTGTTGTTGCTGCTGTTGTTGAAGCTGTGATTGTTGTCATTACCGATGTTGTTGTTTTTGTTGTTGTTTTTGTTGTCACTGCTTGCTGTCTCTGTCCTCTCTCTATCCTCCCTCTGTCCTCCAGTCCGAACTACTTCAATGAATCAGTTCAGCAGTGCTACAGATAGCATTTATAAAACAGGGCCTTTGAAACAGAGTCCATGAAACAGATGAAGAATCCTAAACTGAACAAGCATCTCTTGTAAAATAAATTCTGCTTGGCAGTACAAAGTCATTCAGCCCTTTATTGTATGGCACATGGGATTATGGGAGCTCAGTCTGTTTGTGGCTCGGGGCTGTCGGTCCTGCTGTTCCTGTGGGTGCCAGCTCCTGGCTCCAGGGGGGATTTCTCGTTCTGGGTACCCCCAACTGGCTTTCCCATGGTGTAGGCTCATGGCTGAGCCTGGTGCACCTGGTCGTGGGTTTCTCCCAGCTCTGCGAGGCTACTGTTGCTCTGGTGCCTGGTCTCCTGCCTTGCTGCCACGCTGATGCAGTGTAGTTGTCGGACCCACCCATGTTAGCACTCATCCAAGTCTAGTGACAAGCTTTCAAACACCCACTCACATCCACGCGCATGCACAGATCCCAGGCTGCATCCTCAGCATCTGGTCATAGTTACAGCTTTCAGGTTGTATACCGATGGGTAATGCACGATGGATAGATGATTACAAAAGTAGTAACAATAGCAATGATGATAGTGGGTTTTTTATGTTGTTAGTGTACTGCCAGTCGAGATCCTCATTCCAGAAATCTGTTGAATAATCTACAGTATGTAGTGTTAATATGGTATAATGCAATGCGATATTTTTTTGGTTTCAATGTACCATCATTGTTGGTTTCCATACAATTACATGAAAGAGTTTGACTCAGACTTGCTCGATATGGAAAGCGCTACAAGATAACATTTGTAGGGAATTGGGGCTATAAATAAAACCGAACTGAATTGAACTGGATTGAAGTGAATATTGACGGCCAGCGTAATGGCTACAGAATAATGACACCATCTGTGTTTAGAGTGGTTCCCTAAACCTCGCTCTCACCATGCTATTGTGTCTGCCATCGGGTCTGATCTTGCAGCAAAACGAAGGCTGACTGATGATCCAGTTGTTTTTATCTGCGGTCTTGTCACCTTTTTAGATTAGACAAATGAATGAACTTGCACTCTTTTCTCCAATGTTTACTCTCCTCCCAAAACTGAACATCAGCTGTATCTAGCCAGTCTTAGTGAAAAGCCTATCCATCCATTATCTTACTTGCTTTGTACCCAATGGGGTCGGCCATCCCTTAATGTCAACCTAAAGGTCTCAGGTTTGAATTCCTCCATGGCTGAAGTGCCCCAGAACAAGGCACCTCACCCCAAATTGCTCCACAGCAGTTGTAGCATCTGAATTTCCTCAGGGAGTCTCTGAAGGATCAATAAAGTGTCTATTCTATTTTGTCTCTGGCACACATCGAAACAAGGCAGGGAATACACCATGGACAGGTCACCACCATCCTCACACTCACATCCATGGGCTGTTCAGGCATTAGTTATGGTGTAATATGTCATAATTCTACCATTATGACATTTTCTCTTTACTTCATGTTTTTTTACCTTTCTCATATATCAAAAATCATCTATTCACTGAAATTTGGGGACAAATTGTGTTTCATGATTTTTCCTTTATTTCTGTGCTCCAGGGGAAAATAAAAGCAACTCTAAGCTTATGCTGGAGGGGGAATTATTGCACAGGAAATAATCGGCTGGTTTGATCAAATTCAAAAGACATTTTCCATCAGTGAAGAGAGCAAAGAAAGAGAAACGGAGGTGAGTGGGTTGACTACTTTAAATGGGCTGGCAGGAAAAAACCTGTAAAATAGAGCCAGGACCCTCTAATTCCTGTGAGATGAAGATGAAGATGGGTATGAAGAGAATGGAGAAAACAAGTCAGATCGACATTGCTGGCAATCCTTAAAATCTCTCATTTGAAGAATAAAGGTACTTTGATTTTGAGGGGGAGTGGTATCCTTGGGGTGGACTTTTGCATTGAAGAAAATGAAAACTCCTATGAAAAGCAAGTTAACGATTGACTGCAGGGTCTGGAACATCCACGGATCATGCAAGACTTCAGTGTGCGGGGAAACGATGTGTGGAATTTCATCTTTTCTGTGAAAGAAACTCCTGATGGATGATGTTGAGGCGAGCCGTGTGGGCTATGAACATCACAGACCACCTCCCTTAAACTACTGCTACGCATCACAATACTTTGCACTCAGTAAACAACTTTCATCCACGATCTGAGTCAATGGAGACACAAACATTTCGCACCGCTGCACTTTACCCGGGTCCAAATGGACCAATTGAAGCACTGGACCAACTGCTGTCCATGCTGCAAAAGCAACACTCAGGTTTAATAACAATTTGAATACTGTAGTCAGAAGATAGTGATGCACAATGATTGTGATGTTAAAGTCATGATGCAATTTAGCCTTAATGCTAAAATGCGGTCAAATGTCCCTGTAATGAGTGGAAATATTATTTGTATCGGTGGTAATGGAGGTCAGGCCCAGAGCGCTTTTCATATAATAGACAAGGCTTGCAGTGGTCTATGGTTTGTATGGTTTGATAAACATGATGTACTGAGAATAAATCAGAATAAATACTTTTTTTTCTCATTTAACATTCACGGATCCTGTTTCTTATGTAAGTCTTGCAGGTTGTTGGAGCATTGTTGTTTTTGTTTTTTAAATAACACTGCATTTCAGATTTCACCTTGAAAGCTTGTGTGCATAACTGTGTTTTGAAGACTGGAAGTTGACTCAAGCGACTGGATGTATCAAATCGCTGAGTGAGAGCCTGAAAACAAGCGTGCAGCTGTGCAAAAAGCCCCTTGATGAGTCTTTGATTGCAACATCAGTCTCTCTCTACGTTACTGCTCCTGATTTCCTTTTCAACATATTCGGCATGCTCACAACAATGAAAACCCAGTCTACAAATGTGCCACAGAATACACGCTGGACAGGTCAGTAAACATATGTTTGTGCTCCATTATGTTTATGTTATTATTCATTGTCTCATTGTAACATACAAAAATGTATTCTTAGAGTGCTATAATTCTAAATTATCCTAAACATCTCATTGTAAAATACCTGTTTGCTTGTACTTGAGTTTCATCTGTTCAGTCAATTAAGCAATTATTAAACAAGATGACAATCAAGGGATGTGAACTAAATGACATGTCCTCTTTCTGTCACCTCTGATCTTCAGTGGCATTTTGTCAGGCTTTTCACAGTTTCCGAATGTTGTTAAAAAGACATTAGAAAAGGACCATGTTGTGCTGAGTGGGCCGCGTAGACTGTCCACCAACTGTGACTCTCCATTTCAGGAGAGTGTGCACTTGTGTTTAAACTCCCAGTCCTGACTTTCCATTCCATTTAACTTGATCAGTTCATTAAGAAAATGAAGCGTGGGGCTCTAATGAGGCCTTGTTAACGAGGGAGATCAAATTGCCTCCACGAGCTCAGTGTTTAATTAGGATGGGAGAGAGGGCGAGCTGAGAGATGAAGAGAAACAGACAGAGAGAGAGAAAGAGAGGGAGAGAGAGAGCAGTGAGATGAACCTTCAGCTCTCACATAAACACACCTATTCCATGGCATGGGCTTCTTGGATCAGCCATTTAACATGATAGTCTGCTTAAATCTGCTATTTGTCGAAAGGAGGACTTTAAATCTTTTACTGAGGGAAATTGGTAGTTGAACAGGTTAAGCTCTCTAAATACGTCAGACTTATCGCAGACAATAAAATAATGTTTGATCGACCCAGACACTCTGTCTTCTGCAAACTCTGCTCTCTATTGCCCCACACCTGCTGTTTCCCTGCTACTACACAAAAGCATCAAACCCATTCTGTCTCTCTCTGTTTTTACAACATGTCTGTCACTACAAAAACAAATCAGTGTTGCCAGGTTGGGCAGTTTTCCCCCAATTTCCCCTAATTGGACAACTTTTGATTGCCAGTTGTTTTGTGTTTTGTTTTTTGTTTTTTTTTATCATATGAAAACAGTACAGAGGCTACTCTGTAATACTCTGTAACATGTAGTCCACACAATGAGGGGTGTTGGGGTACCATGGGAAACTAGAGGATCTGACAATTACAGCAGTTGGTTATTTATCAACTGTCTATCTGTGCGTATCTGATGCGGATATTTGGGTGTGTAGGCTTTGGGTGTGGTTTTAATGAATTGGTCGGGGTTTAAGTTGTGATTGGCCTGGAAACTGTCAATCTGATCTGGCAACACTGGAACAATTTAACCCACATGTCACACACACTGAATTTAGAATCATCAACCTACCCAGAACAGACCTGACAATAACAATAATAGACAATAACCAGTGACCCAAATCAGACTTCACACTGCTGCCATCAGACCACAGGTACAAAAACTCATGGTTTGTGGTTGCAAAGGAACTTGACCTGCAAGGTCAAGTTTGAATCCACCTATGTCTGATTTGTCCTCAGAAGGGCACATTGACATCTACAGTATCTATCTAAATAGTAAAAAAAAATCAATGACTTCAGAAAAAGAAAGAATCACAAAGAAAGAAAAACCTTGGTTTACTGCATGCCCATGACTCATGAGTGAGTTTAGATTAATCAATTGGATAGTTCAGTTGAAAACTGGCATGTTTCCTCAGGTAAAATTCACAGAGAAAATACTAACAACAAAACCCAGTGTGTCCCAGTTTATCATATATATATATATATATATATGTGTGTGTGTGTGTGTGTGTGTGTGTGTGTGTGTGTGTGTGTGTATATATATATATAATATATATATATATGAGCATCTCATATATTTATATATTTTGCTCATTCCATCACTCTGATATGGGAGGAAGTGATGAACTGAAGATGTGGATGTTGACAGTCTTACTGTGGTTTGTGTGAAGAAGTTTGCAGCTGAGTTTAGTGATACTCTTAACTGATAATACTGTGTTGTGATCAGAATGTGATAAGATCTTGATCTCTTTCTAATTTGGCATCCACTGCCAACACAACATTCAATGTATTTTTCAGTATCCTAGTTGTTAAAAGATGAAATAAAATAAAGTTTCCTCCTACTCAACATCTTGGCAGACTCCTCATACTGTACAACATCTACACACATGCTTTGCTCTGGCAGATGAAAAGTACCAGGTAAAAGCCTTAATTTTCTTAGATGTAACTCTGCATCAGAAGTGAAGACAGGCCAATTTATTGCTATTCCAATTTAAACTATTCAGTTTATTCTAAACTCAATATATTGTTCAGTTTAGAATATGTGTCATTAAGTTGTTTTTATGACTATGAATTCCAACAATCATATGTCACAGGTTACTGCATCACTGGCTGTGATGCAGTAAGCTTTGCTCCACCCCCTTCCACCAACACTTCTTTGTCCCAGCCGCACATTCATCATACACTTAAGTGAGGAGCTTCTTCCCCCTTACCTCAACATACAAACACAGTGTGTCGTTTATTACAATCAGTTTGTTGCTGACAGGGTTTGGACGTGATCTTGCAGGCAAGAGATATATCTACGGCTTCATTTTAGACTCGATTCTTCACATGTCAGGGTTTCCTTGCACACTGAAGACGAGATCAAACTCTCTGAACTCTAAAAAAGAGAGTTCATGTTTAGGAGTAAATCTGTGTGCACAGACACACAGCCGCGACTAGTAACATTAGTATTAGGGTTAAGGTTATTGTGAGGCTGACTGTTGGGGAAGTAGTGGCTATGGTTATAATGAAGATAAGTCTCCATGAAATTAATGTAATTCTGTGTAATGTCCTCTGAAGTGATGGAAAAACAACTGTGTGTGTTAGGGCATGTGTGCCACAGCATACAAACCATCTGTCTGCATTATTACTACAGCTGTTTGGAGGTTTCAGCTTGTTCCATTAGAGAGATTCAGGAGAATAATGAACTCACAGGAGTGAAACTTTTTGTGCGTGTATAATGTAATCCATCTTTTTTCCCCTCTCTTTTATTTTTTTTTAGAACTGCTTCATGATTTTTCCAGACGGTTAGTTTGATAAACAGCCTCTTATGTAAAAGGCTGAGGAGAGGAAGGGAAAGGGCTAGGGCACAATCACACACACACACACACACACACACACACACACACACACACACACACACACACACACACACACACACACACACACACACACACACACACACACACACACACACACATATATATGGGTGGAATGAGAGAGAGTTCTCATCTTTTAAACAAGAATAAGTCTGAAGGCTCATATTTCATTAAGTCCTTATTACGAGGCTCTGTTGTCAGCCCGGCAACCCGCTATAATCTGTAAGCCATTACCAGCGCCTAAAAATAACCGAGTTAACATGCACAGCTGCCGAGCCAAGCCGCAAAATTTTAATAAACGTCATGTAACCGCCGCAACAATCAAATTTAATGGGCCTGAACCATGGCAACAACGCTTCGCCCCACAGCACGGTTTGCATAAAGAAAATGACAAGCAAACTCAATAATGGCGGAATATTTGTTTCTTTTACATATTTAATTCATAAGGTGTTGTGGTGTTTACAGTACTTTACATTTGGCTCAATTTCCATGAACGCGGGCATTGACGAGGTGAGGCAAGAAGGGGAGAGAGAGACAGAGAGAAAGAGAGAGAGAGAGAGAGAGAGAGAGAGATAAGAGAAGGTGGAAGAAGGAGATAGGAGAGAGGGGTGAGTATGGCCAAAGCGGGCAAGCAAGCCCCCCTCACCCCCCCACCCACCGGAGCTGCAGCAGACTGTGTAGTGCTGTGACCATGGTAGGATTTACAGGATGACCAGAACATAGCTTATCTCGAGGTCAGGAAGGAATTTCCCTTCCACTGTGTGCGTAGCGTGTCCGTCCCAGAAAACGCAGTGGCGGCACATCTCGTGTCTGTGGGCACTCATGCAGAGATGGTGCAGAAATAAGTCCCGTTTCTGCCTAATGTGGCTTTCACCAATGTCTCATCCCCGGGGACTAGCGGGACGAGAGTTATTCTCAGGAGCAAATTCCCCTGAGATCTGAAGCGAAGACAGGTAAAGTGGCGGATGAAACCCTTTCTTGCAAAGTAGGGCCCGAATATGAAATTTTTACTCTATTAGGTATTCAGTCTTGTTGACGTGGACAAGCAATAATGCTAAAAATGGGACAGGAGGGAGAGAGGACCGGACACTGGAAGTGTGCTTCCCCATCTCATCATCCACTGGCCCCAGCTTGTAGTGCGAGATGCTCAGTCGGAGACTTTCTTTGCCTACTGTCTAATTGACTCACACCACATGGACTTTTTAACACATGATAGTAATGTCAATTACATACTAGACTTTCATGCTGCGCCAGAGAGAAAATAGATTTTAATTTTGCTCTGAATTTAAAGGGCAAAAGAAAATGGACTTTGTTTCAAAGTAGTTATATTTAGTGTGCCTTTAATGATATATCTGTTATCACTTTTCTGCACAATCAGGAAGGAAGTAATGATTTTTCTTCCTCATCATGAATATCTTAAAGCTTATGGAAGCACATAACTGCCTTAATATAAGTTGCTCAAACACCCAGATATATGACCATACGAAATATATGACCTATATTTTAGTTGTATTTTAGTTCAAGTCGAAGAGCAGACAAATTTAACTCCTTTCCAGTGCTACTATTAAGTCTTCTTTATAATACCTTTCGCTTTACAAGTATATGACAACATATGTTAGACTGGCTTATTTTCTTCACCACCTGGTTTGTAAAGAGAGGTTTTGTTAGCAGTGTCCTGGGACCTTTTGGCCTTTCAGGATGCTCTGACTTGGATTTTGACAAAGCAACCTCAAATGTTTGTCTTGGCAACTCTGATAAATGAGCACTCTGGAATTTAAAACCATCCTGCTTACATTTATGCAATCACAGTTCCCTCTTTTGACATTATTCAATAAGCTATTTCAAGCAGAGAGATTTGAAACTTGTATTTGCATTACCTGTAATATATTCAGATCATTATCACTCACATTTGCATCCATGAGACTGAAGTGACTAAACATAAATATATGAAGTCACTAAGCATATGAAGTCAGTAAACCTACAGGCACTAAATATAGACATGCCACTAAACATATGGATGTATGCATAGAGACTTGCACTTGCAATTCAAAGGCGATGCCATCATTGTCTTACTAATCGTAGAATCTATGGACTGAACTGAATAATTCAGCAAAGTGATTTTTAATTTCTACCTCCATATGCCACTTCACAGCTTCATTCCTCCCCAGTGCTATCAGTGTCAAGGCCCCGCAGACTGGGCTGCTATTTATAGAGCTTTACCCTGTATCTAATCAATGAGGTCACGTCCCTAAGGTCTGTATCTTCATTATCACATTGTCTTTCCTGGAGGAAGATTTTGTATTATGGCAGTGACTTCATTTGAAATTCAAACCATTAATCAAAACTGTATTGTCTTCTCGGATTTTAAAGTTTAGAGCTTGTACATGCAGCAGGCTCTGCCTGCTCTTCGTCTCCTTTCACGAGATGCGGTGTATTGGCATTTTTATATCATCAATACAGGTTATTGAGCTGCACAAGATGGACAATCGTGACATCAACGCTCCAAGAGATGCGATGTGTGAAAGCGTTTTGGACTTGAACCATTTTGTCATTTTGATGGAAGAAATATTTTACCAGGCAGAATGAGCTTTATAGCAGCTTTTATTCCTGTACAGCACAAGACAGATGCAGACCTTGACAGCATTTAGTAGACATGCCCTCACAATATACCTGAGACTAATGTGAATGATTTACAACATCTGTTCAAATACAGCGCCTGCTCGGCGATGATTGGCATTCGGAGGGCTGTGTCAAACCAGCTTGGATGCAGATCTGGTACGCATGGCTGGATATAGCAGGAAGGAGCACAGACTTTGGTTTGGAAAATGTGAGTGTAATGAGACATTACATTGACAGAGATGTTGTGCTTGTTTCTTTACATTCAAGAATGGAATGGAAATGAAATATGACCTATAATGCAAAAGTGGTCCGATATTCCTAGTCAAAAATGTCAGGAGGTGTGTCAGGAAGCAATGCTCCACTCGAGCAAAAAGTGATCGGGGCTGACTACAAGTTTGCAGGCAAAGTTTTAGCTTGTTTAACTTTTTCATTAAGCTGATATTTGTGCAGGTGTTGCTGCACATTAGAACACAGCATTGCACGCCCGGTGTCTATTAAACCCTAATGACTATAGCTGTCAAATGGGAGACTTTCTAGCAACTATACGAGCAGTTCTCCAGAAGCTTTTTTCTTCTTTCAGTTCTCAGCCTGACATCTACGGTTACCTTCAAATGGCCATTTCTGATTTGCATTACAAACTGAGCAGAGAGCTCCCTGACAGCACATATTCTACTATCTACCGGAACCTTCTTCTACTCTGGGGAAACCACTTTTTAATTCAATTTTTTTCAAGCTTTTGTATTGACGATTGCAATGAAGCCATAGCTCTAACAAGCCGATGAAGGTCTGAGACCTTGGCTTAAGTTATGTGAGAAGTAAAATCCCTTGTTCTCTGTACAGAGGAGGGAGCGGTGTAGAGAAGTAGAGCTGAAGTAACACAGAAGAGGAGCCTGCAGAAAGGCACATGTGTGTAACTTAACCTGATTTATTAACATGTAAATCTATAGAACCAGTTTAGTACTGTCACATGCATGTTTTACTGGAGGTTTTCCCTCCGCGTGTGTACTGTAAATGTGTATGGAAGTGTGTTTGTGTTTATAGTGGGAATGTTTTGGCCTTCTTGTAAAATAATCAGCCCACTGCTTGTCAAGGCCAAACGACTTGAAACGTTATTCTCATGGGGAATAAAGTGTTAAATAGCAACACAACCCTGGATGATTGCATTCACCTTCCTCGACATAACCCTTGTTCCCTCTCTACCTCTCTCTCTCTCTCTCTCTCTCACACACACACACACACACACACACACAGAGGCTATTACTGCACTCCCCTGACACTCCTGACAGCACGTCGCCCCCACTTCTTCTCCAGCACAAAGGGATCTACACAACACCTTAAAATGCATCTTCAAAGCTAATCCACTCCACACATTGATTGGAGCTGGTTTTGTTGCTGCCAGCCACTGCAGACTGCTGCCGCAGAGGCCAAGGCTGGAGAAAGAGGAGGAAACATGAGGAGAAAAGCACCTGAGAGAAAAATCAAAGGAAGACCCAGGAGACGCGGAGAGTGGTGAGGTGATGGGTCAAATCCAGCCGGCACCAGCGCCACACTGGATTGAAGAGCAAATCGAGAGCACATGAATCTGATCCAAGATGACAAAGGGAGAAAACACAGGGCAACAGAGCTTCTGAGCAGCGACACGCAGGTTCAACTCCCTTGTGGTCTGCTTCCAACGCTTTTAGAGAGCTCAACCTGCACCCAGAGATGTCAAGCGGAAAATATCCAGTGATTATGAAACCCTATTACGGGCAGAGGGAGTGGACACACCATCGCCTTTGCCATGGGAAGATCGTGAGTCACAACAGGTCTCCAGGAAAAGTACACTCAACGCTTCGCTTCTCTTCACCTGCAGTCAGCAACAGAAAAAATGACCCCCGGAAGAATTTCAGATAAATACAGTTCCTAAACATGTTGAAGGTATAAATGTAAAATGAAAGACTTCAGACCAACGTCTTGTCTTGTCTTCATGTCTTGACTAAGACTGTTTATGTTCCTACAGAACATGGGGCAGCCTTTGGTCATATTTGTCAAGAAATCTTAAAATGTCAGGCACCAGAAAAATTTTGCTCCAGCTTTCCTCCCTCTCTCCAGTTGAGGCAGAGAGCCACCCATTATGAATCTAGTCCTGCTCAAGGTTTCTGCCTGTCAACAGAAAGTTTTTCCTCAACACTGTCAAGTGCTCGTTCATGTGGGATTTGATGGGACCTTAACTGCTGTTGGGTACCTTTAGATAACAGTCTAATGAGTTGTTGGTGGACGTCCCCATTTACAGGCTCTTTTAACGCCCCAAAAAAATACTAAAATAAAACAATTTGGCTGTTGGGATTGTGTTATAATTTCAGTAATGATACACTGCAAGAGAAATGAGAGGGTGTAATGGTTCTTGCTTGTGTAGAAAGTAAACCAACAAGCAACCGACCAACCAACCAAACAAACTTTTTTCTGACTCAAGGACAACTGCTTTTCATCCAGGAAAGATGTTTGTGACCGCAACACACAGGTTTTGATATTGGATTTTTGTTATGGATGTTCCAGCACTTCAGAATCACCTTGCACTGTCTCTGGGCTCCAACAGACTGTTTGTAACTAAGTTACAAACAACAAGGAGCAAATCAATGACGGGTTTCTGTGGGGGCTTTCTCTCAGCTTTCAATTTCACTAATTTATTTATTTAGTTATTTGTGGTTCACAGGTGTGACCATAAGGCTGAATGATGTGTGCGCTTTGTGATCGACCAGCCTAGTGAGTATTCGCTGTCTTCCCTCTGTGTGCGTTGGAGATACACTCGAAGGAATAATTCAAGGACCCTTTAAATGTGACAGTAATCAGTATGCATGCTTAATATTAATCCATCATAATAGTAAAACTAAATGGTCCCAGCGTGCATAATGAATACTACTTTAAGACTGGTGTGTCTATCCCGGGGAGAACTTCCAGCACATAAAAAGCCTCCTGACATCTCTCAAGATTGTTATTGTGGTAACGAAGGACCAATCAATATATACTAAATTGTGATTACAAACAACACTCAATTTTTTTTTCATGGATTTTGAACAGCTAATTCTTTATCATCCTTTTTTATTGACCTCGATCAATCCCGTTTGCTCCGGTTGAGCAGCACCATCACATAGTAAGCTGCGGTTACCGAAGCATGGCCACTACCATACGAGCTGCTGTTTATTTTTGAAGATGGGTTAGTACAAAGACAACAGGAACAAAAACAAAAAGAAGGTGAATAAGATCGAAAACAAGGCGAGGAGGAAGGAGCTCTGTAAACAGTGAAACCTTAAGGATATAATCATATTGTCGGTGCATGATATTGACTGACCAGTATTTGATTTTGATGTAAAGGCCAACATCTCTAAACCGATATGTTATTGCAGCACAGTGATTCGGCTCATGTGTTGTATACCAGGGTATTAAAGGGTGGGCAAAACTCCCCAGTCAGTGACCCCCCTGAGTGAAACCTTCTAAAAAAATCAATCGGCTGCAAAGATGCGTTCACTGACACTCTCCCTGCTATTTCTGCATCAGTGATATGATGCTACAGTGTTTACCATGAAGCGCATACGTGCTTGTATTTTTTTTGTTCTACAGCCAAAAAAAAGAATAGAACAAGAAATAACCCGATCCATCACAACCGCCAGTCTCTGAAGCTTTTTCAGTTCAACTCCATCTCTAGTTCTAGGATTAGAGGAGAGGACCTGCCCCAGACAGAGAGCAGCTGGGTGGAGGCTCTGTTCGGATTCACCTGGATCAGGGCCACCACCTGGAAGCTCCAGGCAGAGTCAGCAGAGCAGCTACCTCCACCACCACCACCACTCTCTGCTTCCATCTACGAGCCTCCATCCTCCCTTTGGCCTCTCCTTTTCTTCTTTTTCTTCCTCTTCACTTCTCTTCCACTCCCTCAGGCAGCACCTTCACTCCATCAACACCTCCTCTTCACGGAGAGAGGGGATCGATAGCGCTCATGTCTGTGTGGTGGAGGAGGCATCGATCGCTCCGTCCTGCCGACTGCCCTTTCTCTGTCTGTTCAGAAGAGCTGGAGGGCAGGAAGTTTTCGGTGTGTTTTTATGTCAGGGGGACATTTATCTAATTTTGGACCTCCAGAGATGGAGCGAGGCAACATTACAGTACCTACCCTTTAATGTCGAATTCATCCACACGAACAACAGAGAAACTGCTCTAAACAGAGCTGCAGTTACTCTCGCTGGTTAAAACTATTTAAATCCGAAAATGTTTGGAAAAATAATTCCCCAGAATCTCTTACTCCCAGTGTATAGGTGCTGTAATTAAAAGTTAATAGAGAAAAACAAATCTCCATGAGTCAGTGAAAGTTTGTAAAGCAGCGGATTGATTTAGATCCAATATAGGTTCGCTTTGGAAATTACCTCGTGCTGAAACTGAGAAAGTCTGCTTAGCAAGATAAACATCTTCATGAGTTTAAGTGTGTTCATGTTCTACGCAGGACCCTGGAGGGAGGTGATTGGGAGGAACAGCCTGCCCGACCTGTTGTTTGAATGTGAAGTTGTCCACAAGGCACTTTGCACCACCTTAGATCGTAGATCAATGACCGACTTTGTATTTACATTTTATTCATGGAAACCTTATTTTAGCTCTTCTACCACAACACATTCTCACATTTGTATCACTGCAGCTGTCTGCACCTGCTCTCAGACCTCAGCTTTACCTCTGAAAATGGAGTTACAGCGATGCCCCAAATTTTCCACCATGCTGTCCTGTTTGAGAAATTTGTTGTTTTTTACTGCAAGATAGATGTGATAAGTATAAAAACAAGTGGGCTGGTTCATCAGAGTGAATGGCTTTTGTGCCCTGCGATAAACTGTTGACCTGTCCAGGGTGTGTTTTCTGTCTTTTCCAATGTGCACAGGAGACCAGCAGACTTCCATGAGACAAGACAAGGTGGGCAAGATGATAGATACATCTCGATTATATAAGCTTACGTTATTCCTGAAATATTTATCATACCAAACCCCCTCCAAACACACAAACTTAAAAAGTTTTTTTTTTGTCTCCCCATTTCGCACCTGTCAACAGTCGGTTACAATAGATCTTAAACCATGCACAGAAGTTTTTTTTAGAGCTCCTGCAACATCATTCTACCAAAGGTGGAGTGCTGCCAGAGGAGGGCTGAACCTCACTGCAGCTCAGAGCTCTGGTCAGGCGTAGCAGTGACTCCCATGCAACATTTGCCTTTTCACCTACACTCAGCATCAGGATTATACCACTACATTACCTGGGTGGCTAAAGGAGTCTCTCTGAGCAGAGATACCAGGCTTCTCGATGTTTGTTGTGTTTTGCTTCTCTGGGTGATGCAACCCCACATTGCCACAGAAGTCACCAGATGATTGAGCCGTCTGGATGGATGAAGGTCTGAAGGTGCTGATTTACATAGGCAAATAAAATTACCATTTGATATTAATGCCGTGGGGAGAGGCTTTAAGACTTGGTCCATAATAATATGGGATTAGCATTCGCTGCTCAAACTCTCGCGACCTCCTGCAGCCTTAAATCTGAAGATGAAATAAAGATAAAGGAAGTTAAAATATGATAGAGGGAAGATTACAATTATGTAAAAAAGGAACAAATCCTGATGTGAATGCAGTAGCAGAGGCTGCTCATGGAAGGCAGTTTAGGAGCACAGAGGTATCCAGCATGGAGCTTTACTGCCACCTAGAGACACAGAGAGGAGCAGGATACTTCATACTAAATATTCATACTAGACTAACCCAAATACCCAGGGTCTGAACATGTGCCCACCTCTTTAATCTTTACATAATAGCCAGCAATGTGGAACATCATTAATTTATCACAGTGATTCTCATTGTAACTGTGTTATACAATCAACTGAGTTGTTATTAATTTGGGATTTTGTTGTTCTTTCACTCAAATTAGGTCCTCTTGCATAATCCCTTTCAGCTAATATTAGTCACCAAGTCCAGGCTATAAAAGTGTGTGCCTGAAGAGACTCAGCTTAGATCCATACTTAAACGTCATTTAGGAGGATAAAAGCCCTGCTTTGGTAGACTGGACAAATCAGCTCCCCACTAAGACTACACACATACACCACACACACACACACACACACACACACACACACACAGGCACAAGCGTTTAACACACTTGCATTTGCTCCCTCAGCAAGACTTTGTCAAATGAGGGAACAAAAGTGCTGAGTTAATAGTAAGCGTGTTTCAGGTTTTATCATGGAGGCACGAGTCATAACCTCTCCTCTTCATGTCTCCATTTAGTGTGATATCAGCACTGAGCAGCAACTGCTATTTCTGTCCCGCTCTGCTGAGGAACTTTTGTGCTGCTCTCTGTAAAAGCTCCACATTTACACATTATCGACTCGCGATGAAGATTAATCGCACCTCCCTGAATGCCGCACTCCTTCCTCCTCTCAGCAGACAAATCTAAGTTTATTGCAGAGATTGTGACTCTTTCCTTTTTCGCCTCCTGAGAAAGATGTGGCGAAGACTGGCGAAGAATGGTTTCTTCTCATAGCATGTAGTGTGATGCCCTGCTGGGTCAGTGTGCCACACCACATGCTGGCTGCTGCGCCCTGACCCTGGCTGATCCCGGAAGGGGCGCCACACTATGCGTGGCTGTGTTGCCCTGAGCCAGGGCAACACAGCCACAACAGCCAGCATGCGGTGTGGTGCACTGACCCTGGAAGGGGCGCCACACTACGCATGGCTGTGGTGCCCTGAGCCAGGGTGCCGCGGCCATGCCTAGTGCGGTGCCCTATGTGTTAGTGGTCAGTGGCCAGCATGTGGTGTGGTGCACGGACCCCAGCAGGGCAGGCACCACAGTGTCTTGTGATCTGTTATGAATTGACACTTTGAACTTATTAGAATTTAATTATATATATGCAATATTATAAAGAACAAGATATACACAAACTGCTTAAGGGGCAAATATAAGATAAGTGCAGAAAATAGTAAAATCAATCAGTTGTCCCTGCACCCAAAACCACTTTGCATGGGGACTGATTCATACCAAACGCTGTAGTTGCATCTCTAGGAAGGACTTAAAAGAAGAAACGGTCTTGCAGACCTGATTTCTTCAGCTGCCCATTCCACACTACATCTGTCTTGGCAGACGGTGCAGCCAGCTTCAGTCTGGAGCCTGGGCTGTGAAGCTACCCAGAGGTGACCCGAGGCTGATCTGGCTCATCAGGAACTAAAAGGTCAGCAACATAGCCAGCAGCAAGGCCTTTCTGTGGCCTTTCTGGGAGGAAAATGTTAATATCAATCATAAATCGTACCTGCAGCCAGTGCCAATGTGCTTAGACTGGGGATATGTGGCCTCTACGTTTAGTGCCAATTAAAACTTTGGCTGCAGCATTTTGTATAAGCCAGGCCGGGACAATTGAAATAGTCTAGACAGGATGAAATAAAAGCATGAGTTATAGTTGTACTCATTCAATAATATGAGATAAGAATTGGTCTGGTCTGCCTCTCTCTACACTCTGTATCTTTGGACAGTAGTCTACGTCCTGCTGATGCAGGGTTTCTGGTGGATGCTGCTGCACAACACCAGCGGACATTGGATATTTATTCCTCCCCGAGACTCTTGAAGCTGCAAAGACTTAAAGCAGGAGTCTGAGATGTAAATAGCAATGAAAAATGATACCAGTACAGTTCAGTGAGATGCCTCATTGTTGCCAGTGACACCCACAGTAGCACAGCTATGTGCTCTGACATACTCTGGGTACAGTGGGTGTTGCTGCATCACCAGAGGATTGACGTAAATGCAGTGAAGAACTCAAATAAAAGTCCTGCTTATGGTGATGTTTCACTCAGTTTTCGTTGGGGCACTTTGGCCTCCTGATCAGGCGTTCACCTGCCTCAGGGCTTACAGTGCACATCTGATCATAAATCATGGATGGGTAAAATTCAAAGACATAAAGAGTACAACGTCTCACTGCTATGCAAATGGCAAGTGGGACAGAAAATGTGTCAGGTCCTCAGTAGGTGCAGAGCAGCTTCTCTGAGGTGCTGGTGCCCTCTGAAGTTATGGGTAAGGTGGAAAGTTTAGGGGTAGGAAGGTGTGAAAAGGAGATCTAATAGAACCTATAACAGAATCAGTCAGAACCCGACCTCCAAGAAGGGGAGCAGAGAGGAATTGCTCAGCGCCAGATGTTAGGCCTGGATTGCAGGAGGTTACAATTAAAAAAATAATGGTGCTGTTAAAGAATGACTGAAGACTTGTACGAATCTGACAATAGATACCATCTGGTATAAAAGCTGGCAACTCCTTGCAAAACATTTTCATTAGATGGCCAGCAGATGGAGGCACAAAGACAAGATAAGATGAATTACTTGTTCAGCACTGTTGACTACACACTATAGGCTTCTGTTTAAACCACTATTCAGAAGTGTGATAATAGAACTTATTTATGAATGTAAATAATGTAATATAATAATATATAATGTCCTATGAGTTGTCTCTTTGAAATACTGAATATTAGAAAATGTAACAGAGCACTGGGGGATCATGTCATAAAATATTGCAGATGTGGAAACCTCCACAAATAAATTCTTAAGTAAAACAAATGATTAAACCACAACATCAAAATGTGCTTAGAGTGCCTCTAATACAGACATCATTCACAATCAAAGTGGGAGCTTTAGGTTAAAGATTATTATGTTTGTTGATTGAATTATGCATGTTTATGCATAATCTTGTCAGAGACAACATTCATGTCAGGTCATATAGGACTGATAATCATGTGTCTCTTGTGTGAGAGGTGAAAGGTCACCACTCTAGTTCCCCTTGGAACACAGATTGATTGATGTTTGTCTTTTTTTTAGAACCACAATTTTATTCTGACAACCAGTTTAAATCAATGTGTTTCTAGTCCCAGATAAATTACATGTATTACTTGTATTGACTTACTGTGTTTTGAGATTTTGGAAGCAAACTTGAAGCACATGATTCAGCCTTAAAACCATCGGTTTCTTGCTTAACTTGATGAATAATTAACAGAATATGTCCTGGACCCTGACTGACCTTTCAACTGGTTATGTAATCGCTCAAAAATATGATGATGTTCTGCCTAAAAAACATCTTTTTTTTCCCCAAATGTTGCGTCATCAGTCTGACTGGTCCAAAAACAACAGGGTCCACAGAGGGTGCAGTGTATGTACACAGAGAGGCTGGGCTCTATGGCCTTTGTGGAACTTCACACTTGACACATTATTTTTAGACGGTGATCACTTGAGAGGAGGAGATCATGATTTGCTGTTGTTTTGTTATTCAAAATGGTGATGACTAAATAGTATGCTTTCATTACAGTTCAATGTAAACTTTATTTTATGTTACTCCTAGATATAATTGAAGGCACTTAGAGCACATTTCCATTAAGAACAGAACAATTTAGTAAAATGATACGAGTAAGCATATTTGGATCAGTAAGTTAATACCTTTAATTCAGAAAAATGCGAAAGACACAAAACAAGGAGATGCACTGAGAAGAAGGAGAAGATGAAGCAGGCATGATGAAGTGATCTTGCTCCTTAATCCTGCTTCTTCTTCAGGTTATCGTTCTCGCAAGTCACGGCGGATCTAGGCCAGGCTGGTTTCCTGGATCTCCTGCTCGATATTTTACAGCGAAGGTGATGTAACCTGAGGAAGAACACGGGGGATACAAAGCACCTTACCTGACACCGTGCACATGCGTGAGGCTGCGTTCCCGTACGTCAACGCTGATGTATATGCGTCATGGCAGTTCGAGCGCACTGAACGCTGATAGGTTGGTTCCTCAGAGGTTAACGCCCCCTTCTCGCACGTTTCTCTTTAAGTTCTGTGCGGCTCAAACCACTGATGACACGAGGGTACGCGGTTTAAGAAGTCTTTTATAAACATTGATTCTTGACCCTTTAATCAGATAAATTATACTCACATGATATATTTGATGTGGACAAAATTCGCATATCACAAACATAGTCGTGTAGACGTATTTAAGTGCCGCTAGTAAGCGTTGGACTAGTCCATCATTAGCGGAAACCCCCCGGTACCCGGCATTCCGTGAATTACCAGAAGACTGATGTAACTTCAGCCGGTGTACTATCACCTTCCGAACCAGAGAGAGAAAAAACCCGAGTCTAACACCTGAGAGACCCCGAGGAGAGCGAACATCCTCCAGTTCTGTCGGCTGCTGACTGTATGCCCCGGTGTCGGTGAGGAGACCGCGTCACAGTCCCGCCTCGGTGTCAGATCCGACGTTGAAGGATGAATCCAGCCCGGCGCTGCTCGGCCCTGTTCGGCCAGCTGTGTGTGTCGTCCCGGGGGGGAGCCACGGTCCTGGGCCCGGGGGCAGCGGCGGCCACCCCGGTTGGGACACGACTCTGCCACGCCGCCGTCGGAGGAGGAGGCGGAGGAGGTGTCAAAGGTAGCTGTCCTCAGCTGGGTCCCAGCGGGGTAGCAGCAGCAGCAGGAGCAGGTACGGCCTTCAGCCAACACTCGGTGCTGACTCAGCAGCAGCCACTCATCCTCCACGCGTGAAAGAGTCTGTTAGTCACACAACTCGTCAAATAATAGCTAACATAACGCTCCCGGACTTCACCATACGAGTCAGAAGATAACACAGTACTCACTGACTCAAGGATTAACTTTTGTATAACAAAAAATGTTTTTTGTTGTGGTAATCATACTTCATCATGAACCAAACCCTTTCTTAAGTCAGTAAAAGGGAGCACGTTTGTTGTTACTCACTAGCCGGAGTGGGATAAATGATGACGCAACAGGTGTGCTCCCAGCGTTCCCAGCATTCATTCCATGTGCGCCTCTCACACTGTGACTGCATGTATGTAGAGAATATCCTGTGACTGGCTGTCACAGGATATTCTCTACATACATGCAGTCATGGCATGTCCTGTACATGCAGTCTGCACAGTATTTTCCTCTATTTATAGGCACAGTATGTTCGCTTCATACAACAACAGTAGCTTCTCTACATGCGGTCACTGTATGTGTCTGTACATGCAGTCAGAGTATGTTCTTGACATGCAGTGCTTTACATACAGCTGCAGTATGTTCTGTACTTAGTTACGATTCAATCACGGTGTGTTCTTGACATGCATTGATAGTATCTTCTCTGCATGCATTCACAGGTTTTGTACATGTAGTCAGAGTCTATATATACAGTGATAGCAGGTGGTCTATGTGTAGTCACAGATTCTCTGCATGAACTTGCTGTATGAATATTACAGTCATAGTATTTTTTTTCTACAGTAGGCTCTCTACATACAGCTACAGGCTGTATGTTCTACTCACAGTCGCGTAACATTCTCCATGTGAACCTCTTAAGCAATAAGCTCAAGAAACTCCACCAGTCTTTACAAGTCTTAAAACCCTGCACAGCTCTGAGGCAACCAGGAAATCTCACCACAACTAAGGACAGAACAGTTCATAAACTTTACTTCTGGGGAAAAGCAGCCATTTTCATCTGCACGGTTGTTTTAAGTCTAGTCAGTGTTTTAATTCTAAAACTCACTACAGATTGATGTTTGGAGCAGTTGTAGAAACTCCGTCCATCCCTCATTGATTCTAACCGGTGTTTTTTTTTTTTTTTTTTGCTGTGAGGTAACAGGACTAACCACTGAACCACTATTTGGCCTCATGCAGGGTAATCCATATTACCTTTCATTAACCTGTGAGGTAACCAAGTGTGTTCCTTAGAGCATCTGTGGGTGGCGCTCTTTAGTCTACCTCTCGAGTCATGGGTCTGTGTAGCAACGACTTCTATTTATTTCCCCGGTAAAACATTAATACAGGATGTCCTCTGTGTTAATCAGGTTCTTCGAGTTTACAGTGGCTTCCCGCCACTGCAAACCGTGACACACACATCTCTCTCTGCTGCATGCGCTGTATGTGAAACTCAAGCACAGCCTGCTGCCGGGCTGTCAATGGGCACAACTTTTTTATTGTTCTTATTATGCTTCAGATCCGGAGGGAGAAATGCATTTTTCTCCTGTCGAAACAAGTTGTGGGCACGATGTCATTCAGCTCTGCTCTAGGTACGCAGCACTGCCTTAGGGAGCCATTGGCAGGTTTACTCTTTTAATATTCAACAGTGTTCATCAGCATGATTACCTAACTGGTTCCTCTTTACCAAAGTCCACATTGATGATGCCAAAAAGGCATTATTTCTTTCCAAAGAGTTCAGTTGTAGCTCCAGGTGAGATAGTGGCTGCATCACTCTGTTGGTCTTGTTGTGTTACTTATCATCACTGTAACGCTCTTCATCATGTTATTTACAGTTGACATACAGTATTTGCTGATACATGTCATGATGTGAAAAGCTTAGTTAAGACTCTAATGATAATAGAAAACTTGAGAGATGCAGTCCATCACAGGTAAACCCACACTTACATACACACACACACGCACACACACCATTCACTCTCACACTCACACTTAAAGGCAGTTTAGATACCCCACTCGACTGAAACATGCATTTATTTGGACTGAGTCAGTGGAAGAAAATGCATATAGGGAGACCATAAACATATGTAGGGCGGCAGCTCTGGGGTCAAAGTCTTGAAGCTGCTCTTAGCAGGTTAAATGTCTGTGTATTTAAAGTACAGTATCGGTACTGGAAGTGGGTCAGGCCTCCAGCTTCGTGCCTGTATACAGTCCCCATACATTACACGTTGACACATACCATCATGACCTGGCCCGGCAGCAAAGCGGTGCCTTAAATTAGCAGCTTTAATGGTTTGTGTGCGAGGCCTCTGGAGGCTAAAACGGCTCCTCCAACTTCACTGGCCTCTTTCTGTAATGGGATTGTCCAGGCCCAGTTGCGTAACGTTCTGTGAAAAGGCCAGGGGGCAGGGAAGAGTGCACTGGCCGGGCTTCAATCCCACTCAGTTTCAAAGTGAGGTCTCCTCAGTAGCCGTGCAGTGATGTAGCACTGAGTGATGTACAGCTATGAAAGCATAAGACCGGGGGCTGTCCCACGTCCCGGTTGGTCCTTGAAAGTGGTAACATTGATACACAAGGTTTCCAGGGTCGGCCTGTAAAATGCTCCTTGGAGTGTCGTCCTCTGCCCCCTCCTCCTCCTCCATGGAATCTGACTGTCACACGGACAGCAGTGTGTGTGTGTGTGTGTGCGCTCCACACCATCCATGTACAGGACAGTCCCTCATTCATGTTTCGCTCCATCACTTAATCTAATCCCGGGCGCTGCTACTCGACTTAATTGGCATGCGGTTGCCACAGCAGAGGGGGAGATGCGATGGAATTTGATCTGTTTACGCGTAACCAGCAGCAGCAGCAGCAGCTTCACTCAGGGTTGGAAATGCACTATTTTAAGGGATTGTGCTACATTTATTTGCACTTTTCCCGCCAAATACCAAAAATACCGGTCACGCGACTGCGTCTGCTTGTTCGGCGGCTCCGAGCACTGCAGCGGGGAATGGCACACAAAGAATGGAGAGGAAATGACGAGTAGGCTTCAAAGGTGTCTTGTTTGCCCCCATTTAATGTTAGGTACTCCAGGGGAAGACTCCAGGCAAGGTGGGCTAAATGAGTATCATATGACTGTCAAAGGGAGGAGGACGCCAGTCTCATCCAGAATCAAATATAGCTTACTTAACAGTGTGTTTTTATATATATATAACTGATAATGGCAGACAGTTGAGGTGAAATGTGAGGATATTCTGAACCAAACTCGGCTTCTGTGGTCAAGGGTCAAATGGTCGTCTGACACACCTGGGGCCTCAGCATGGCATGCACTGAAGTACTAGTAATGTCACTCCATTCCCCTGACCTCATTGCCATATTTGAGCTTCTTACCAGAATGGTTACGAGGTAAAAAAAAAAAACTGGACAAACAACTGTATTTATATATTTTTATCCATAATCTGAGAATAATTGAGGATCGTCATCGTGTGTATGTGTGTGAGACGTAATGAGGTTTGGATTATACCCATGCAGCATTTCTTAGTGCCACACATTCATTGTCACGCAAGTATGTAGTGAGCGTAGGTCATCATTTCAGTCAGCGAGTGTCCTCTCTGGACTGCACACACTGCAGAGCTCTTATTTTCTGTGTGTGTGTGTGTGTGTGTGTGTGTGTGTGTGTGTGTGTGTGTGTGTGTGTGTGTGTGTGTGTGTGTGTGTGTGTGTGTGTGTGTGTGTGTGTGTGTGTGTGTGTGTGTGTGTGTGTGTGTGTGTGTGTGTGTGTGTGTGTGTGTGTGTGTGTGTGTGTGTGTGTGTGTGTGTGATAGAGTGAGAGAGAGAGGGCGAGAGCGAGCCTTGTTGAATGGGCCGGTCATTGTGTAGCGGCCACAGCAGCAGCAGCAGCAGTCAGAGCTCCTGGCTCAGTCCAGCTGTGCAGACAGAGGGACCACGGGCTGGGAGAGAGGAGGACGAGCAGACACGCGGACAGACTCCGGCCGGGTGTGTGTTTGTGTGCCTGTGTGTGTGTGTGTGGGTTTCCGTCCATTCTCCTCCATGTGAGTAATGACCGCTTTTCTATGTTTCATATGCAGCCAGGCTGTAAAGGTGCACGGGTTGACCGTCCCCATCCAGCATCCAGACCTTAGTCCAGATAACTGCTGTGTGTGCGAGGCTGATGATGACGACTGTCTGTGTTGTTAATAGTGACTGGTTTAGCAGCCGCTCGCCTCACAGTAACGGATGCTAGATACTGAGTTTGAACAGATGCTCTCAGTGCCATGCTGGACTCGACTGGTCAGTTGTTGGTTGGACTGTTGGTCAGCTGGCTCCTTCTCGGTTGGAAAGTAGGTCAGCAGATGTTTTACAGCCTTAAATCTCTTTATGTCAAGCACACACGTATGTGGCTCAAACCTACATATATGAAACAAAGATGCAACTATGGCATGAAATTATGATCAGTTAAATAAGTTGAGCAGAGCCGCAGCACCCGCAGGACAGACGTTGTCCCTGCTATACCTGCATAGAGTTGGCATAGAAGTGAGTAGATGAACAGAAAATAATTATTCCCCCTCATCACGTCTCAAGAAAAGTTGTTCAATGAGTATAATCGTTTTCAGGGTGTTCTCGCACTGTAAATCAGCCGTCTTCAGGTCTCCTTTCTGAGTTTTTCACAGTGATGGTGCAACTCATTTCCATTCAGGCACATGAAGGGTTACCGTGTCCACATCCTCCTCCTACTTGTTTTTTTTCTCTTTTTTTAGTGGGAACTTAAATTTACACCCAGCACAAAAACGAGTTCACTTCACACAGGCCCAGAATCAGATTGACTAAATGAAGCAGTTAAAGAAATCTTCCTAGCCATGTGAATGTGCCACTGACAAAGAGAACAAGCCTCCCTCTGTGTCCTCATCTTCCTTCCTCTGTCCTCACTCAACCAAACAACACATGGCCTCTGTGTGCATGTGTGTGTATGTGTGCTGGTCAAAGTCTGCCCTCCGGGGCACATCTTAGCCCAGAGCGGTTCATGTGTTGTCTAAATTAAATGTTAGGATTAGGTTTAGTTTGTCTCCAGGTAAATTCTGTTCTACATATCTTGATGCATCGTCTTCTGGTGCGTGTGTGTGGGTGTGTCAGCCCTGCCATCCCCATCTGTTGGACAACGTGCACATTGTTATAAAAACCCCATCACTTACTTAATTAGTTAGGCAACATGCTTGTCCGCACAATACACACAGCTAACACCTCCCACGCCCCATCCCTTTTCTTCCCCATCTCCTTTTTAAGAAGCTTCTCCTGATTCTTCACAGACAGGATCATCACCATGGCCACTGTGGCAATGAGGGGATTTGATTGGTCCTCTCCCTCCCTCTCTCTCTCACTCTCTCTGTCGTACTTCCTCTCCCGCCACGTCTGAGACGGGCTTAGTGTGTCTAGCAGCTCTCCAGAGGTCATTGTGTCGCCTATGGGAGCAGGGAGGAAGGGGGTGGAGGGAACTGCTGATTCAGAGAGCGACAGATCCGGGGCTGTGAAGTGGAGGACAGGAGGGATAAAGGATGAATCAGAGCACAGGACAGAGAGAGTGACAGAGAGGTCCAGAGCTGCGAAGGCAGAGGGTAAAGGAGAGAAGGGCAAGAGTGAGGGCCAGACGGAGATTCTGGGCATGGACACCATGGGTAAGATGTGTGCATGTGTGTAGAGCTGCAGCATCTAGATTCTAGTCATCCACATGCTAAGATTTCATATAATGATGGGGTTTCTCCAGGTACTCTGGTTTCCTCTCGCAGTCCAAAAACATGCATGTTTAGCTCAAATGGAGACTCTAGAAGTGAGTGTGTGTGCATTGTGATGGACTGGAGACCTGTCCAAGGTCCAAAGTGGGTAAGGCAAGGGTCAAGTCAGTTTGCAAGAAAAAAAGTAGTGTATTTTTAAGAAATACAGTCAGAATTATCTATCAGGTCTCTATATGTGAATATTTATTTAGTTTTAGTCCTCAATGACAGAAAGCCTAATATCTTTGAGGAAGTTTTAGTAGATGGGGTGATTTCAGCATCTCTCTCTGTTCTTCACCTGTGTGAATGCACACCATGTGAGATGGGAAGACTGCAGACTCTGCACTATGTGACAGACACTGGTTGTAGGGCTGACTGTGTTACAGACATCATGTGCTGTTAACAGTCTCTGGTGAATGAGCCGAGTGTCCGGGCCGCGACCTCTCCCCACGCCGACGACTCGTCTCAGTCTCCTCCGACACAACCGGGAAGTTCTCGCCTGTCGAGAGAGCAAAGCGACTGTTTGGGCAGCCGAGCCTCATAGTCTGGAGGCTCCAGGGGGTACAGCCTCGTCTCTTCATCCCACAGAGACTGTACAGGATGTGCTGGAATGATTCTAGAGGCAGAGTGAATGCCACGGTGGTCTCACAGGAAGAAGGACCCCATACTCTCTACCTGTGTGTGCATTTAGTTTTCTCCAGGTATTCCCAGTCCAAAAATGGTGCAGTCAGGTGGACTCACTAAATTCACCATAGTGTGTGTGTCTGTGTGTGTGTGTGTGTGTGCTGTGATGGAACAACACCTATGTTGTTGTGGACTACATGTTTGTGCTTATACATCATTAAGTGAAAGCAATAAATGGATTCACATAAATTCAAGCGTAGAATAAAAGTGCGGAGCATCAACGTCCTTTTCTTTTGGTCACTAAAGTGTCTCTTCAGCTGTTTTCATCATGTTTCATCATGTTAGACTTGCCTCTTATCACTGGTTCTTACCTCTGGCACAGCAAAGATCTGGTGCCACTATAGAACCAGTTTTTCCAGGCCAGAACCAGTTATTTGTTAGCTGGGGCTTAAAAGGAACAGTTCCAAACTAAGCTATGGAATCACAATGATGAAAAAGGGGCCTTAGTGAGGAGATGGGCTCCAACAGACCCCCACAACACTATTGAGTCCAAAATGGGGAAAATAACAGATATGGACTCTACATGTAGTTTAGTGGGTCCTCTGCCCTTCTCCTACAGACAGTGGGATAATGTTAAGATGGCACTGAAAACAGCCAAAGCTGGGTCTCTGTAGTCACATGGAAACCAACAGGCCCAAGTGTTTTTTATGCTGAGGATTAGAGCTGAAAAGATAAGTCAATAAGACAAAAAAATGCCAACCATTCAGCAGTCCCACCCTCTTAAATGCAAGAATTTTCTGCCCTTCTGTTTCATTTGGGACAATGCTCTCTGTGTTTTGGGCTGCTGGTCGAGGATTTTTCTTTGTGGGCTCCGGGACATTGTGAACATTGTGTCTGACGTTGGACTCCCACAATGGACGGGCGGTAAAACTCATCAGCAGGTTTCCGCTCACACCTGTGTTCACAGTGTTTCAGGTCAACAGGTAGTGCAACTGTTAAGGTGGACACACACACACACACCTGGAGATAAGGCGATCACCCTGTTTTAAGGCGTCCCCCCCTCTGTGCTCTCTGTCCAGCAGTGTGTCCGATGGGGGGCAGCAGCAGCAGCAGGTTGTTTGGCTCCCTGGCTCAGCCCCTCAGCAGCGCGGGCCCGCCCCAGGCCGAGCCCTACATGCTGGAGAACCCGGAGCCGGAGGAGCTGCCCCAGATGGACCCGGAGCAGCTGCTCAGGGAGTGCGAGGAGGCGCTGCAGGGCCGCCCGGCGCGCCCCCACCGCCTGCTGGTCCAGGCCCGGGGGGCGGGGGCCTGCTGCCACCACCAGCGCTGGCCCTCCATCCGCGTCATGCAGTGGAACATCCTGGCTCAAGGTAGGGAGGACGGCCGGGCCGAGCCGCTCTGCTCTGCGCACATCTGACCGACACATCTGCACAGCTGACACGTCACGGCTCACTCTGGGACTCAGCCTCAGTGAGGACCTGCGAGCTGGGAGGCCACAGCGCCACACACCAGACACTGTGTAGTCCTTAAAGCAGAACACATAAGCCAAACGGGAAAGACTCGCCCATCAGCCCCAGAATATACTAACCCTTAAATGAGTGGCCACATAAAGCTGCTAATCAGTCCTTGTTACATCAGATATATATAGTTGTCTCATATCTTTCCATCAACCTCAGAAATTGGGAATCCTGCAATGTTGGTGCCTTCCCTTAAAGTAAAGAGGTCAGAATAGTAACCGCAAAATAGTACCTTCTATCCAGGCATGAACAAAAGAGTTCTGGGCTTGTATTTGTTTCTCAGCATAGTTTCTCTTGCTGGTATGTATGTCAAAAAGATTCTTGACCAAAAATCATTGTTTGGTCATATAGTGAACGTTGAGGACACTGTCCCTGATAGAGACCACTACACAGGACTTTTCCAGTTCCCCCATCCTAGCTTCCAGCTACAAAAACAGTACTTCAATCCACGATGAATCATCCAAAGATGCTCTGACAAACCCGGCAGTTTCGTCTGTGCTCTGGTGTAACGTCCCGTCTGTGTCCGCAGCTCTGGGCGAGGGGAAGGACGGCTTCATCCGCTGCCCGCTGGACGCCCTCAACTGGCAGGAGAGGAAGTACCTGATCCTGGAGGAGATCCTCACCTACCGGCCCGACATCCTGTGCCTGCAGGAGGTGGACCACTACTACGACACCTTCCAGCCCATCATGGCGGGCCTGGGTTACCAGGGCAGCTTCCTGGCCAAGCCCTGGTCTCCCTGCCTGGACGTGGAGCGCAACAACGGGCCGGACGGCTGCGCCCTCTTCTTCCGCCGGGCGCGCTTCTCGCTGCAGGCCACGGCGCACCTGCGGCTGTCGGCCATGATGCTGCCCACCAACCAGGTGGCCATCGTGCAGACGCTGCGCTGCCAGCTGACGGGCCGCCGCCTCTGCGTGGCCGTCACGCACCTGAAGGCGCGCAGCGGCTGGGAGCGCCTGCGCAGCGCCCAGGGCGCCGACCTGCTGCACAGCCTGCGCAGCATCACGGCCCGGACCGGAGGAGCAGGAGGAGCAGGAGGGGGGGGAGAGGCAGTTCCGCTCCTGGTGTGCGGGGACTTCAACGCAGAGCCCTCCGAGGACGTTTACCGGCGCTTCAGCTCCTCGCCGCTGCGCCTGGACTCGGCCTACAAGCTGCTGAGCTGCGACGGGCAGACGGAGCCCGCCTACACCACCTGGAAGATCCGGCCGTCCGGGGAGAGCCGCTGCACCCTGGACTACATCTGGTACTCGCAGGAGGCGCTGAGCGTGGAGCGGCTGCTGGACATCCCCACGGAGGAGGAGATCGGCCCGGACCGCCTGCCCTCCTACCACTACCCCTCAGACCACCTGTCGCTGCTCTGCGACGTCAGCTTCAGGGACCAGCCCCACAGGCTGCTGTAGGCCGCAGCGCCGGCAGCTCCAGACCAGTAGGAGGACAGTGATGAACTGGACCAGGACTGGTCATGGAGGGACTGAGACTGGTCATGGAGACCGGGACTGGTCATGGAGGGACTGGGACTGGTCATAGAGACCGGGACTGGTTATGGAGGGACTAGTCATAGAGACGGGGACTGGGACTGGTCGTGGAGGCGGGGACTGGTCATGGAGACTGGGACTGGTCATGGAGATGGGGACTGGTCATAGAGACGGGGACTGGGACTGGTCGTGGAGACTGGGACTGGTCATGGAGACGGGACACAGGGAACAACACGCTCTTAAGAAGACGTTTTGGAGTTGATCTGCTGTTGTGAACCTCAGCTGAGGTTTCTGGAAACCAGCTGCACTTATTTATTACCTCCCAGTGTACACATTATTATGATTATTATTATCACGGTCAGCATCATTACAGAATGTTACGCAGTGACTCTTTGTACTTTTTATCAGTTGGTTTTAACATATTCAACCTATTTTCCTACGGTTTGAAACGGCTATAATGTTGCACTGTTTTAACCCTCTGAGCTCCTCAGCGTGACAGCGGTCAGGCTGCAGAACAGGAGGAACAGTATAGTATGAAATAAATTATTTTTACTCTAACGCCTCTCCTGTGTCTCACTGATTCTATTACAGCCCACATGCAGCAATGAAAGAAGCCTTTTGCTCTCTGATCTCTGCACAGCTTTGGGACTTGAGTAACTGTCCGTTCTGGGCCCAGATCGGGTTAACTCGTAATGAGGAGACATGCTAATGTTTGCTGTGAACTAGTACTCCAGCTACTCTGTGATATAACCACTTTTGATCGTGCAAACACTCCGCCAGCGCCTCTGCATTATGAGCTAATGGAGACATTAAACTTCAGTAATGATCGCATTACTGTAGGGGTTTCACATCTGCTAGGAGGCAGACAGTGGCAAACCTGAGCTGCCAGATGTTCTCATTTCTAAACAGCTGTTTACCTACAGCCTGATCTTATTAATCCTGTGTTGCAGCAGCCTGGCCTGACTCACATCTCCTGTCCCAGCAGGATGGAGGTGTGGACCCAGTCAGACAGGATCAGAGCACGACGAGGCCATATAAGTCCAGATATACTGGTCCTCACACAAGTACTGTCCTAGTCTTTGAGTCTGAGAGTGTAGAGCTCACGCTTCATCTTGGGAGGAATGATGAAAAGCCTTCCCTAAAATGTTACCAGTTTCTCCTCAAAAGTATTCCTCCCTCGTCGTCTACACCGGATGTTTTCTCCCCAACTTTCCCCAGCATGCCTGTTAATTCTGGTTCATCTGCGACGTCTTCTCAAATTATGGAGTAATTGTTTCCAGTCAGTTTCTACTTTGAAACCAGTTGAAAAGTAACGTGATTAGCTGGTCCATGATGCCTGTGCATCAGCAGCGGCACAGCGCCCCCCTCTGGCAACCAGGATAATACACACCCAGGTTCAAAGGTCCTTTTTCTCCAGCTGGCTGAATAACAAGACTCCAGACGGCTGTAAGTCACATGATTTTTTTTTATAATACATATTTCAGTAAAATCTACTTCAATACACTGAAAATACAGGAAAAAAATAGTATATTATACTTCAGATGAACACACCGTTACCTTCTCTCCTTTCACTCCCTTTTTAACAGTAAAAAAGAAAAGACAGATGTTGGAAGACTGACTGCTGTGGAGTAACAGAGGTCTGCAGGCGAAACCATCAGACTGAGAACAGACCGGAAACAAAGATCAGGTGGAGCTGGGCCTGGACGCACACACGGCTGCTGAGTATCAAAAGATGCTTTGTACATTTCTGTTTACAAGTCTCCTCAGGCTTTTATATTATATTTGATTACAAAAAAGGAGTCCATTTACAATCTAAGGCTGCCCAGTCTGTGCTCTGAGCCATCTGTGTGTGTGTGTGTGTGTGTTTCTAAAACAGTCCCTTTAATCCTTTGTGGGGCTTCGGCAGCTCCAGAAAAATAAAAGCAGGCGTCTCTGTGGAGACGGGTGTCATGCTGACAGTCTGAGCCAATCGTGGGGCAGCCCTCTGTGGAGGTGGGCGGGTCAGAGGGGGGTGGCAGGTGCTTGGAGGTGAGGTGAGGGGGGGGGTTGATTGTGCACTTCCTCTGCAGTGTCCAGCAGTCACTTCCTGTGCCCCCCCCCCTCCCCTGGGCTAGCGGGCGCAGCTCTCAGGATGGAGGGGGCTCTGCGGGCGCTGCGGGGGGGCTCTGGAGGGGCGGGGCCCCCTCCGAGTGCGCCGGCGCGACGGGGGCTTTGGGTTGGGAGGCGGGGCCGACCGGGGCCGAGGCCGGGGCCACGCGCAGGGACAGCTGGGGCAGCGGCTGGGCCACGGCCGCCGGCTTGGCCAGGATGAGCTGGGGCGCGGGGCGGGCCCCCGCCCCCGGGGCCACCCCGGCCTGGGGGCCGCCGGCCTTCACCACCGTCTTGGCCTGCAGCAGCTGCGTGGCCAGCTGCTGGCCCGGCTGGTTGGCCTGCATGAGCGTGGCCAGCTGATTGGCCGGGATGGTGATGATGGTGATCTTCTCGCCCGCCTTGGAGCCGCTGGGCAGCACGGTGGGCAGCGCCTGGATCAGCAGCTTCGGGGGGGCGCTGCTCTGGGCGCTGGCCACCGTCACCGGGACCCCCGTCGTGAGGATGGAGGAGGAGTTTAACGTCACCTGACCTAATGAGTTGGTCATGACCAATGGCATGGCTCGGATGGTCCTGGAGGAGACAGCACAGCAAGCAGTCAACACCAGTCCTGTCCTGTCTCAACTACTTAACGATCATTCACTTGTTGTTGCTTTTGTTATTACTTCCTAGTCGTAGCAGAATCTAGTACTTGTTTATTCATTTCTTATGCATTTCTTACATACTTTTCTACAGCGGCAACAAATGATTATCTCATAGTCAATCTGTCAAATATGTTCTTCATCAATTAGTTGTTTGGTCCATAAAGTTTCCTTGATAAGATAAAATTGACTCATAGATTATTAAAATAGTTAATTTAAGTCTCTATACTGTACCAATTATTATTATTTCCTGTGAAGATGCTGTATCGTTATGTATCCTGAATGTTATGTTCTTTTGTGTGGCTTTGGCAGGACAAGTATCTTTTGGGGCATAAATAAAGCACTGATCTTAAACTGTGTCCATGCATGCAGAATGCTTTATTAAGGCTGCGATAAACTAGTATCTTTGTAGTTCAATCATCCGAGTGGATGCATGTTTCACAAAGGCAGAGGTGAAGTTCTCAAACACCTCGTTCTGTCCACACCTCAAAGATCTTCACTTTGCGGTCATTGAGATCTTAAGGAAACATACTTTTTAATTTCTGCTAATCAACCTGTTAAATAATCGTCCTATCAGGCATCACAAAGCCTCCACCCTAGACAAAGAGAAGATTCTGTGTTGCTATCTGAAGGGATATTGTGTAAAAGCGCATCAGTGACACTGTTTGCCCTCACTGTTTACCCTGAAGTGTGCTTGTGATGGATGAAGGAGTTTAAAGGTACTGTGCTTTCTTTAAAAGGCTACATCACCTGCGAGTTCAGCTTCATTTGGCCCACTGTTTGAGCCTTTTGTGCTAGCGCCTCCGCTGCTGTGAGGAGTGGGGATGTTGTGTGGATTTCAAGCCACTGATCAACATTTAATGCAGCTCTAAAATATTCAGTGGGTCAGGCAGGCAGCTCAGGTGTGGCTAAGTGAATCCTAAAGTCCAGCACTACATTCTGCCTTCTGTTTTTTCTTCATCTAATTCCTAGACATCCAGGTTGGCAGGAGACTTTAAGACATCTGTAGCACTGATAACAATGGCCGACATCCAGCATAAAGCATTTAACTAACACCCAGTACATGAACTCAGGACAGACCTATGTATAGTTCTTCTAACTATAACTAACTAATGAAATGGAATCAGTGAACAGCTCTGGCCCACATGAGATGCTGAGTCTGTCTATTACAGACCTTTTCTGTCACTTAAATATTCTATGTGAGTTTAACATCACACTGGGAGACAGGACAGCGTTACAGCATCTTGGGACAACCTGCAGGGAAAGCAGAGCCTCCACCATCTGAACAGCAGCAAAGCCCCATTCACAGTGGGATGTGCAGATAGTCTGGCTCTGACCACTGCTTCCCTGTTCAACAGTCCCTGCACGCTCTCTCACACTGGAAACATGAACTGACCAACACAACCAGTGGAAGACTGGCCAATAAACACCCTTCAACTGACAGCCCAGACATCCAGCCACGCACCCAGATTTACTGTCCTAGATCTAGACCAGACCTAGGCCACCATTAGTTAAAAACAACATGAAGCCATGAACATGACAAAACAACAGCTGAAAGACATATTTTTAGGTCCTGCTCCTCTGTGTAGAGCTACCACTGAACTCTGAACTCAGCTTCCACAGTGGTGTTGACACTCGACACTGTGCTGGGTTAACATGTAAATAAATACATTATTTTGAATGTCTGCCCCTGTATGTTCTCACTTGATGTTTACAAATAAAGTAGTCCACCATTGTTCTCGCCAACCAACACCAGACCTGGTGAAAGAACGGCTTTGAGGGAGGTGCTAATGGAGTGCTCTGCTTGTACAGAGCAACTTGTCTAACCAGTGCCCCCTGGTGGCCAGAAAGCAGGCAGCTGAGGGAGGAGGAGCGAGTGCGGACCTGGCGGTGGTGCTGTTGGGGATGACGGTGACGTAGGTTTGCTGGGGCTGGGAGGAGGTGGTGGTGCTGCTGGTGGAGATGCTGCCCAGGCCCGTGGAGCCCTGCGGATGGGCCGGGTGCTGGCCCGACACCACGCCCTCGCCGTCCTCCACCTCGTCCTCGTCCTCCTCCTCCTCAATCACTCGGATGTTCTTGGGCATGTCTTTGAACTGGTAGGCCAGGCGCTGGCCCTCCACCTTCGCCAGGATGCCACGCTGGTAGTAATACCTACACACACACACAGAGGGGCATATCAGGGCTGGGGCGAGGCCTGCGTAGGAAGACGTGCTTGTCTGAGCCCCTGGGGACTGGCTGACCTGAGCGCTCGGCCCATGGTTTCGTAGTTCATGTCGGGCTTGTTCTTGTGCTTCCCCCACAGCTTGGACACGGCCTTGGAGTCCACCAGCTTGAAGATGCCCTTGTCCCTCTGCATCCACTTGATGTACCGGGGACAGGTGTTCTTGTCCTGCAGCAGCTCCAGCAGGAACTCCCACAGGTAGGTGGTGTTGCCTGGACGACACAGGGCATACCGGGACGTCAGGAATGCGTCCGTATTCACACCCAGATCACCCAGATCTTCTCGAAACCTTTCGTGCATTTAGCGCTCTGCAGATTCTATGGTGTCAGAGTGGTGTCAGACACAAACCTTTGCCCTCTCTCGGCCTCTTCTTTATACCCAGGTCGAAGGAGCCGTTGGATGCGGGCTGGTGTGTCTTGGGCTTCCGGCCACCTGCACAAACAGACATAGTTTGATTAATAATCCCCACACTATCATAGAAATTCATCACTGAAAATAGGACACGTGCTCCATTCAGTTTCAGACTTGAACAACCAAATGGGGTGCACATAGGAAGAGCATCAGGACAACACTGACCTCCCCTCTTCTTCTTGGCTGTAGGCTCACATTCTGAGGGGATGGGGAAGGACTCCTCCTCTATGGGTCCACACTCTGTGGACACCTCCACCACGGTCTCCATCATCACATCCTCTGCTGGGTGACAAGCAAACACACTTCACACCTCTCTGACAGGATGAGATGTCCTTTTCAATTTGCTTTTTCTTTTTACCAACCATGGTTATGCTTTAATTGTTCAGTTCACCAAAGGATGAAAATGCCCCTGTCATAAACACTGTAATTACAGTATATAATATTTAATAGATATTAATCAATGAATATTGTTTCTAACATACATCTTTCAATCAACTTCAGTTATCATAAATACCAAATGTTTAAATAATTTCAGAAACTATATACTTCATATATAAGTGCCATTTATGAATTTTTTTTAAACTCTTTAAAATGTATGCACTTTTGCTCCATTTCATGTGGCTTTGAGGTAATAGGACAAAGGGTAGACTTCAAAACACCGCAGTTACACACAGGCAGTTCTGCATCATAGCAAACCTGGAAACTGCAACACTCAAAGAAGCTGCAAGTTCATGTTTCCTCTGCTGACTGAGATGGATTTGAGATTCAACATCCTGTTTGTCTTTTGAATATGAAAATCACAACCAGAGGTCTGAGGCGGCAGTTCCACTACAGCAAGTATAAGCATCAAAACAACGTCAATGGGCTCTGGGTGGCTTATGAAAACTGATCTGTGTTGTAATTGCTGCCATCCCAGCTGCACAGGAGACAGCTACTGATGGCTGTATCAACACGCACCTCACTGTTACGCTTCACTGCTACGCTGCACTGTGTGTGTGTGTGTGTGTGTGTGTGTGTGTGTGTGTGTGTGTGTGTGTGTGTGTGTGTGTGTGTGTGTGTGTGGCCATGGAGGGAACCAGCAGAGGGCTGTTTACCTGTGCTGCGCTCGCTGTGCAGTCCACCAGGAGACTCCATGTGGAGGAGAGCCTCGGCCGCCTCAAAGGTTTTGTCAAAACACATCATGTCATGTCCCGACATCTCCACTGAGAAGAAGAGCAGAGAGACACCTGTCAGCCCACAACGCTCTGCTAGCAGCACACGCTCCCTAGGGAGCGCGTGAAAAACACCGGCAAATCACCAGAGAAAAAAGCACAAAAAGATCCTGTGACTCATGCGAAAAAAAGGCTTTATTCACAAAAGCAGAACGCTGCAAGCTCAACTATTTTGAAACGGTAACTTCCTTGTTTGAGGTTTGAAGAGGCAGTCCGCTCCTCCCTTCCTGTTTCCTGTAATCTGCTCAGGTGTCGGTCGCCATTCCAGCCAGCAGAGGGCGCCACAGCAGCGGCTCAGGGCAGATCACTGATGTATTTAAAGTATGCACTACTACTACTACTACTACTACTACAACTACAGATGACAGCTGCATGCTTTAAGTTCAATGAATGGGCTAAGTGAAACCATTCTGAAAGACATCTGTCAACACTACTAGTTCGCTCATTTGTAATGAACTATACACAATGATACATTGCAAGAACCTGTTGAGTCTGGTTAAAATAAACATTACCATTCATGAACAATTTGATTTTTTTATTTTAAAAAAAGAGGCTCTTCCCAAGAGCTTTTCACTTTTGCTCGTACCTACAGACCAGTGCCAATCAGACCCCTCGTCAGAGCCATACACTGCACTGTCACAGACTGCTTTATGATGATAACACTTGCAACACTGGTAGAAGTCTCAGACGTGTGAAGACATGTCAGTCAATGTAACGATCAGATTATGCACCGGGTGCTGTTCATGTTTGTCACCCATCAAAGTCAGCATTGAACCACAGGACATCCTCATCCTGCCTCTGCAGGGAGTTCATTTCAGGGCCGAGCAGCTTTGCCTTTTTGTAATACGGCAGATAGGTGAGATTTAACAGCATTCTGTACGAAATCCCACAGTTTGTATCAAATCACATGAGACCTTTCTTCTTTTCATTATTGCTTTTTATAAAGGTTGCTTGGACTTTCAAGTTAAGTCAAACCCAGCACAACCTCAAGAATGTCTATGGTTTCCCACAAGTAGGATTTAAGGTGGAAATCTTCATTTTGATCAGCTGTAGATACTTCCACAGAGATGTGTGATTATATCTGATCTTTTTCATGTGGTCCAATCATGATCTGGCAGTAATTTAAAACTTGAACATGCAGTTAACTCACCATTCTCTGCCACCTCTGTGACCACCTCTGTGACCACCTCCTGCTCCTCGGCCACATCCTGCATCAGGTACGTCTCGTCGTCGTAGACCAGGACCTGGGCCGAGTAGCACTCCTCCACCTGGGCGCTGGGCACCTCCTCCACGATCACTGCCGGACAGCTCTCCTCCTGCAGCACCACGCTCTCCTCCTCCTCCACATCCTCCTCAGCACCCCCTACCACCACCGCCTCGATTTCATGCTGGACGACTTCTTCCTCCTCCTCCTCCTCGCCGGCCTGCTGCTCACACTACGCAGATGTGAAACGGAGAGTTCAGGCCGTGCACTTGTTGAGAATGCGTTGCGGCTGTTTCCATTGAGTGTCAGTGTTTTCAGTTCCACTGTGTTTTGGCCAGAATCTACAGGATGACGCTGGCTTGGGTCAGGCTTACCTGCTGGGACTCCTCCACCACAGTGACATACTCCACTATGTTCCCTCCACCGTCGGACACCACCACAGAGGTCATCACTCATTCCTGTCAGGAAAAGAAAAACGACGAGGGGCAGTGAGGACGGAGAAGACATCGCCGGCGAAATCTAAATTCGACACAGGTTGGGAGATGTGTGTGTTTGTGTGTTGAATGTGCATGGGGTGGGATCATGTGAAAGCCCCATGGGCTCCGGTTCTCCTCATGACTAACTCCCAGTAATGCTGTGCTCTTTGTTTGGAGGAAAAAAACTTTTACAGCCAAGTCCGCCATCGTCTTCTGACTCATACAGTCCCATGTCTAATACGTATTCAGTCAATCATCAACCTTACATATACCTCAGGCATTAAAGCCTCTAATAATGCAAACAAGTTGCCTCTGAGGCCTAAAACCACAACAGTGGGCATGAAGTCCATTTGAGAGTCAAACTGTGTGTGAGCCATCAGTGTTGGGTGATTGTGGCTGTGGTCATCTGTGAATGAGAAGGTCAGTGGTTCACTTGCAGCCCTGTGCAGCCAAGTGTCCTTGGGCAAGATACTGAACCCCAAATCGCCTCCGATGCTTGGTCATCAGATGGGAATGTGTGCGAATGGTCAAAAGCTACTGCTTAGAGCAGATGGACAGTGTATGAATGGGTGGATGTGACTTGTGACTTTCAGTGGTCATGAAGACTAGAAAAACACTACATAAGAAACAGTCAATTTACCATTTAGCACAACAACACAGAGTTTCCCTGCCACATCTCAACAGTGGTTTTCACTCCTACTGATTAATATAACTTAATAATTGCAATGGTGTTGATTCAGCAGGTGCTTTGCGCTATTCACTTCAGATACTCTTTATTTAAAAAAAATGTTTCGGTAATTAAATGAGCAAAAAAAATGATATTATCAACAAGGCTTAAACACATTGATTTATTTGGGATGGTGTCAGTGTGTATTAGTATTGTTTACACAGCTCGTGACGCAAACTGAGCGGACTGAATGTCAGCGCAACTGAACCTAAACAGAAAGTGTGAGTGACAGTGTGTGTGTGTGTGTGTTGCGCCCTGCCTCCTCTATCCATCCAGGCTGCTGTTTACTGTGTGAGCGGGCTAGCTGTGGGCTGAGTTCCGACCTACAGCTGCTACACGGCCTCACTTCACCAGCTCTACTCCACAGACTCACACACCCAGTGCCAAGCGAACACAGCAACCCCGCAGCATTTTTGATAAACACTGCACTGCCCCAGAACCACTAGCCTAGCAGGGTTAGCATTAGCTCCTGAGCTGGAAACAGTTAGCATGCATGCTAACAGACACACACACATAAATACACACTGTATTCACTCCACGGTAGGAGAGACACTGCACCCCTGGCTGGACTGTAGAGCAAGTTTTGCCTCTTGTGATGGCAGTTGAGTAGTGTAAAACCCTCCAGGATTGCTCCCCTCACCTTGTTTTCCTCCTGCTGGTGAACAGTCAGCTCTGCGGCTAGCTCTGAGCTGGGCCAACCGTGAAGGCTGACCAGGCCAAGCGCCTCACTTCCTCCGCATAAACACGTCCTGCAAGCCCTCGGTCCTCCGAATAGCACTGTGCGGACACCCAGCGCCGCGCCGTGTCGACAGGGCCCGGCTGAAGACGCAGAAACTCGTGTTTGGATAGGTGCTGTGTTCGCAGCAGCCTGTGCTGTTAGCTTTCCCTCCTCTCTACACCGGATCCAACGGCTCACAGCGCAGACGCTGTGACGTCAGCACCACAAACAATACTGCACGCAAGCGCCGCACACTGCGCGAGGCGATACGACATTCAATTATATTCACTGATAGGGTATGGCATTAAATGACCCATGACACGATGTGACATTCAATTACGATGTCTTACAATTATTATTGTTATTGTTATTATTATTATCATTAGCAGTATATTAGTATTATTTAGTAACTAAACATAAATCAAGTTGAAATGAATATTAGTATTAGTATTATTACTACCACTACCACCGTCTGTGTACTGTGTATACAGTAGCACTCAGCTATCCCTTCGGGATATTTTGTTTCCAGTTTATAATGCTGCAAACTAGAACCTGAGTTTCCCAAAGGCAGGATCAACAAAATCTGTCACTGTCTTTGTGATTAACGGAGGGAGTTCTGGTTCTGGTAATGACTTGGGCAGCAGCGTTTTGGGCCATGTGCAGTTGGAAATTGAGACTTAAAATTAAATTGAGTTTAATTGAAACAGAGCATATGCACAAAACTTAATTAGTAATTTTAGCAGAGAACACGTGGAATCTGATCCATTAGAAGCTACATGGATATAAATATCTTTACAGTAATGTCAAGCTTTAAAGGAAGAAATGAATAGGCTTTCCAGCTTTTTATCCACTGCTGGCAGTAACACTTTGGGTATTACTCTGTTGCTCATGGAGCCCAGGTTGCTTAGTTCAGACAAGGGTGCTTTGCTCAAAGCCACTTCAGCCAGACGAGTCGATGCTGAGAATCAAACCTGTGCCCTCCAGTCAGGAGACTTATTTACAAACCTGTCGTATGCACACTTAGTTCTAGTTTGCTCACATTAGATTGCATTATCTGCCTACAAAGGAGCAATATCCCTACCAATACAGACAGTGAAAATTTGCATTACAAATGACTATCATATCTATTGCATACATTTTTTAATCAAAGAAAAAAATGTTACACATGTACTATTTACCAAGTTCCCAAGTCACTATTTTTTTATTTAGGATAGGTTAAAATGCAAGCTTTCCTGGGGAAAACTGGATTAAAAATGACACTAGACACAAATCATGTTTATTCCCTCTTTATTTTTGCACAAAGAATAACGTGTGAAACCACCAATTCCTGTTCTTTGGGCATTTACATTCTATTAGTTTAGACACCACAGTATAATTTTTCTTACTCTAATTTCTTTAAAATGCATACTAACATCAAGTTTACTTCTTTCCTCAGTGATCTCAGAAGAAACTAGACAATGGAGGACAGAATAAATCGGAGGGGCGGGTCAAGAAAGAGACTACAACAGCTGTCCACGTGCTTCACACTGGAGACTTTTCTTCAGACATACGGCAACACTTTCAACAGCAACACACACATACACACACTTCATGTCAAACCAACATATCAGCATCACAACCATCTGTTCTTGCTGCAAGCCTTACATTCCATATACCACACAGGACTGACTGCTGGGACAGAACAAGAAAAGGGCAAAAACAGAACAAAAAAAGGACAGAAAAGCGAAGAGTAGATGAACATGAACAGCTTGTTCTCATAAAACCACGTTGATGCGATAACAATTGAATGAGATGTAAGCAGGATCCCCCACTGAGTTCCCTTCTTGAATGTAAAATTATGGCTATAGAGGAGAGGCGGGGACCAGAACTGAACACAGATTATGCAAAAAAAAAAAACAATTCAACTCAGTATGAAGGATGTTCCATGTATTCTACACAGTCATTATATAATTGGATTGTCTGAAAACTGTAATGTGGAAGAACATCACTGAAAGGTAACAAGGGTTAACAAAGACCAGCTCACACCCCCCAATCACTGATGTCACTGCTGAAAGCCATCTACCTGTCAAATTAAAAAAACAAAAAAACGGCAGTCGTGTTGGCACCAGCTGGTGTTGTATGGCCAAGTATGAGACCAGTTTAAAAGCTCTGAGACAATAAGTGCAGCAGAAGTTTTTGGCTTGTTTTTTGACCAGAACTACTTTTTTTTGTTTCACAGTATAAATTGTTTGTACAACCCATGAGATTACAACTTCTGAAAATAAGGATGTGCTTAGCAACTGTGTTATTGACTTAGGAACTGTAACATTGAGAGCATCCGGAGGATGTCTGTGGAGTCACTTTCAGGACTGAAAACACAAAGAGAGCTGAGGTAGGAAAGTAGCTCCTTACAGGCTGGTGAGATAGTGTTCTAAAAGTGTCTCCATTTATTAGAAACTATTTGCTATTAAACTCACCGCACAAAAAAGGAGGAGAAAAGCTTGAGGTCAGGTACAGTAAAGAACGCCGGTGAGTCAAAACACCTGTGCATCAGGAGATAACACTGTAGCTTCACATCCGAGTGGATGGGAAAAGATAGGGTTGACAAAGTGTAAAGTACAGAGGTATTCTCTAGTGGAGTGATTTTTGAGGAAGTAAACACAAAGAAGACTGAATGGCTCAGAGTTTTTTTTTTTTTCACAGTTGCAATTCATTGAAGTTGCCAAACAGATGTAACAGAGCTGTCGAACTACTGTCTGGACTGGAGATGCGTAAGCCAGAGCGGAGGCTCACAGTAACTGGGCTAGATGGTTTGCTCTCACGTGATGGGCTGAAGGCTCCACAGAGCAGGTGCTGGTCTAAACAGTGTACATTGTGTGCGTCTTTGCAATGGAACTACTCATGGGTCCCTTTTTGTTTCTGAAGGTTAGAGGAGGAAGGGAAAGTGTAGGAGAAAGGCACATCCTCTTCTGCAGGACATAGTCAGCATTCAGGAGTTGTCTACTGTGATGGAGAGCAGAAAGACATGTCAACAGAGTTGTGCTTTTTATACATGTGAGACCACAAAAATATCAACTATTTTGTACAAATAAGCCAACTAACAAATCTACTGAGCAGACTGAGTGTTAAAATCAATACATTAATTTGTTAGAACCACCAAAGCAGGTTACAAATAATCTAAGGCACTATTAGAACAAAGTGCAAGGGGGTTTACTTATAATCACACCAACATTGTGCCCACAGCCTATTCTACTATGGTGGAAATAATCAAAGGCTCAGTACCTTAGTTGGAACTACTGCATTTGCATCCTAAGAAGACGTCGCTTACCCTGAACAGCAGAGTTTAAAATCCACGTTAGAGCCCATAGTCATTATGGCGGGAAGTGGTAAATTCTGCATTAAGTCCATCCTGGTTGTTCAACACTTTCAAAACTCGGTTACACTCTGCAACCAAGGCTGAGAAATGGACTCATCACTATTTTACTGCTATTAACATATGGATTCATGTAGAGCATCGAGGGTGGTCTTGACCAAACTTAGATTAGCCTGAAACCACATGTACCTCAGGAGAAGGGGTGTCGTCTTCCTCTGGAGCTGGGATGACTCTGCCCGTCATGGGACCCACTCCCAGCACCTTGGGCCGTTTATCTGCTTTAGGGGTTCCCTCAAGAACCACAACGATGTACTCCCTCTGAGCCTCTTCTGAGACCGTTTCCGCCGGAGCTGCCACTGCTTCCTCCACCCCTGAGCTGGCAACCTGTGCAGCAGGGGCTGCTGGAACCTCCACTGCAGCTTCCACTGCTTCTTCAGCCTGAGCTGCCGTCGCATCAGGTTCTACAGGTGCAACTTCTACTGGTGCTGGGGCTTCCTCAGCAACCTCTACTGGTGCTGGGGACTCTTCAACAACTGGTGCAACTTCTACTGCAGCTGGGGCCTCTTCAACAACCTCGACTGGTGCTGGGGCCTCTTCAACAACTGGAGCAGCTTCGACCAGTGCTGGGGCCTCTTCAACAACTTCTACTGGTGCCGGGACCTCTTCAACAGCTGGAGCAGCCTCTACCAGTGCTGGGGCCTCTTCAACTGGTGCAACCTCTACTGGTGCTTCTTCAACTACAGGGGCAACTTCTACTGGGGTTTCTTCGGCAGGCGGAGCAACCTCGACTGGTGCTGGAGCCTCTTCAACAACTGGTGCAACCTCAACTGGGGCTGGTGCAGCCTCAACTGGTGCTGGGGCCTCTTCAACAACAGGTGCAACCTCGACTGGTGCTGGGGCCTCTTCAATAACCTCTACTGGTGCTGGGGCCTCTTCAACAACCTCTACTGGTGCTGGGGCCTCTTCAACAACTGGAGCAGCCTCTACCAGTGCTGGGGCCTCTTCAACAACCTCTACTGATGCTGGGGCTTCCTCAACAACCTCTACTGGTGCTGGGGTCTCTTCAACAACTGGTGCAGCCTCTACTGGTGGTGGGACCTCCTCCACAACTGGTGCTGGGGCTTCCTCAGCTGGTGCAATGGCTTCTTCTGCTGGGGCCTCTTCAACAACTTCTACTGGTGCTGGAGCCTCTTCAGTGACTGCTGCAGCCTCTACTGGTGCTGGGGCCTCTTCAGTGACTGCTGCAGCCTCTACTGGTGCTGGGGCCTCTTCAGTGACTGCTGCAGCCTCTACTGGTGCTGGGGCCTCTTCAGTGACTGCTGCAGCCTCTACTGGTGCTGGGGCCTCTTCAGTGACTGCTGCAGCCTCTACTGGTGCTGGGGCCTCTTCAACAACTGGTGCAACCTCTGAAATGGCCTCTTCCGCTGGCTTCACCTCTACATCTTCAACAGCAGGCGCCAACTCTTCTTTCACTTCATCTATCTTCGGTGCTTCGAGAGAGGTGGCAGCTGCCAGCAGCACTGCAAGACAAAATCCGGCCATCCAAAAATCACTGGTGCTCAAGTCATTTTGCCAACGTTTTGCTTTCACTTGAGGTGGTTAACAAGGGTACTCCTGAAACCTTTCTAGGGACAGAATATTTAGCTCAATGTGTTTTATTTGTGTGGACATGCAAGTGCAGTGTTAACACCCGGGAGTGGACAAGGTTAGAGGGAACAAAAGTAGGAAAGTGTTCTGTTAGAGCATAGAACGATGTATTTTAATATAAGAGGTGCTTTCTTGTCTCTTTATATTAAAATACAGATCTTTATGGAAGGTCCGGAGAGAGAAAAGGAAAAATGGTGAAATGTGAAATGTCAGTGCTTTACACACTGGGGAGAATCAACATTTGTTAGAACATCAAGGTGCAGCTCATTACAAAGTACTGGAAAGTTATCAGCCCCCTCTGGTGGACAGCAATATGTACTAGCACAACCATTTGTTGCTTACTGGTCAGATTAGACCACCAGTATAAATAGATTTAGTGAGGTGAAACCAGTATGTATTACAGCCATCAACGAGTCCCTCAAGCTCTGCTTGTTTTAATGCACCGGCAAAAGACCATTTGTTGTAGATGCCTGCATTACATTGTTGCTCCGAAGCAGAGAAAGGGACTTTCTATGGAACTGTCATGCATTTCCATGCAAAAGTAAGGCTGTGCCTTGATGAACAGAAGTCCCACAGAACTGCTGAAACAGAGCTGAAGAAGTGCAGTGAGGATCCTAGTTAAGCATGCTTTTAAGTTGTAAGCTGATAAATGAAAGGCATTTTGGCATTTTATATAGAAGATATTTGTACAATTTGCAGATTGGTGCATTTGTGAAGACAAAATGGCGATAAAATACAGTTTAATGAACGGCTCGAAATGTCCTTAATAGAAAACTCCAATACGAATGACGGTAGAAAGACCAAATCAGACAAATTAAAGACTGCAGTAAATGTTTCCGGTTTGATAAAAGCTTTATTGTATGGCTGATGACTTACCGCAGACTGTTCACAGTGCTCATCATCCAGTTATAAGCAAAATAAAATTATGATCACATTTGATTTGACTCACTCTGGAATTAAATTATTTCTCACAGTTTCTGATGGTTTAACATTACAGTTAAGGAAGATAACACACTCCAGCAGTTAACACAGTTTGTACACAATCTCAGGGCCATCTCAACTAACTGTAAGCTATAGACAACTGTACGGATTTTCAGGCATCTTCCACCTCTGATATCAGTGTTGCAATACCTTTCCAGTTATCACAAAGAAATAAAAGGGCAATATGGGTTTCATACCAGCGGAGGGCTGAGGGCCCAGTAATACGAATGTTTTGCCACTGGGGTGTAAGCAGAATTTTACATCCAATAACTGCATGAAACAATCTGCGTGGATTGTCTTTGTATTCTGAGTGATCATATTTATTTCACCCATAACTGCCAATGAGCGTCACTTTAAGACCTCACTGCCTCTTTGGAAAGGTTTCAGAGTGGTGTGCAGCTGGACATCCAGAGGAGCCTGCTGAGAATACGGTTTCGGAGACTTTGATCGCTGAGGTCACATAATAATCTGAACTAATACAGACATACGGTGACCTACACTGCACACCAAACAAAAAAAAAAAAACAACCAAAAGAAGAAACAAATCAAGTCTTTCACACAGTGCTGCCCTTTGTACCCACTCCAATAAATACAAGTGAAAATATACAGCTCAGGAGACAAAGGAAAATGACCACGAGGAGGTGAGCAGAGGATACTGAGGAGAAGCAACTTCCCTCAAGTGGTTTTTAGACAGTGACTAGAAGTTGCCAGTTCTATTGTTCTTCAGTGTTGTGAGGAAGGAGAAATCTAGTGTTGTCTGCTTCTTTCTTTTAAGTTAACAGGTTTAGGGATAGTTGAGTGTGCGTCTAACAGAGTGGCTGAGAGTGGCTCCCTATCATGAGAGTGTGAGGCTCAGGCCTCGGAGGCAGCTGCCTCCTCCTCCTCAGAGGAAGAAGAAGTCGTACCATTGCTTTCAGGCTCCTCGGCAGCGGCGGCTGGCTCGGCCACGGCCTGGGCAGCCTCCTCCACAGCTTCTGCCACCTGGGCCACCTCCTCCGCCACGGCCTCCACTTCCTGCGCCGCCTCGGCCACCGCCTCGGCCGCCTCCTCCACCACCTCAGCGACTTCTGCCACGGCCTCAGCCACGGCCTCCACTACAGTCTCTGCGGCCTCCTCCCCCTCAGCGGCTGCTGCTACAGGGGCCTCCTCTTCGCCACCTTCTGCCTCCTCGCCGGCCTCTCCTTCGGCTGCAGCCTCCTCCTCTTCTCCGCCTGGAACACAAGAACCAGGGGGACTGTGTTATTGGGGCACTGGTTGGATCTCCGATTCTGCTCTACCAACCCACCACCCAAGCATTCATCACTGCTGCAGCTGCTGTGTGTTTTACATGTTAAGCAATAAACTTTAAAACTTAATTTAATCAGCAGCTTCTTAGATAATGTGTAGCTGGGTTTCCATCCATGGTGTTAAAGAATAAAGGGGGTAAACTGACCAATCGGCATCGATTGAAGCAAGAAAGTTAGAAAACTAAGTTAAAGTTAGAAACTAACTAGAACTAAGAGTTAGAAATCTAACCTTTTGCTTTGACAGTAATCACTCTAGCAAAACACTATTTGGCCACAAGCATAATGAGCACACATTATACTTGTTTGATTTTTTTAGAGCCCATTTACTAATTTCACTAATGTACAGCATCATCAGCCTTTAAAGTGCAGTGCTTGTGTGTTACTTCTTGTCCATTTAAACCCTATTTGAAAACCATGCTTTAAAAAGGTGGCATCGCAAACTCAACAAGAGACTCACTGACCACTGGATGGAAACACAGTTACCGCCAGCTTACATTTACTAGTAGGTTGGTCCACGAGTACTACTGTTTTTAGACATGCCAATCCCACCTTTACCGCTGCCTCACTGGATACATCATGTGAAAAAAAAACAAAAACAAAGGCAACACCTTTACTTCACAAACGGCATGCAAACTCAAGACAGGGTGAAGCATGACAAAAAAAGGGGCTGTGGGGAAGGGAGGAGGAAGAGGGGAGCAGTGCGGGTTAGGGAACAGGGTGGAGGGGGTGAAGGTGAATTTTGGTTCTTACCATCCAACTAACAAGTTATCAGTTACGTGTCTGGAGCTCTGGAAGTGAGCGTGACAGACACCGACACAGCTCGGGTAGGTTGTGCGTCTTTAATGAACACTTTCATTCACAGAATACACATCTAGTTGTGGGACGTCGAGTCAGGGGTCAACTTGGACACGGTTCGTCAGTGATGGCTGCCCTGCTATTAAGGCACCGTAATCAGACACTCCATATTCCTTAGTATGGATGTCTGTCTACTGAGGTATGTTCAAGTACAAGTGTAAGTGAAAGGCCATCACTGACTGAGCGGGGCTGTAGCAAACGCTGTTCTTACTGAGACCACTGTCCTGTATGTAGTAGTCATTCATTAGTGTCCCCAAAAACAGCCATACACAACTGTATGAAGTGTTGATTTGAGCAAAGCACCGGCAACTAAAATACATTTGGTGTCTAAAACTAACTGGATATTTTAAAACTGGCTGATGTTTTTCAATGCTCATCTTTGGTTGAGACAATTTCACTGTAAAAGAAAACACAAAAAAACCAAACATATCATTCCCTTGTTTCTTCAATTGCTTTTTCACTGAAGTAGCTGTCACTCAAAGGGTGTGTGAATGTGTTAGCTTTGCTCAATAGTTGACCCACTGGCTGATGTTTCACAACAACAGAGCTTTTTAATCTTTTTTTTCACAGTTACAGAGTTGATAATGTTGACAAACGAGTCCACTGGCAAATAAAAAAAAGGGTCCAAATTAGCTTGTGGATACTTCTGATAAGTCCAGTTGTCCTTTTGGTTAAAGGAATGTTTAGCAGCAAAGAAAATAAAGAAGAGAGCACAGAATGAATATCTTTCACAGGACTGTCCAGAGGTTTTAGGCTGAGAAGAGGACTCGCATTCTTAGCAGTACAGGAGAAGAGGAGGAGGAGGAGGAGGAGGAAAGGAGGGAGGGGGTTTGTATTCCCGTTCAGATCCAAAGAGTCCAGTTCTAGGACGAATATCCATGCGGCCACAGAGGACCTTAGCTCTACCATTACACTGAAAGAGTAAAGACAAAAAGAGTTAGAAACGGGAAGAAGAAATTCGCTTTTTATCTTTATTTTTAGAGGCACGTTCAATTTATATAACAATGCCATTGTGAATATAAATTCAACCACAAAGGCCAGGTATGATGTGAGAAATGATAATGGACTAAATCAAGCTCTCCTTTATAAGAGATATTAGTCATTAGTCACCAGTTTGCCCAACTTGAGGTGTGTCTAAGCGACTCCCAACAGTTTTTACTCAAAGCCGGGCCTACTGCTGGAAACACTAGAGGCATGAGGGGCGGAGTGGAGAGTGGGAGGGAGAGGAGGGACGGATCCACTGACCACCATTTTTGGCCAGAGGGGCAAAATCAGGAGAGGTGAGACAGAGGTCACGTTGGAGGACAGACTTGTCACAACCATATTGGTAAAGTGCAAGCGATCTCTAGAGAACAAACTACTACATTATATTCTCTGGTGGCACTGTGTGTAAATGTGTGTGAGAGAGAAGATGTACGTTTTATTTTTGTCATTTTTGACAATGCTGACATTGTTTGTGGCATCAATAGACCTAGAAGTGTGGACTGTGATATACCTGTTCTGCTGGGCTTTAATGCCCCATAAACAATAGTTAATATGGCTTGCTGACTTGGATGAGAATACTATGTGATACGGTCAAATGATTTCCACATTGCATTAAAATATTCTACTTGTGTGGTTAGTTTTCTTCTCATGGTTTAATCTTGGAACCATGAGTGTTAAAAAAAAGAAAACATTCAGTGATTTTCATATGATAAGCCTTCATTGTGATCAGGATAGTGACAATCAAGCCCATGCTGACATTTCCTTGAACACCAGGTCTATAGTGGAGCATTCGGAAAGTTCTCAGGCAGTGCTAATGAATGAAAACAGAATATCTGCGATGACACAACTCACCCTCCTCCTCCTCGCCGCCTGAAAACAAACAGAGACGTGTGTGAGCCTCACAAGGAAAGAAGAAAGAATTGTTTGAAAACTTCATTCTAGATCGAGTGTTCAGCCCAGCTAGACTGCATGCAGGAAACGAGTTATCTTGATGACAGCATTGAAGTGCAATCTGTAGACGCTAAATTGTTTACATAGTGCACTTATCTCTGATAACTCGTCAACAACTCCACACGCCATTACTGCTGATAGTAAGAGTGCCCTGACAAAGGCTGTGTTTCCTCTATGCCTACTTATCAGACTGGATCAAATAAACAGATATGTCGAGTCAGTCAAAACGTTTATTTACAATCACACCATTATGGACATGGACACATCATAACGGCTTCTAACTGTGCTGAGCCGAGCTCAGTGGCTCCCTCTGAGAGTCTACATCTGTGTATCGGGTCTGTGACGCTCCCTCGCTGCTCAAATAAGCAGGGGATAATCTGGGTCTATCCCACAATCCTTTGCAATGGCTGAACTCAAAGCTTTTCGCCCGCAGTGAGGCAGCGCTGCCCAATAAGGCCCATTTGTAAATGACAAAGATCACTTCTCAGGGGAAGCAGTTCTCTCATATCGAGCCAAACCCAACCTACTGTATGAGAGGTAACATGATATTGAAGTTTCACTCATGGAGCATCACTTTCAGTCAGAAGGCTTCTGTAGACGTCTGGTCTGTGACTACTCTACATTATCTATGGTACAGTGGGTGAATAAGGGGAGAGGCGGGTAAGGACTACTTACTCTTAGGTGGCCAGGGTTTCGGTGTCCACTCTTTCGGGGCCCGCTCATTAATCTGTGCGATGCGCTCATTGTACCTCTGGTGGTCTGAGGTCACAGTGCTGTATGCCTGGGGTGGGAGGGGAGGAGAAAGCTTGTATGTGATGTTTGATTTTTGGCCGTCATCTCATGTCATGACCTACACTTGTTTGTTGGAATTTGTTCCAATGAGCACTATTGATTTTGCTGGGTGTGCGTGAGCGTTATCAGATAGCTGAAGTAATGGGATGATGAGAAAAGATAACTTACATATGATACAGAAGCAGCAAATGCTCCGCTTAGCAGCAAGGTGTAGACTATGTTCTCCCCAGACGGACCACCCATGGACGACATCTGCCGTCTCTGCACCACTGCCAAGAAGGGAAAGGTCAAGGTTAGATCGCTCTAAAAGCTTCAAACCTCCGTCAACAAACGTGTTTGGCGGACGCTCAAACGCTGCTTCATTGCCAGGGCTGCAAAACAATGATGGTACCACCAAAATTAAGCAAGGGTTGTCAAAACTATACTCCAGACTTTTGTAGTGGAAGGAGCAACCTTCTCAAAGATAAACTCACAGAACGAGGCAACACTTATTTAAGAGATTTAGGGTAAAAATCCAACAGGTTAAGAATAATGTGCTGCAAGCGCACAGAAGCTTGAGCTCGCAAAGTGTGAAAAGGGATTGGCGAGAAAGCACCCTAAGGCGCTCTACTAGCTCATGATGCCTCCTAGACTTGATTGGACTTAACGCAATAGATTTAGATGGCCAAAAATATGCCTGTCAGCACTTGCTTGACGCAAGATGATGCACTCTCATTCCACAACATGAAAACAAAAGTCACAGTTCTCCTTTTGCATGCTGAGCTCACACTTTCAAACATGTTTTACAAGACGTTTTAGGGCCTGCGGCAAAGTTTAGAAGGTCACGTGCAGTTGCAGCAGGCAATTATGTAGTGTGGGCAGGCTTGGAACTTGATTTCATTAAGTAAAGATGTTTTTTTTTGTTTTGGAACAGCACTTCTTTGCTATGGACGGCACATAAAACCAGAAAAACCAACACCTCTTACCAATGCTGTGTACATCCGCTTTGAACTGAACCCACTACAAACACACATAAACAGAGGGTTGCTTTGTACTGAGAATATGCTTGATCCTAATGTCTGTTTATACTTTCAACAAACTTTCCTAAAAATACAAAAAAAAAAGACAAAAAAGCATGACTAGAGGTAAAAGGTGCCATAAAACAATACTTAGTATTGAGACATTGAAAACTGGGATGCTTTTCAATGTTTATCAATGTTGAAAAATCCCAATCCCTTCTTGGGTATGAATGTTTCTCCCTTATCAACCCGTTTGAAAATTTTTAAATTTAAAATCTTGTTTTATGTCCAAAAGATTGTCAGTTTGTCTACTTATGGATTTCCTTCTGAGTCCCAGTTTCGTTGGAATCTGGTTTCTTTAAATGGTTTCCAGTAAGTCCTTCATAAGAGGAAACCTTGTCAAACGATGAACTGGTCGTTCTAGGAAGCTGAGCATTGTCAAGTCCAGTGTTAGAGGTATTAACCTCCTCATATAGCCAGGAACTAATCCAGAGCCCAGAGCTCTGACATGACTCCCTACCATGCCGTTATTTATACTGGCTAATCGGCTCAAGGAGCACACATGGCAGAGGGAGTTGCAGGGGGTTACCACACTTGACCAGAGGAGGGGATGCAGGTCAAGAGGTGACGGGATTTAAGGATGATACCTCTTCCGCTTAAGTGCGACCACTGCCATGGAGAAAGTCTGCAGAGTCAGGGTCTGGTTTACAGCATTTCTCATCACAGGGTGGATTTTGGGCACCGACTGGACAATACTCTACTGTAATCGCTTTAGAGCCCCCCCTCTAGTAGGGCCTGGCAGGGAGCTGGCACAAATGCTGGTAGGAGGCCAGTTGTACTGCCATGTTTTATTGCGAGGCTGGAGATTCATAAAAAATGGACCCAGTGAAAACTAAAAATAAAGGCGATTCAACCATTTTTATGAGGAGCATGACGTACCAGAGCCTGAATTAACAGCACATGTTGAGCTGTAACACCCCATCAGTTGACTGGATTATAAAAAAAAACATCTATTTCAGTAAAAGACAAGTTAATTTAAGTAACTCAGGGTTTGTTTGTTTGTTTTTCAATCATTTTAAGAATTTAAGTAAAATTTTTCTGCTCTCAGGTGGTTAAATGTTTATATTTTTTGGTTTAGTCCTCTGTAAGGTGACAACAAAAAAAAGACTTTAATTTGGCCTTTGTGGAACAGCGATAAGCAGTTTTCAGTTTTTTGCATCATATTATAAACCAAGCAACTGAACTGAATCGAGAAAGTCGCTGACAGTGAAGACAATAGTCATTTATTGCAGATGCATTTAGACAGTTGTATTAGACCGGTAGTTTTAGGCAGTTTTCCCAAGAGCTCACGCCCCTTTTAATCAGGAACACCAGGTAACATGGCGTCACACCACGGCTGCTGAAATCAGCTTCGTGTGTCAAATCTGTCATGACTTTGCCCCCTCAAACATAAGGAACAGGGAGTCACAGCCGCCCTCCAGTTATATAAGGTCATATGCGCGCAGTCATGGGAGGTGGAGGTCGTGCTGTGGACTCGGTTGCTTTACACACACATAGTTGGCTTTACGTTACACCTCCTCCCCACGCGCCCTCACACGCGTGCACCACGTCATCGGCAGTGGCGACCATGTTCCTACCACGCTGCTCTGCACTATCCCTGAAGGTCACATAGCAATGTATACATGCTGTACGGACATACTATGAGCCACCCAAAAAAAAAAAAAGAAATGGAACAAGACTGTGGTGCCGACACCGGTCAGAGGTGGACTGAAATGTTGGGTCAAAGTATAAGCTGTTTGAAATGCGATGTATGTATTTACATTGCAGATATGTAAAGAGAGGCGGGGGGGTTACAGGGTTACAGATATAGCTCTCTGACTCGGCACTCCGCTCTGCCGCAGACCTTGTTTAGTCATAGTACAAAGCTCCAAACTAAAGCTGAAAGTACAACCATATTTCAATTTATATATGTATACACTTCCATTTGGATAAAGAACAGATGTGCATACACTTAACTAAATCTGCCCTAGCTGAGGAAGCCAAGTTGACCTTCACATCTCCATCATGTAGAGTCATCCTCCAGAGTGAGGGGGGGATGCAGCAGCGCATTCATTCACATGAGGACATAATGTACCATCCTGCTGCCTTCAGCCAGGAGGCGACGGACAGTCACGACAGGAACATCACATCCAAGCGCAACTTTTTACCATTCACAACCTGACATCGGCTCTCTGCTCTGTCTGAAGACACTCACCATCCCGGGGCAGCCTGAGGGCTGCGCTCCGTGCCAGAGGCCCACACCTCTGCCAGGCCGCTCTGCAGGAAAACATCGCTGCTCTCCGGGACTGCGACTGCAACACAGACGCTGGATGAATGGCCGCTCGGCTCAGGTCGGCTCAACTCGACTGTGTTCGGCTCACTGAGAGCAGCGCCCCGCCCACTGTTGCTATATGGCGATTGGGCAGTGCTTAGTATGCAGTGTCGTCAGTACGCTGGACTGTATGTAGTACTGGTAGTGCAGATGTATGTATGCAGTTCCGGTGCTGTTCTAGACATGAGGATGGCCGGACGAAAAACGTCTTCATTTTTTTTTTTTGAAAGACCAAAATGACATAAAAGTCTTCATAAATCTGGCCTATCCCACAACAGCTTTTTGTCGCCTATGATTTGATTACAGCAAAAAAAAAGAGAAAAAGAAAAAGAACTACACTACACACTACACTACAGCTAACTTGTGGATCTCAAAATTCATTGATATATTCATTTAGACCAAATTATATATGGCTTAAGGAAAAAGGACAAATATAAGATAAATATATAGATGTATAAAGATAAAGCTAAAGGAACTTTATTTTAGCTTTCTTTCCTTCTTGAGAGGGACTTTTTTCTCTTTCTCAAGGTTTCCACCCTTTTTTAACCTCTACATTTTATCAACTTTTTTGACCAAATACTGAGTTTTATTCATGTATCATTGCAAAACATCAAGCTACTGTATGTTATGATTCAGTGTATTATATTTATCCCAAACGCTCCCACAGTCCAAAATCATGTATGTTCAGATCAATGCAGACTCCAAGTGTGATTGTGAAGTGTGCGTGTACCCTCTGATGTAATGTGACCTGTCCAGGATTTATACCAGCCTCCCTGCCATGTGTACTGGTTTAAGCACCATCAGACCTCTGTCTACTGTTGAATTACAAAGTGGGCTAAAAAAAGATAGATGGATCATTTCAAAGAGAATAGTCTGTACAGACACAAAGCAGGTGTTTTCTTGTCTCTGTAGAGATGTGCATTCAATTGTAGAACCAGCCAACAAAACATGATCCATTTTAATGAGACATGCAAACATTGCTCTGTAATTGGTCAGTCTGCATGAGAGGTTACAGAACATGAACCAAGGACTGGTATGGGCTGTATGGTGTGGATACATTAACGTGTGCATAAAGCCATGCTTTTTCCATGCCTCACATACTACCCATCAGGGTTATAATAGTTTTAGATTTTTAATTTTGGTTTAGTTTTAATTAGTCTTGACTAATTAGTTTTTAGTAGTTTAGTTTTTATCAGTTCTTAAAGTAGGGTTGCCAGTTACTATTAGTTTTTGTCTTTTCCCAAATGCTTAGTTTTAGTTTAGTTTTCATTTGTTTTAGTACTAGTATTAGTTTTTCATACTTTGTCAGGTGCATGATTAAGTATTGTGAATAAAATGTCAAGACACCACGGTAGTAAACAAGAAAGAAAAAAGTAAATAAATTAACTGTGAAGTGCTCTCTAATACTTTTGATAAATAAATTTAAAAAATGCTCTGGCAGGTGGCATACAAGCCAACATCACAGCATAGATGGCTTCACGTGAATAAAAGGAACACAACTCCTGTGTCAAATTGTACATCTTTATTTTACACAGAGCTCATAGTGGGGAAACAAGAACAACGTAGAAACATAATCAGGTGCATCCTATGGACAGGGCCTGCCGACCTCCTGCACAAGACAAGAAATGGTTAGAACATCAATCATTATCATCCTTTTATACATTTTACTATACATCTTCACTCCAGGTGACAGAATATTAATGATATCACAACCCAGAAGACAAAAAAGTCAAGACATGGTATAAAAAATACAGAAAACTGTGTTTTAAATACAGTGCTCAACCTGGCACTGTATTATGATAGAATGATCCAAAAACTGTATGTGAAGCTTTTCATACCTTTTCGGATTGTTTATGACACGTTGCATCAAATTCAGAATAAGCAAACATTTTGAAAACTCCCTGAAGCTGATGAGGTAAAACATGAAGCACTTTAATCCTGTCCTGGTTGTTGTGCACCTGTCCTGATTCAACTGTGTTGATTGTGTATTTAATTATTGCAGTATCTACACTAATACACTCACATGCTAATGTGGTTGGTTATTCCAGCCCATTCCTCACTTTGTATTCGCGTACGTCTGCGCTGTGCTGCTTGAAGAGCTAAAGGGGGAAGACAGACACCAAAGTGATTGCGATGCAACAGCAAGTTATATGAGAACACTTCTCACACTCAGACTCATTTTCACATATCATCATCCTGTGATGGATTTAAGACCTGTATAGGGTAAATTCCCTGTTTTTTCCCTATGTGTGCTAGGATCTAGCTGACCCCTGCAACACTGTAAAGTCCAAAGCAGGGAAAACAAAAAAAGACAAAAAAATAACAACATCTTTCTTACCTTATCTCACTTTTCCCATCTACCCCAGCTATTATCTCTTGTTGCACTGTAAGCACTAATGTTTTCCCTCAACTGTGAGTTGCTTTGGTTAAGAGTTTCTGCCAAATGAGTAAATGTAAATGGATGTATGGTACATCCCATAATAATCTTAAACATCATCATCATCATTGTACTCACTCTATTGTGAGCTTAATTTTGCTTCCTGAGATTTATTCTGCCTTTTCACTTTAATAAAAAGTCTGTATTTCCAACTTATAGTGTTGCAACCTGGAAACTGGACTTGCTGGAGAGAACTCCATAAGAGACCAATAAAGTTTCCATCCATCCGTTTTACTCACCAGGCCCCACAGGAAAGCAGTTGCCCCAAAGCAAAGACCCACAGTTATCCAGTTGGGGTTTGTAGGGTCATATTTGGAAGCTGTATATGCAGACCTGGATCCAACTGAGAAAGAGAAAGGAACAAACAGGTGAACAGTGTTTGTGAGGGAAACAGAGCAATGCCTCGGTTTGGGCAGTCATTACTCGACTACAGTACTCCTAACAGCTATGGTATTCACTCATTAAACTCTGCATATTGGTGAAAGAATGTGTAACTTGTTTACTGCCTAAAATGCTCTATAGTTCGCAAATGAAAGGTTAAAAAGCAGATGTTAAAGTCTTGTTTCAGTAGAGGTTGACAGAGTAGATGGACCAACTAAGAGACATGCATTACAAGTCAACATCAAAGTAGTCAGGATGCTGGCAGTACATGGGAAATAACTACATCCTCAAAACAACCACAATATGATAAAAAAAAACCTATGGGTAAAAATGTATTCATCCACAGGGATGGAATATAGAACATGGTTAAAATAGTCGTATTTGAGTGTACAGACGTGCAGCGATATGCTAAGCTAAGATAAGCTAAGCTAAGGTCAGGCTTCATAACAAATGCAACTCTCACGTTAGAACTGTCAGACCTAGTATAATATATAGCCAAAAATTATCCGTGTCTAAGTCTCATAAGCTTGAATTGTTTGCCAGACTATCCAGATCTCACCTCTACTGAGCTGTCCAGCTCGTGTAAACAGCCTGCTGAAAGTCATCTTGCCTCCGAGCTGGTCCCCGATACTGCGCTCGATTAACCTTCCTGTCCTTCCAGACCTGAGCAGCCGATCTGCATCACTGATGCTGTCATTGGCTTGCTTAATGCACTGTTACTGTCATTGTAGAGACATCTACAGCCATCTTAGCCCATTAAAAGTCTCAGTCATTCAGTACTGACATTATAGTACTGAATGCCTGTATAGTGGTAGACTATACAGGCAAGAGATATTCTCACCTGTCTCTATTTGTTGCAACACTTCATTTGTGTAAAGCAATGTGTGCTACATTTCAGTGCATGCATAAATAAAATCTGATTGATTGCCTGATTCTAAAACTCAACCAGTTGAAAAAACTTATTTCGCAATTGTTTTTGCATCATTTGAAAGCCCAAAAAAGTAATCAATCAATTGCCAGATTAATCAACGATGAAGACAAATGTATCCCTGATTGCAGCCCTACTTTTCAACATTATTATATGATTTTACAGACCGATCAATTCGATCATTCGGTTAATCGAGAAAATATTGGCCGGATTAATCGACTACCAGCTGGCTCGCAGCTCCACTTTTATTGTGTAGCCACCTTGTGCTGCATTTTAATAAAGTCCGATCGATTGATTGACGTGTGTGCGGTTTTTGTTCAGCAACACTACGCGATTTTAAAAAAAGAGATAATAATGTTATAATATAACATTGTCCAGCGGGTAGCGTGCGTTTGATCCGCACACTCCGGCAGGACTATGACCCGGAGGAGAAGCTGCACCTCGGCCATTTTGCTCGGAAGGGGCCTCGGCTTCAACCAACACGTGAGGGGAGCAGCAGCCAGAGCCCGGAGAGACTGGACCAGTCCAGGATAACAATCTGAACCCCGAGAGGACTTTTATTCATGCGTGAACCAACACCGGCAGCAGCGGAGACATAGGAAGCAGACACCATGCCGTCGATCACTCTGCCGCCGAAGGAAAACGCTCTGTTCAAGAGGATCCTGGTATGTTGAGCTACTGCTGAGTTAGCTCCCGATGCTAATGCTAGCACAGCAAGTAGCGTCCGGAGGAGTAGTAGTAGCAGCAGCAGCGGAGCTGTTAGTGTTTAACCGCCAGATAAAGAAAGGAGCCGGTGCACACGGGGACTCCGTCATTAACTTGGCTGTTTGGTGACAACTGGTTAGAGGACATGAGAGAGGTGGTTCAGTGTTAGCCTGTCTATCCCAGAGGGAGCTGTGTGGCCTTGTTCACAGTCAAAAGAGTCTATCAATGACAAAGCTGCTCCAACACATGACATTTACAGGCTGTCTGCAGGCTCTTTAAAAGTCCTCAAAGTTGATACATCCATTTTTAGGATAATTAAGGTCACCTAAAAAGTATTCAAAAGTCGTAATTGCGATTTCATGAGGTAGTAAGTTTAGCTGGTATTCAAGCTCTTTCCATATAGAGCTGTGCACTTATGGTGAATAATTGAGTGTCCACTTGTTGTGACTAAGGCTATATTGTAATAAACTTTGCTCAAGTTTGGTTTAACTTATTCTCTGGAGTTTTGTTCCTTCCCAGCTGATCCTAGTTATGTTCTATGGTTGTGCTCTGTAGATTTAAATGTAAACTAAGATTGTTTAATAAGTCAAAGATATGTTGCTGATTACAGCTTGAAATGACAACGAGGTCTTGAAAGTTTTTCTGGAAGGTCTTTAAGAGGTCTTCAAAATGTGTTAAAATTAACTTGGGGATTTGTGCCAACTCCCTGGACAAGTGAAGGCACACGTGCACTGACTCAGTCAGCTTGACAGGCATCTTTCAAGATGCCATAGCCAGAGCTTGGATAGTTGTTACTGCACTGATGGTTAACTTTTTTTTAGCTAGTTTGTTTAGAATTCATATTTTATATGGTAAATCATATCAATTCTAGACATTAAAACGCCACTTCAAATCAAGCATCAAGCATATAGCAACATTTAAGTGGTATTGTTTTCAGCCCTGATCTATTTTGACAGACGGTGTGTACTTGGAACTCCCCAGGTGTTCAGGGTGTTAGCTCCACAGGCAAGGACCATAGAAGCTAAATGCAGCTCTGACCCCAGGGCCACTGAGTAAACCTGAGGGGTCTGGATGCTTCATATCCAATGAGCAGCTCTGCCTTGTATTTAGGCCCATTCAATGACTTGTAGACCAGTAACAGGATTTCATAGAGTATGAAGTCTGCCTGTGTGCTTGCGTGTGTGTGTGTCAGGGTGTTGTAGGGTGCGTGTATTGTAGTGGTTTTGGCAGGCCTCCCACCGTTGGGTGGATGGCTGGGGTAGGGGGGGGTCAGTAGGTCTACTCTGAGCCCGGCTCATCCATCTGGCTGACTCGTCTGAGTACATCTCATCCTCAGTCCTCCACATTAAGGTAGTTTACTCCCATTTACAACCCTGCTAATGTGTCTCAGACTGTCAAAGAGGCTGTGTTATGGTTCTGCTGGGCACTAGGAAGCACACGTGTAGAGTAATGCAACACTGTCAAAGCGCTTTAGAGACAAAGTCACAATAACCCATTGACCCCCACTCATACACTGATGGAAGAGTTTATCCAACACAGTCCTTATGCTTTAACCAGGAGCCTTAACTGGGACACAGCATCAGCTACATAAACCTTGAGGTACAAGCAGTTTGATCAGTGCAACTCGTTACAATGGAGACAAGTCAGTAACTATCAATAAATATGGACTTAGACTATAGGGAAATATGTATACACTATATATATATATATATATATATATATATATATATGCAGACCTGCACAAGTGTGTGCAAATGGATGTAGTAAGTGCAATGATCTTGCAGCCATGTCCTCTGGGTGCACTCTACAAGGCTCTCTGAGGATTAGTGCAGCAGGGGATACGAGGCTGCTGATGTAAATGTGTGCTCTGTGTCGTCTGTTGCAGAGATGTTACGAGCACAAGCAGTACAGAAATAGCCTGAAGTTCTGCAAACAGATCCTGTCCAACCCAAAGTTCGCCGAGCATGGAGGTAAGACGCGCATTGCGACCGTCTGTCACTTGAAAGAAAACAGGAAACTGAGAAACCTCATGTATCGCTGTGTATGTGCCGTGTTTGAATGCACAATGTTGTCTAGACATCATCAGAACTGGGTCTCTCCATCATCGACATTGAAACTGTTGTACGTTTCCTGTATGTCATACAGGAAAAAGTGTTTGTTCTTGAAAACAAACAGAACTATAATTATTTCATAATATAGTTACATTATATCACTATTGTAATAATTGTTTTAGATGTTTGGTCAGTATCTTAATTTAGGTCTATTAATGTCAAAAAATGCCTTGAATGTGTTTAGTGAAAGTGTAAGTGTCAGGTTAGAACTTAGGTCTGTTTCTTGGAGCGATTCCCAGTTTCACACCTGTACACACCTGGATAATTGGCGCAGGACTTCAGCCAAGCTGCTTTCTTTTTCCAGTTTCGGGAGATTATAAAACTCAGATGGCATTCCTTATCCAAACAGCGCTTCTCGGGGAAGTTCTTTTATTATATGTGCCACTTGCTGTGATGGAATGTTGACTAAAAACGAACAAATTAATGAAATGTTGCAAGTTTAGTCAAAATGATTTCACAGTAATGGCAGAAGCGGAACAACATAAGAACACTACCTGACCATGAGTTGTTTAATTGCATATCCTTCTATCAGTGAATATAGATAGTGGATAGATAATTCCCTCCTCCTCTCATTAAATTCTTAAAAGTGTTCTCCTCGTGCTGTTTCATGGGTTTCTGTGGATACATTTGCTTGACAAACTTTCATCTGATTGTGAATGTCTCCCTCCTCTCCTTTCCACCTGCTCCAGAGACGCTGGCCATGAAAGGCTTAACCCTCAACTGTCTGGGCAAGAAGGAGGACGCTTACGATCTTGTGAGACGAGGCCTTCGTAATGACCTCAAGAGTCATGTCTGTATCCTTCCAGCAGTTGTACAGGGACACTTGTTTTGCCCTGTACACAGCAGAGCCAAGAGTGCTAAATTCAGCCTGTGACACATTCCAGAGCGTGCGCTTTTGTTTGGTTTAAAACTTCAAACACCACAAGGAGTGATTGGTTTTCTAACTGGCTGCTCTTTGTATGACTTCAGCATTAAACAGAGTGACAGTTATAAATCTGGTCAGTGCAACAACAAAGTTGTAATGGCAATTTGGACAGGCTTTTTTTCCAGCTTTTGATATAATAGTCACTGAAGACGCTGTCAAAATATTAAATCTCTCGTCATATTTCAACCGTGATGCGTCTTTGGACCTTCTCGGAATGATCACTAGCTTATTACCTCTGTGCTAGGCAGTTGTACCAGCATGACCCTGACGTGCCGTGCATCGCAGTCTGCTTTCCTGAACTCCGTCCTGTCAGGCTGGCACGTGTACGGCCTGCTGCAGCGCTCGGACAAAAAGTACGACGAGGCCATCAAGTGCTACCGTAACGCCCTGAAGTGGGACAAGGACAATCTGCAGATCCTGAGGGACCTGTCCCTGCTGCAGATCCAGATGAGGGACCTAGAGGGATACAGGGTGAGAAGCAGCAGTACAGATGACCTGGCTTTGAGTATAGCATAGCAAATATAGGATACACAAATAGGTGAGGGGTTCTCCATGTCACTCCATCTCTGGAATGATGTTTTTTATGTTTATTTTACTCCCTCTGCAGGAGACACGGTACCAGCTGCTGCAGCTCCGTCCGGCCCAGCGCGCCTCGTGGATTGGATACGCTGTAGCCTATCATCTGCTGGAGGACTTTGAGATGGCCGCCAAGATCGTCGAAGAGTTCCGGAAAACGCAACAGGTAGGATGGCTGCTGAAGCTGTTGTGACATCTCCAAACAATACCCAGTGGAAATGCTCAGAATCAGCTTTACAAAGCACTGTAATGACACCTGTCTTTTGATTATCATGAAGCTACTTAAAGGTGACTTTTGTCACAAATTTTAAAGTTTCTGGGGTAAACACAAACACTTGTATTCCAGAATCAGAACAGCTTGTTTCAGCATTGTTTTATTCATATTTATAATAAGATAGTAATGCAACAAGCTTCCAATTTGTCATCATTTTGCTTCAGACACTCGATGGAAGACCCCTCCTGTTATGCCCCACTGACACATTTGACATGTTGTGTTTCTCCAGACCTCTCCGGACAAGATAGACTACGAGTACAGTGAACTGCTGCTGTATCAGAACCAGGTTCTGAGGGAGGCGGGCCTCTACAAGGAGGCCCTGGATCACCTCAACAACTACGAGAAACAGATCTGTGACAAACTGGCTGTGGAGGAGACGAGAGGTGGGTGCGCGCTTCTTCAAGTAACAGGATGGACAGCATTCTGAATATTCCAGTATGATTGATGGATTGTACCTAAATGACTGTGGTGGTGGGTATGTTTTTGTGCAGGAGAACTGCTGCTGAAGCTGGACAGACCTGAGGAGGCCTGTGAGGTCTACAGGAAGCTCCAGGAGAGGAACCCCGAGAACTGGGCCTACTACCAAGGCTTGGAAAAGGCCTTAAAGCCAGGTGAACACTCGTTGGCCCCGCACTCTTTCCTGACAGAGTGAATGGATGTACAGGGCCAGTCAGAAGTTTACAATTTACCCCCAGATGACATGACCTTGTCTCTCCGTCTGTCTCCAGGAAGTATAGAAGAGCGCCAGAAGATTTACGAGGAGTCGTGGGTGAAGTTTCCCAAAGGTCTGGTTCCCCGAAGACTGCCTCTTAACTTCCTCACAGGTAAACCCAGTGCCGCCTGCCGTGCCCCATGCGGAGCACATTCACTCACGCGGCAGAACAAATCTCACTTTATTGCGTCTCTGCTGTGTGTCGTGCTGGCCAGGGGAGAAGTTTCGTGAATGTCTGGACAGCTACCTGAGGATGAACTTCAGTAAAGGCTGCCCGCCCGTCTTCACCACTCTCAAATCCCTCTACGCCGACAAAGAAAAGGCAAGAAGGAGGAGGAGGAGGAGCATAATTCCTTCCACTTTAGAGTTCACGCTGGTATTAAACCTTGTTGTCAATCTCGTCTTTCCCCTTGGCTACAGGTTACAATCATCGAAGAGTTAGTAGTTGGTTACGAATCGTGTCTAAAGAGCTGTCGAATGTTTAGTGAAAACGGTGAGTGAGTTCATTTTAAATGCAGTCCCTCCTTCTCAATCACACCCGCGTCCACGCCGTCAGGCTAATTAAGATGTGTGCACAGATGATGGGAAGGAGGAGCCGCCCACCACCTTGTTGTGGGTACAGTATTTCCTGGCACAGCACTTTGACTTCATCAACCAGTCCAGCCTGGCTCTGGAGTACATCAACGCCGCCATCGACAGCACGCCCACGCTCATCGAGCTCTTCCTCATCAAGGCCAAGATCTACAAGGTGGAGTACCCACAGCTGCCTGCAGCTGCCTGCTTGTCCTACCTCTCTGACCTCTGGACTCATCCTCTCCTCCTCCTCTTCTTCCTCCTCCTCCTCCTCCTCTTCTTCCTCCTCCTCTTCAGCACGCGGGCAACATCAAGGAGGCAGCGCGCTGGATGGACGAGGCCCAGGCCCTGGACACCGCCGACCGCTTCATCAACTCCAAGTGTGCCAAGTACATGCTGAAGGCAGGACTGGTGAAGGAGGCCGAGGAGATGTGCTCCAAGTTCACACGGGTACGAGGACACACACCCTCAAATTGTCAAATTTTGATTTTGTTTGCATTGGTTTGACTCCATCAATCCCACATTCATTTGTTGGATCACTGCTTTTGTGTGTTGATGCTACCTGAGTATAGACCACTGGGATAAAAATGTCCTTTTCGAGTTGTGTTGTTTTTATAACTAACTATAATATTTCACTAAATTCTGAATGTTATTTTTAATTTGACTCCATTGTTACCATTTGGGGAGAAAACAGACTGATCATAAACATCACATCACATTTTTTTTGTATTGCTTCACTTTTGCTGTATAAATAGCTATAACCGTTATGCGTTATTGCTCTCCAAAACACTAGTTGCCATCGTGTTGGGAAATTCCTAAATTTCCGTCTTGAGTTAAATGTCGTTTATCATGATACTGTTTGAGTGTGACCGCTCTTGATGTTTTCAGGAGGGAACGTCTGCAGTGGAGAACCTGAACGAGATGCAGTGCATGTGGTTCCAGACCGAGTGTGCCTTGGCCTACAAGGCCATGAACAAGTTTGGAGAGGCCCTGAAGAAGTGCCACGAGATAGAGAGGGTGAGCTGTCTCAGCCGTGCCCACCAGAGGGCAGCCAACCCTCTTCAAAGCACGCTCAGCATCTGCTTTTAGTAGTAACGATACATCTAGCATGTAATACAAGTATTCCCCATACAGCTGTATGGTAATCCTATGGAGGTGGACATCATGCTGCATGTTGGAATTGTGTTACAGTGGCCTGGGCTCAGATCTAAATCTCGGCTCCTTGCCGCTCTGCCCCTTTCTCCCTCCTCCACCAGCATTTTGTGGAGATCACGGACGACCAGTTCGACTTCCACACCTACTGCATGAGGAAGATGACGTTACGCTCGTACGTGGACCTGCTGAAACTGGAGGACGTGCTCCGGCAGCATCCCTTCTACTACAAAGCCGCTCGGACCGCCATCCAGATCTACCTGGCGCTGCACGACAAGCCTCTGACCGACGACAGCAAGGAGAGCCAGGCCGACACCGGTCAGAGCTTCCTCCTCGTTTTTACTTGTATCGAAGCGAGAATGGAAAAGCCTTCGTTTTCAGAGCCACAACCAAGAATTTTTCTGTTTTTAAAGTGCAAAATGTTGAATAAACTTCTCTCCTGCAGATAATCTCACAGACAAGGAGTTGAAGAAGCTGCGCAACAAACAGCGAAGAGCGCAGAAGAAAGCGCAGCTGGAGGAGGAGAAGAAGAACGCAGAGAAGGAGAAACAGCTGAAGAACCAGAAGAAGAAAAAGGAGGAGGACGACGAGGAGATCGGAGGGCCTAAGGAGGAGCTAATACCGGACAAACTAGCCAGGGTGGGCTCACATTCCTCAGTTGGTTCAGCGTAACGGTACCCATTTGGGCTGATCTTTTTAGCATAGCTGCAGGTGACACACAGAGTCACGGTGAGCTTGTTTTCCCAGCCAGAGAATCCTCTGGACGAGGCGGTGAAGTTCCTAATCCCCCTGAAGAACCTGGTGCGCAACAAGATCGAGACTCACCTCCTGGCCTTCGAGATCTACTTCAGGAAAGGTCAGACAGGCCGGCCCTCGGCCCGCGTGTTCCCACGTCCCACATGTCCAGTTCAGTTCAGCAGTGCCCACTGTTTGTTCTCATCCCTGCAGAGAAGTACCTGCTGATGCTGCAGTCCATAAAGAGGGCTGTGGCCATCGAGCCCTCCAACCCCTGGCTGCACCAGTGTCTGGTGCGCTTCTTCAAAGGAGGTCAGCCTCTGCTGAAAATCACTCGTACTGCACAAAATCTCCCTCAGTGGACCTCCATCCAGCTGTTTGCTGACATTGCATCTGGGGGTGTGTGTGTGTGTGTAGTGAATGAGAGTGCGGACCTGGCCGAGGCAGTGAGGACGGTGGTGAAGCAGGAGATCTCCAGGCTGTTTGGGGAGAGCAACCCTCAGAGCTTCAACAAGAACTACCTGAGCCAACACTCCAGCTCCATCCCACATCGACTGGCTGGTACGAAGCTCATGCGGAGCCATCCTCACACACACCCGCAGCAGGGGCATAGAGCTCCTCACTCAGCCACTGCAGTATTTCAGCGTATTAATAGACAGTTTCATATGAACCAGTTGCTTGTGGGTCTTGTATAGGAGAACGCTCATGTTTCATACAGGTTATGAAGGGTGGGAAAGAATGTAAATTCTGTGATGTCTGCAAACATTTCATGATATCCTGGACCAGCTGAATCTAAGTTTAAGTTGTTTCAATAAACGTGCCGCTCTGTCTTCATAGCTGCTAAGATGATGGTGTACCTGCAGCCCTCCTCTGATAAGATGGCCGCTGAGATCGCCACAGCACTGGACGAGTCCCTGTCAGGAAGAAGCATCCAGGTGAGTCCCCCCCCCTTCTGCCCTACTGGCCATCCCAGTGCCTGCCTAACGCTGTCTCTGTGCCGTCGTGTTGTCCCAGATGTGCAGCGAGGTGCTGCAGGCCCTGCGCGAGGGCCAGCTGGGCGAGGGCCAGCACAAAGCTGCCGAGGCCTACAGGGCGGCCTGCCACAGCCTGTTCCCCCACAGCCTGGCCTTCCTGCCCCCCGGCTACCAGGACAACAGCGCCACCATCAGTGCCAACGGCGACCTGTCGGCGGGCGAGCACGACGAGCTGGCCAACGAAATGTGAGCCCGGATGTTGAGAAGGAGGTGGAGCGAACACGCCGTGCCAGACGCCCCAGTCTGCCCACAACCCCCTCCTCTCCCTCCCCCCTGACCCTCCCCACCCCCACCCTACCCTAACTCCAAACCCCAAACCCCCGCAGGCCCAGGGCTACGGCCACTGTGATTGGCCCTCACTTTGCACTGATCTGGATGGACTGAGCGCCACAGGAGAGGCAGGAAAACGAGCTGGCACATGGAGGCGACGCCTGGTTAACTTTTCTAAAGCATAAGTAAAAAAAATACAAAAAAAAGGGCCCTGTCCACCGTTGTTCTGTAACTGCAAAATAAACTGAGAAACACAGTTTGTGGAGGCAAAAAGAGGAGCTCTGGGAGACGTGAACACTGGCTGGCTAAGATGGCTTCTGTCAACACAGTCTAGGTTTTCTATAACTCCTGTGTTTTCACGCCATGTCCTTCCTGAAGGTGCATCTGCTTCTCACGTTCGTTTTTAAAAGTAATTTATATATTACAAACTGACAAAAAAAGGATTAATAAAACATTGTTTGCTAAACCAAATTGTGCCGTTGTGATGCTGGGGGTGATGCTGGGGGGCTGTGGGTCCAACTGAAGCTGGAAGAGAGAAGTCACTCATGTCGCTGGATGCAGAGTCCATGTTGCACTATACAAAATCTGAGCAAGCGTGTCAGATTTTAATCAACTGGTCAGAGTTTTTTTACAGCTTTGTTGGAATGAATGGATGGCAAGGAATTTCAAGTGAAATTAACATGAATTTAGACTATTACTCACATTGAGTGTTCTAACAGACTGTTAGAAATGACATGTTAAGGCTTGGATATTGTAATTTGTGTTAAAAAAAACATAATGCAATGATTGTGGGAGGCAGCATGGGATAGAGAGTGTTAGTGATGTATGTACTTGGACCCCTTCACATGCCTGCTCTTCTCCAGTTTGATCCTGGAGTTGTACAGTAGTACTGCCACTGACTGATCCTGGAGATGAGATCAAGTAAATACAATGGAATGTGCCCTAGAACAGATCAGATGATAATGTTTTGGTACAGGGCTATTGATTTTATCTGAAGCTCCAGCAGCCAGTTGCTGTATTGAGTGCTGCCTTTCTTTTAGTCCCTGTAGTCTTGCTTAGCTTCTTATGCTGCAGTTTCATCCATGCATGTATGATGAAAACTGAATGCCAGACCAAAGATGGAAGCCCATTCATATGGAAGTTGCTCGCTGTCCATTGGAAAACTTTTTGACAGATATAGAGCACATGGAAATGTATAATGCAAGAATTAATAATTAGCAGTGTTAAGTGCTGGAGCCTGTCTACATTTTTGTCTTTCACTGTTGCATCTGCTGGAAAAACGCCTTTGAGGGTTTTTGGTTGCAGTACCACATATGGCCACTGGGCAAAACGGGAACACCGGCAGAGGGAAAACTACCGAGTTTTTTCGTAGTTTTCACCCATGGATGTATTCGCGCAGGTGGTTAAAATAGGGGATTTTCTTATTTTCCTTACTTTCAGTAACTCTGCCCCCAGCCTTTGATAAAACTGGTCCTGGTCCAGCAAAAAAGTGGAACAACTCTGGGATCATTTTTGATCCCAGAGTCCCAGAGTCCCAGAGCCTGAGGAACAGGCATCAGGCAACATTATTCTCTGTTTGTGTGCAAGTAAAATAAACCTTAGAAAGGAGGCATTTCCTGACTTTAATTGAACGTCTTGTTCAAATGAATGGAACAACATCCTGCAGCATCAGTGACACACAACAGGGTCATGGATGTTCAGGAAATAAATCCAGGTGGGATGGCATTGGTTTTATTGTTTGAAGAGAATGCTGCAGTCCTCACAGTTTGGACTTCAGCGTGTCAGCACCCACAGCCTCCAGCTGTGCACAGCTGTGACAGCTGAGGAAGGTGTGGTCCTGGCTCAGGTAGGTGGTGAGGAACTCTGGGAAATCCCTCTTCAGGACCACCTCCAGGAACATCTGGGCTGCTGTGTGCAGTCTCTGTGTCTCCCTGGAGAAGAAAGGTCACCTTTAGGTCCACACTGTGTCTCCTGTGTTCTCTGTGATCACTCAACAGAGTGTGATGGTGAAAGTGGAGGAGTGTGTGTGTGTGTGTGTGCTGACCTCACAGAGTGACACAGCTCCTGCAGCACCTGGGCAGTGAGGTCACTCACCAGCCGCTGACTCACTGTCCTACTGTCATCCTCCAGCTGAGCCTGGTGCCTGATCCACTGCCACACCTCACACACACACACACACAGACGCAAGCACACATATTTTCTCAATAATCCAACACAGTTTATATGATTTGATATGATCCAGGTCCAATTCCCTTTACTCAGGTGAATATCTATCTAGTTGTCAGAACTTGTGTCAAGTTATCCTTGCCCTTCTTCCCGCTACACGGTGTTAACACGGTGGCCTTAATTTGTTTGATTTTTTTCCCCTTATGCTGATTTTGGATTTGCATATGAGTTCTGGCTCAACTATTCTATGTATCAGCTTCTTTCTGTCAAGATCAGAAAAAAAAAAACTTTGAACACTTTGTTGTAATAATGACAAGAAAGATGCACTCTCTGAGAACCCTCCAAGTTGTGATTATGGTGATTTAGACTCTGCAGGGAAGCAATTAGGGACTACAACTAAAATAAAGTGTGTAAAGTTACAGTCTCAGTCTGAAAAAGAAATACATGAAATTCAATGTAAATCTCATCACTTCACATTGCAAACCTACCTGTGATCTGGAAATCTCAGCTGTGGCTGAATCTTCAACCTGACCTCTGTAGAAAAAGTGTCCGTTTCCTGAAAATCAAAATGTGCATGATATCACAAACTTAACAATGAGTCCTCCTTCTTACCTGCAGAACAATACCTCATGCACATACCTGACAGCCAAGCATTGATAAAGAGGACACCGACTGCAATGTTGTGCTTTAAACCATACAGGGTGACTCCTCCCTGAGGAAAACAAAACACATCTCTTCGTAATTATTATAATAATGCAGAAGATCCTGTTTGTTTTGTTTTTTCAGGCATAGAAGATAAAGCCAGAAGTACAGATCTTCTCATCTGCATTTAACATTTTCCATCAAGGTTGAATGCATACCTCAAGTCAGCCACATCACCTCCATGACACCAGTGGGAGGATATTTGCCCCTTATGATTGGTAGTTATTGAGAGTATGGAAAGTATGGAAGTTGTAGAGGGGGAAACCTAAGCTTAAACCAGCATCTGCCTCCTGGGTGATGAGTGTCTGACTGACCGCAGGCATAGACAAGAGGTCATCAGGGGTCACGGTGACGTCCAGTCGCAGCTGCTGCAGCTGGTTATCGCCCTCGGTGTGCAGCCGGAAAAGCTGCAGGACGGGGGAAGAAGAATCACTGTGAGCACATCACATCCATATCACATTCACCAGGATCAGCCGCTCAGCTCCAGGTGGACCGCTTCTCACCTTCTGCATGGGCTCAATCAGGTGCAGGTCGTAAACCATGAATCCATCCACACCTGCTTGGATCTCAAGCAGCTTCAGCCTGAGGGGAAGCCAACTGTTATGTAACATAACCAGGTTGCTGGGTTGGGCTCTATGGTGTCTGCATTTTGCGTTGGGTATCATTAAAGAAAGCATCACTGTACCTTCGATACTTTCAGGTGCTGTGGCCTGTATCACTTTATGTGTACTCAGTAATGAACCCACAGGTAGCTAACTATGTGTTTCGGTTTGTTCTCATGGTATTTATCATTTGTTTTCCACCTTTTGTAATAATCTTAGAGCATCAATACAAAGAAGGGCTGTTACCTTATCAGGCAGCTGCACTCTGTTGCCACTATGAATGGTGGGAAATATCACGCCTTGGGTATTTACACCAAGAAATACCCAAGAGAACTTTCTTTGTGCATGTTGCAGGAGGTGAGGCAGATTACGATGAAGGAGGGGTGATACAGGTGACATGATGAGGGTGATGTGATGGTGAGAGTATAAATTTTGTGAACTCTTGTGAACTGCAGTGTCCCACCTGCTGACAGCAGCCAGCACTGTCTTGTAGGCAGTGCTGGAAGTGTCCTGGGGCAGCAGTGGAGCAGCCATGCCCCCCGTGGCCAGAGCTCCCCTACGGTGACAGGTCTGCACCAGCAGATCCATGTAGCTGCGCAGGAAACGCTTCTCCATATTGACATATTTACTGCGGTCAGGCAGCAGGAAGGCTCGTCTGTGACCTGCAACAGAGGTACAACACCACCCTCACCATCCTGCCATCCATCTATTACACCTTTAAACGCCAAACCTTCCCTCAAAACATTGACTGAATTCAGCCGCTATAGGTCTGGGGGTTAAAAACAATGTCTAGGGCAGCAGAAAGAATAGACGTTTGTCTTACCAAACTTGTTGACAAAGGATGCTGAATAATCCCAGATTCCGCAGTTGAGTCCTGCAGAGTGCTGCTGCAGCTCGTACAGAATCTCCTCCATCTCAAACGCTGCCAGGACGTTCTCTATCAGTACTGTTGCCTTGATGCAGCCAAGTGGCAGGCCAAGCTACACACATGGACACATATGTAGCAACAGGGTCAAGATATAGATACATTCTGAGGGATAATTGCACTCATTCTTTTTTTATACACTGCTGCCGGGTTATTGGGGCATTTAAATTGTTGCATTTTTAAAAATGGAAACAACAACATTGTGACAAATGAATTTACACTCACTCCAGTTGATACAAAATTACATAGAATGATAGTATTATGGTATAAACATAAAACAAGATTGTTGTGATTGGCACACCTTCTCTTGTGTCCAGACAAATATCTTGTTCCATAATCTGGCCTCCACAGCACTCTCCACCTGGAAAACAAGAAGAGATAAAATGTGTGTGCAGTGTGGAGTGATTGTATGTGTGTGTTACCTTTGAGAGGTAGAAAAAGGGTCCACTCTGGTTCTCAAAGAGTGTCTTTCCACAGTGGAACATCAAGAGTCCAAAGTCAAAGAGCGGACCAGGAACCTGCTTCCCACAGACCTGACAAACAAGGAAGAACCAAAGAAGAGAATCACACCTTTCCACCTGCAGATTTGGATTTGAGATCACACCAAATAGAATATATAAAATATGTATAAATCAATGAGATGATTGATGGGGGATGTTATAAAATGCTGTAATACCATCATGTTGTTTTCCACCATGTTCCATGCGCGGGGTCGAAGCATCAGCACAGGAGCTTCAGATATATGTGGAACATCTGGAGGAATAATGTGTTACAATGCTATCATGTAACTAGGAGCATAAACGTATGATATAATACCTGTATCAGAGTCAGTTTCAGAATCAGTGCTCACCTGGGAACTGGTTATGAACTGCCGTGCAGACATTATGAATGCCTTTGATTTGGTTGTGATAAGTGGGGCAGTTCCCATCATCAAAGTCGACCTGCCCAGACAAGAGGAGGATTTCATGGCATTTAGCATCACAGCAAACAAATCTGTAGCCACTGTTGCTGTGTGTGGGCGTGCTGGGGCTGAGCTGTTACATTGAATTAGATACAGCTGGTGTGATTCTACCAAAGGTTTCATAAACAAACCCAAGAGAATGTCAAAACTATTACAAACCATGGAAAGCATACAAAGAATACAAAGCATGGTGGTTTGTTTGCAGCCATATGACTAAAAACAATAAGATCAGTCAAATGTGTTGTTTGCAATTAAGCTATATTTAAAAGAAACAATCTGCTATTTCAGCAAGAAATGCTATCTACAGCAAGACAATATGACTTTTGGTAAACATAACACCAGGTCTATGTTGATGTATGGGCAATAGGGTAAAAATAAAAAGTACACTGACATAATATTTTTGTGTTATGTCTTGTTTTTTCTTAAAATATTTGGAGATATTCTGATGACTTCACAACTTAAAATAATTATTATTATGATAGAAAACCATGGCTTCATGGCTGATTGAAACAAAAGGAAGAGGAACAGTACAGTCTTGCATGTTCAGAGCTATATGGTGTTACCTGTATGCCTTGTGCTGATGACAGGAGACCTTTAACAAAACGTTGGGTATCATATGGAGCCAGATCCCCGATATCCACATGTCTTCTCTGGAGTCGTGGAGGGACAGGGAGAACCTTCCATGCTGGGTCTCTCCTGATATGTGCGGTACTTTCCGAAAAGGTGGGCAGGTCACCTGACAGGTCTAAGTGGGCTTTTCTGGAAGTTCTTAAATGCAAAACCTGTGGGAAGTTTCAGGCAAAGAGACATAGACTATGTTAAGAAAGTTTTCGAGACCTTAGATAATGTGTTTTTTTTGTTTTGTTTTTTGTTTTGTCAGCCATCCCACCTCATCCACCTCCTCATCAAATGTGGAGATGAGCTCCTGGAGGAAGATGAGGGTGCTGTTGGTGAAGAGTGTCTTGTACTCTGCTTCTAGGCCCTCTGGTGGGGGTGACAGCTCCACACTGTCTGGACCCTGTGGACAAAGAGGATCAAGACATCAGATTCACACTGTACACCATCATCAGAGCCTAGCGTCAGCCTAGTGTCAGAGAGGGGATAACTCTTGGCACTTAAAAAGAGTGACCTTGGTAAAGAGAGAGGTTTTGTGGAAACTGTTCACTATTTACCCATTTCTACAGAAAACACTTCATGATAAAGTGCCAATAATTTGAAACTATTTCATAAAGCAGATGAAGAGAGAGGGAGTTTCGAGCCAGATACTTATTTCTGTGACTCAAGACATTTGAAATGCTTATCACAAGAAAGAGACGCGAAACAGCATGGTAAATAAATCAGGACACTAAAAATAAATCGAAAGTACACCGATGTCACGCAATCATGCAACACACCTCTTCATGCTGCACTTCTTGTTTTCCATTGCACATTGTTGTTTTTCATTTATCCATTTTTCTAAAACCCTTGAATTCTCCGATGTCACTGTGATGGATTGTTGAGCCTCTCATGAATAAATCATAATGTGACCCTAGGAATTTTCCCACAAGCTATTGTACTATTGTATTGTACACTGAACAACTGTGCAATGACAACAAACACATTCGTATTGAGTCAATTTCTAACTTTTCTTTTCACAAATGATCTCTCAAGTCAGGGAGCAGAATCATTCTTTTAGAATTATAATGTATGTAATATAATTGATTGCATCAATGGATGTTGCTTATCATGTATAAATTGATTTATACTCTCTTCATTTGTTCAGCTTCAGCCCTTTAAAGATACTTCCCATGACTGGAATCTTTCCACTTAATCATAAACCAGCCCTATGACAATAATCGCTTTATCTGAAAGGGCATCCACTTCAACAGACAAAAACATATTGTAGTCTCAACGTAACATTAAAAATAGAGAGATAGAAAGATAGAGAGTTAGAGAAGACACAAGAATCCTGACAATCAAGTTTGTACTACACCCATCCAACATCAGGTCAGATTATATGTGGTTTAGTGTTAGGCTTAATGTGCATTATAATGTTACATTTTACAATAAAAAAAAAACAGTTTAGTTGAATAATAAAATGATACAATGACACTTACAGACATTCTGACAGGTGTGCTGCTCACTCCGTGGAAGTGGACTTTGGTTATGGGCTCACTTTGGTCACTGTTTGAACAGGAAGATATTTTGTTTGTATGTCAAGTTTAAAGTCCTATATGTGCACTGATGTCTGTGCACTGATGTTTCTTAAACACTGTATACCAAATGTAGACAGTTTGTATTAGTATGCATTTATTTAAAAAAAATACGTAGCTTATCTTTCTTGAAAATAGCTGAATGGAACCAAAACTTAAAACCTTTGACTACTTTGAATTTGCATGCACCTCTCTTCAGAGTGCTTTAAGTGGTGTCACATCTGTTATCTTGAGGAAACTATATGAACGCAACCTAAACACAAAACAAGCATTTGCATACGTCTCCTCAGGCCAGCTGAATGATTCAGCATACGTATCTTCCCTGTTAATCACAACTGCGTGTTTCAATTCTTTGTTTGACTCTTGAAAAAAAGGCAAATATGACAGTGTCTTGTGTGAAAATTCTGATAATAACTTGATCTAATTTTATTCATATGTTGGCGAGATGGGAGCTCTTCAACCAGCTTTGTAGTGTGTGCTCACTCGCTCTGTCATTGGGGTCACCTCACAACCTTTGCTGCTCTCATTGACAAGCCTCCATTAGTACCCTCATTCAGCTATCCCCCTACCTGCTCTATGACGTTGAGAACCTAGAGAGATAGCTGCATGTAAAATTGATTATAATAATAACCGTTATTATAACCGTTATAATAATAATAATAGCAATAATAAGCATTATTGATATTGCTATTATTATTGTCGTTGTTGTTGTTGTTCGTTTCTGTCAACTTCTTCTTCATTAAAATACTTCCGGGTGTGCTACGTGTTTCCGCTTTCTCTCCACGCCCTCGCGGCCCCGGTGTCTGCTGGTGGAGGTGTGAGTTCAGTTGTGGGTTTTAGAGCAGGCTGAGAAGAACTGAATGAAAAACCATGGACGACAAAGCTCAGATACAAGAAGCTATTAAGAACCAAGGAGAAGTTGTCCGGAAGTTAAAGACGGAGAAGGCGAGCAAAGAGCAGGTCAGTACATTACCCACGCTTTTCTCCTGTCTTGACGCCGGTTACAGATCTGTAATGGTTGTATGACTGAATGATCGCACAGCTGTCAGGTGAAACACATGTCCTCCACCTGCCGAGTTAAAAAGACGGCTTAGCTCAGTGAAACCATATCCCCATCACGGTGCTTGTAGCAGTTATGCTCTCTGATCACATAGTCCTCAATAAACAGATGAGAAGTGGACCAGAGTGTGGTGCTGCTCAGTCCCTGCCTGTATGACACATGTTCTGGGTGGACGGAGAGCAAACCGTTATGCACACACATTTGTATCTATAATCTATATTACTTTAATCGAATCACGCCCGGTTTGATCTCCTGCCTCAACTGTCGTATCCTTGTATAGTCATCTCGTTGCAACGTGCTAGGCTTGCGTTAGCTCCGGGCTAACTAGCCGTGCGCTAGCCCTGTTAGCCACATAGCTGTGTAATGGGCTGTATTATCTGACGCGCACTCTCTGTACCAATACAGACTTATGAATGGGTTTAGTTTCCCTCAAGTGTCATCCAAGTACCCGTCACTATGCTGTTCAACTGCAGCCTGCTCATTGACAGTGCCTGCGGAGAGCTGATGCAATAACCTGCTGCTCTAAGAAATGCAGAGGATGTCTGTATGGATCTTATCTGGTTTGTGCATTTCCCCAAATTATGATAGAGATCTGTGAAGGGCTGGGCCCTGAAAAACTAAACAAACATACCAGACAATTATATCATTTGTTTACCGTCAGCAACACGCACATCAGTTCAGCTCACATCTAGTAAACGTCCATGTGTCACTTTCTCTGGCCTGATAACAATGTATTTATTTCACCTTTTTCATCTCAAATTGTTGATTTGTGAATTTAAATGTTGATTTGATTGTTTCACTTTCGTTTTAAGAAGATCTGTTGTTGATGTGACGTTACCATGTTAGTGTTGGGGGCAGGTGATTTCCAGTTGAGTTTAGTTAAGTTAAAATGTAGCCAAAACTTGCACAGTCTGCAGTGGCTCTTAGCGCAGTGACTCAAAGTTTTAGACCTTAATTGTCTCTTTGACAGTTCCAATGTACGTAATAATGACATTACAATGGTTTCATGAAAAGAACATTGGGTGTAAAATGACAGAAAACAGTATTAAAGTAGTAAATATTAAAATCATTAAAAGCATTTTAGAGGTGCTTTAAACAGTTGTAGAAGCAGCAAATAGACTGTATATACACACCTTCTGTCCTGCCCCCCACCTTCTGTCTGTATGTCTGTCTGTCTGTCTGTGTGTGTGTGTGTGTGTGTGTGTCTGTGTGTGTGTGTCTGTGTGTGTGTGTGTGTGTGTGTGTGTGTGTGTCTGTCTGTCTGTCTGTCTGTCTCTCTGTCTATATGTGTGTGTGTGTGTGTGCAGGCTGTGTTGGGCTCTCTGCTTTGATTGACTTGGTGCATCTCGTGTTCTATCCTCCATGCGATGATGATGATGGTGCATCATGCCCCGCCTTGCCCTAGTGCTAGGGTTGCTTACCACTTTTCTCCTGTTCTTCCTGCCTGACCCGGGACCGCTTCATCCGTCAACCATCATCTTCCTCACCATCATGGACACCTCCTGGTCCTCCCGCTGATGCTCACTGTGATTGGCTGCTGGGCCCGGCCCTGGACCATACCACTGGATACTGCTGGACCTATGACGCACTCCTGAACTTTTGCTTGTCCGTTTTCTGGACTATTTATTTATTTTTGTTTGTACTTTGGTGTTTTTTTGCTCTGGGATGAACATGCTGGCCATGTTTGGTATTCGTGCTTGCTCTGGTCTGGCCGGTTGTCGGACTGCGACACGTGCGCGGCCTCTTCATTCGCTCCCTGGGATCACGGTGGCTCAGGTAGGCCTCTGCTGCTGTCAGCCTGCTTGTTCAATAACATTTCTTTTCATGTCGATACACTTAGTAAACTAACTACTAATGAGCCCGTAAATCCCCTGAAAGTTGCCTCATCTGTCCCCTTTTGTTGTGTGCTCCAGATTGATGAGGAAGTAGCCAAACTGCTGGAGCTGAAGGCTCGACTAGGAGGAGACGATGGCAAACATCAGTTTGTCCTCAAAACTGCAAAGGTAAGAGCACAGCGTTGCTCTGCTCAAATACTTACATATCCTGCAAATACAGCTCTCAGTTTGAATACACTCCGGACTGAGTGACCATTTCATCACTATGCAGCTGTAATGTAATAGGTAATATAATAATGAGGCTTTTTTAATGTTTAACTTGTTCACCAGGATATTTCCACCTTCCTTTTTAATCATTAGTTACTATTCCTGTTCTTAAGAAGGACAAAAACATAAAGCATGTTTGTTTACTCAAATTGTTCAGAAGTAAAGTTCTCAGTCGAGCTGAATTATAAGTGATGTTCTGCTCTATCAGGGAACAAGGGACTACAACCCCAAGCAAATGGCCATCAGGGAGAAAGTCTTCAACACCATCGTCGGCTGCTTCAAGCGCCACGGTGCCGAGACCATCGACACACCTGTGTTTGAGCTGAAGGTACATTTTAACCGAAACCTCTCGGCACCTTGGCACGCATGTAGGAAACATAGACGTGAACTTTGCTGCCTCCTTGTGGTGTGTAGGAAACATTGACGGGCAAGTACGGAGAAGATTCCAAGCTCATCTACGACCTCAAAGACCAGGGAGGAGAGCTGCTGTCCCTCAGATACGACCTGACTGTATCCTCCCCAGCCAGATGCCTCAGTCTGTGTCTCTGCTTTGTTTCAAAACCTCTCCCAACTGCTGATAATGTGGCCAGCCCAAAGAGAGGAGAAAGACTTTGGAACCAGATGGTGCTTTTCAGGCACTGAGGAACAGCGTTGTAAAAAGACTAAATGACGTTTTTAGCTGCCTGAGAAAAGACAATGGAACCAGTTAGAAAGGCTACCACAGATGGCTTCATAAGCTTACATTCATCGTGAATAGAGAAGTATCTGTATGTGTTTTTCTACATACATGTATGTTATGGTATGCTATAGTTGTCTTTGCTCCGTATATTTATATGTCGAGGGTATTATAGTATTCATTCTGCAAAATCATAAGTTTGCTCCTGTAAATGACCCTTTGAAGCCTCATGCCCTCCTTCTTTCATCTCCTCAGTCACATTAACCTTATTAGGGCTACAACATGTATTAATCAGTCAGTTAGTTGTTTGGGCCATAAAATGACGCAAAACCCATAAGAAATGAGCATGGGTTTCGCCTCATTAAACCGCGGGTTTCCATCCCAGCTGTCGACAGCAGTGTGTGTGTGTGTGTATTGCCCTTGACCTGCCCTCTGTCAGGTCCCCTTCGCTCGCTACCTTGCCATGAACAAGATCACCAACATCAAGCGCTACCACATCGCCAAGGTCTACCGCCGCGACAACCCCGCCATGACCCGCGGCCGCTACAGGGAGTTCTACCAGTGTGTGAGTGGCCCCCTCCGTCCCTCGTCCGTCGGCCTGGAAACGAGCCGGGATTCAGCGCTAACCTGTGTGCTTTTTGCCTCGTCGTAGGATTTCGACATAGCGGGACAGTATGACGCCATGATCCCCGACGCCGAGTGCCTGAAGATCGTCCACGAGATCCTGAGCGCGCTGGACCTGGGAGACTTCCGCATCAAAGTGAGTGGCCCCGGGGCCGCAGCCTCAGTACGGACCAAGCCCACCGCTGTTATCGCTGTAACCGTGCCGCATCCGTCTCCAGGTCAACGACAGACGCATCCTGGACGGGATGTTCGCCGTGTGCGGGGTCCCGGACGACAAGTTCCGCACCATCTGCTCCACAGTGGACAAACTGGACAAAGTACGGACATGGAGACATCTGAGGCCACCTTGTTGTAGTCACCTTCTCAGCTGATCAGTAGTGGTTGGGGTTATAAATGATGCAATGCTGTGATTGTTGTTAGTACCTGTCAAGATAAGATCTGTAATGACATTGCATTTTCTGTCAAATAAATTAAAGGAAGCAGAAAATAGTCACATTTGAGAAGCTGAGATCAGACTTAATTTCTTAAAATGCCAACATATAATACATATAGCCAACATATCAGGTTTTGTAAGGTATGTTTATTGGATGGCAAGACATACAAGTGTAAAGAAGTCCAAAATCTTCTCTGAAAATTCATAGGCACATCAATCATTATTCGCAGCCTGATTAACATGGGACCAAGTGTTCCTGCATGGTCTGATCCTGACATGTTCTCTGTCTCTCCCCCTCCCTCTCCCTCTCCCCCTCCCCCTCCCCCTCCCTCCATCCACCCCAGATGCCGTGGGAGGAGGTGAGGAAGGAGATGGTGGGTGAGAAGGGTCTGTCAGAGGAGGCGGCCGACATGATCGGGGAGTACGTCAGCCTGCAGGGTAAGCACGCAAGTGGGACCAGCTTCGGGTTTAGTCCGGCAGAAAGTGTGTGACCACAAACACTCCTGAGTCACAATACAACAGGTGACATCGTTTGATTTGATTCGATGGGACATTGTTTGGAATCTCTAAGTCTTCAGTGTGTAATGTGTCATGTGGTGCTATCTGTACCGCAGGCGGCATGGACTTAGCAGAGCGGCTCCTTCAGGACGAGAAAATGTCCAAGAGCAAGGAGGCGTGTGCTGGCCTCACTGACATAAAGCTGCTCTTCACTTACCTGCAGCTCTTCCAGGTCACAGACAAGGTGAGACCTCCTCTCATCCCCTTAACCTCTCCGCCTATTGTGCTGCCACTGTTAGTGCTCCTAGGGATAAAAACAAACTGGTCTGTTCGCCCTGTTCAAACAGGTGGTGTTTGACCTCAGCCTGGCCCGAGGTCTGGACTACTACACCGGCATCATCTACGAGGCGGTGCTGACCCAGGCCGGCGTGGCCGTGGCGTCGGCCGAGGCCCAGAACGGAGCGCCCGGCGAGGAGAGCGTGAGTGTGGGCAGCGTGGCCGGAGGCGGCCGCTACGACGGCCTGGTGGGCATGTTCGACCCCAAGGGCAGGAAGGTGCCCTGCGTGGGCGTCAGCATCGGCATCGAGAGGATCTTCTCCATCATGGAGCAGAAGGCCGAGGTAGCGGCGTGCCACCGATTAGGAGCGCGTGTGTGTGTTGGTGTGTTCGTGTAGTGACCACGTCGTCCTGTCCAGGCATCGGCAGAGAAGATTCGCACCACGGAGGTCCAGGTCATGGTGGCGTCGGCTCAGAAGAACCTGCTGGAGGAGAAGCTCAAACTCATCACTGAGCTCTGGAACGCTGGCATCAAGGTGAGTGGGCGGGACTTGGCTCCTCGCTGCATGTGTTGGGATGAATCTCTTGATATTTTCCAGTAATTGGTGTCATTACTGGTGAATGCTTTGTTCACGTGTGTGTGTGTGTGTGTGTGTGTGTGTGTGTGTGTGTGTGTGTGTGTGTGTGTGTGTGTGTGTGTGTGTGTGTGTGTGTGTGTGTTTTTCAGGCGGAGGTGATGTACAAGAAGAATCCCAAGCTGCTGAGTCAGCTTCAGTACTGTGAGGAGAGCGGGATCCCACTGGTGGCCATTCTCGGAGAACAGGAGCTGAAAGATGGAGTGGTCAAGCTGCGTGTTGTGGCCTCCAGAGAGGAGGTAACATGCACCCACGCACACACACACACGCACACACAAATCCTCTGACGTGATATTGTTGGATCAACAAAGTGTAGAGATAATGATGGACTATGGTCAAAAAAGGTTCCACGCTCTGCCAGATGCACAACATGATCACTCTAAACAGTATATGCACTGTGTGATGCTGCTTGAATATGAATGTTTATTATCTCATTTTACTTTTCTTTTGTGTCGTTTCAACTGGAATGTTCCAGCCTTTTTTATTTCTAAAAAAACCCTAACCGCACTGCTTCCTCGTGCCTGTTGTGGCTCCCCAGGTCGATGTTTCCAGAGCGGAGCTGGTGGATGAGATCAGGAGGAGGACCTCCTAGGTCCCGAAGCTCTCCCCCTTCCCTTCAGACACACACGCACTCTGCAGACTCTGCTACACACACTTCCTTGATTAAACTGTCAACTGTTGTTGTTCGACATCATGCAGCCGTGAAAACGTTCTTTTGGCCTCGTTCCCATTGTGGTCACACAGACTGGTGTTACGTTGCACTGTTCGTTTGCAGCCCAGAGCTGGAGGTGTGTGTGTGTGTGTGTGCGTGTGTGTGTGTGTGTGTGTGTGTGCGCGAAACACCATGCACTTAAAAGGGAGCTCTGTCTTTACAGAGCACCTTTCAGGAATTCTGTCGCAGTCAACCGGGAATGTAACATGTTGGGGATCATGTCTGAACGACGTGGCTGTCGGTGTGGACGTTATATATTATAGTGAACTCTGAGGAACAGACTGTCGCTATTAATGAAGCTGTACGCGTTCAGGAACTGCTGGGGTGGGTGTTGGAGAGCAGCGTTCATTCATAAACACTTAAAATATGTACTTTCTATCTGAACTCATCGGATAATGGTCAAGCTCAGCTTTAAGGGTCATTTCTGCCTGTACGAAACATGCCTGTACTGTCTAGTGTCTGAAATAAACACACTCAAACCAGGCAGGTGGCTCCAGCTGTGTGTTGCTTATCAAATTCAGAGATGTCTATCAAGTATTAGACTAAATATATATGAAGGTTTGGATCATCTCTTGAAGTTTTCTGTCAAACACATCGAGCAAACACATTAAGATTGTTTAGGATTCTACTATGGTGAACGTTTCTCTTTTCTGGCCTTATGACCAATGAGGGCGACCCTCTCCACATGCTCATCCAGGAGCATCCCTTCACACTCGCATATTGCTGACGGCATCGGGTAGGTTGAGTTTGAAGGAACCACAAACCTCACGTCCTTATTCTCTTATTTTTGTTCATGAAACTGGGGAAGGAGTTTAGAGGATAAATGAGGTGTGAAGAGAGGAGGTTTGCACATCACATAAAACTTTGGTCTGTACTGTAGAAACTATTAAATGTGAAGCAAAAAGCTCAAAGGACTTTTCATTCAACTTGGTTTCAGATCTGCCTTTACAGTTGTATTATATTTGAGTTGATATAGTCAGGCTTTATACATTTCAGATCATTTTTCAATTAGAAACTCCAAACTTGCAGTTTTGTGTTAAAACAGCATCTTGTGCAGTTTGGTGTGAGCCGACACTTATGTGATTATCATCTTAAAGATTAAATTTTTCCCTTCTTTGACACAGATTCATTGAAGACCACTAACATCACACGTAAAAACTTTAATTAAAAGAACAAACCACAAAACTTAACAGCACAACAACACACAAAAAATTCTAAAAACTAAACTAAAAACTAGTAAAAGCATGCAATGTCATTGACTACAAACCTCTGTTCTTTTTTTTTTTTTAAGTCAGAACATTCTTCTATTAACAGGAACTGTAAATAGAGGATGCACTTGCTGCTGTTTAGACCTGGAACTTCTGTAGGACCTGTTGGGCCGCAGCCCGCTTGGCCCTCTCCAGCAGAGTGTTGGCAGGCTCTGCAAGCGAGACCGTGGCCATGCCTCTGAAGACAGTCTCTGTCTTGGGGATCTTCACCTTGTAGCTGATATAGAGGGATCCATCGGGCCCACAGTGGTTTGTGCAGAACTCATACTGTGGCTCGTCCAGCCCGAGTGCGTTGCACACCATCTGCAGCATTATCTCAGGGTAGGCTGCACAAAACACTGGACGCCCCTGGGTGGAGGTGGAGGTGGGGGTGGAGGTGGAGGTGGAGGTGGAGGTAGAGGGGGAGGGGGAGGGGGATGGGGAGGAGGAGAGGGAGTAGGAGGAAGAGGGAGGGCTATTCAGGACTGTGGGTCCTCCCACTGTTCTGCAGAAACTCAGCGGGATGTCAACAGGGCGGGCTGGTGGACTGGCAGACTTAGGGAGCCATCTCTTCCCAAAATTTCTGCGGTCGGGCTGCACTGAGGCCTGCCACTGCACCGAGATCCTCAGAGCGTACTCCTTTAAGAAGGCTGGGACATGGCGAGACAATCAGGGACACCTGTTAGCATCACAGACCAAACTAGGAGAAAGCTGTAAAGTTGTGGAACTCTGATTGGAGGTATTACTGACTAAACAGATTTTGCTTTTCTCATGTCACTGTAGCTCCCATTCCCAGGTCAGCTACTGATCAGGTGCATCAGTGTTTCTCCACTAATTGGAGCTCACCTACCTTCTGACAGCATCTTCTTGCTCATGGAGGCAGCGTGGTGGCTAGAGTAGACCACAACTGCAGCTGCCCCTTCTATGCCTGGCCCAGTCTTCAGGGAGACCCGCTCCACACCCTCTGTCATCTTCTCAAGCAGCTGGCAGCAGATATTAATTACAAACACAGTTAGGTTAAAAGCATCAGAGGGGTGCCTCACACTTACTGCACAGCATGAAATAACATAAAACAGACAGAGCTCAAACTGTTGTATTTCAATCTGTCTCATGGACACGTGATTAGGCAATAACACCCCAAATAGCAACTACATCTAGTTTTATTAGCCTGTCCTCCTCACTGATATGTATGTTGCAACCAAGCCCCAACCCTCTGTGACATCACCCATTGGTTTGTAAAGGGTAGTCAATGTCATTCAGATGGACATGCCCATCATTTAGTTTATCTGTAATATCTAACTATGGAATTATTTGCAGATTGACCACCCCCATGAGCTGAGCCTGCTGGTATGATGATGTGAAACCACAGCAGGTTTTTGTGGTCCACCAGTTGGGAACAGCACAGAGCTGTGGTACCTTAACCAGGAACTCATGCTCGATGTTGGCTGGGAGCCCCATGATGCACAGGTTTCTCTTCTCGGTGCTGAGGCAAAGGCTCAGGCGGGAGCCCGGCCCTATCATGTAGCCATCCAGCTGGCTAATGGCCCTGTTGGCCACGGCCGAGGTGCCATACTTGGCGTAGGCAAAGCCACGATTCTGCCCGCTGAAGTTCATCATAAGCCTGAACTCCCACAGTGGTCCCACAGAGCTGAAGAGTGGGATGAGCACGTCCTCATAGGCATCACGTGGGATCTGGTTGATGAACACCTCACAACGGGGTCCTGGAGGTGGGCCGATCCAGCCTGACCAAGAAGGAATGGGGACAAACATTGTATGCTTGGTCTGTCATCTGTTAAATGGCTACAGTCTACTTTGACGCATTACGCAATCATTATGCAATCATTTACGATCGGTTGCCATCTAATTTTTTTTTCAAACTTACTAATACTCACTAACAGGTACTGTGTAGAGCTGCAACAACTAATGGATACTCTGAATAATAAAAAAGATCAATTACAGGATGAGTGGATATTTTTTTTGGTACCCATGGTCCAGGTTCCAGTGTGATGTCAACAGTCTGTCAACTACTGTGGTCAGAGATTGCCTCACACTGGTCTGGGGTGTGGACTGTGTGTGTGTGTGTGACTGAAGTGAGCAGCGTTCCTCACCCTGAGGTGGTCCTCCGTACTTCCTCTGGCCATTTATCTGCTTGAGCTCGGTTTTAGTGATTCTCAGCCAAGTTTGAAGCTGCTGCATGCGCTGGGGGTTGGGTACATCCTGATGGCTTAGCACCTGGGAGGGGGAGGGATTAGGTGGGAACAGCTCTTCAGACATAAATCAAACCCTCTTAGCTGGATCAGCTGAATGAGCCTGTTTTGTTTGTACATAATGCTAGATATCAAAATACAACATGAAATGCATGTTTCAACACATTTTATAATTTAATGCACAACGCAAATGTTTGGGTATGCTTTGTCTAATATGGGTATGTCAGGTTCATGCAGGCAGCAGTTTCAGCAGAGGCACAGGCAGTCCTCTTCCAGAAAGTGCCATAAACTCTATTTTGAGCCTTTCCCAGATGTCTAAGCTTCTCACTCATCTTTAAGGCTGAGCCCAGCCACCATGCAAAGAAAACATTGTGAGGATGGCTTTGTGCTTCAAAAGGGACATACAAGCTGACATGGGACCTTGTTATCTAAATTAAATGTTGCATTGGCTGAAAATGGCGTGTGTGTAATAGCAAAATGATAGACATTTAACGTTTTGACTTGGAAAAAACGTTTTGTGAGCGTGAGCGGACTTCTTTGTTATCTAACTGGATGGAGACACGCATTTCACAGTTTAAGTACTTTTAACTTTTAACGCATCATTAAAATTCCACCATTTTCGACGATTTCCCTTGTTTGTGATACTTTAATCATTGTTTACATAATACAATTAACACCTACAGCCAATTTCCACTCTCATACTTGTTTAACTTTTACTTTCGCGTTTGTTTTCTTTGTTTAACAACAATCAGCGTCAGATCTGGGCCGCAACTCTTCTCCCTCAACCTATAAAACAGCTCAGAACACTGACGCCAACTGCGTCTCCTCTATAACACTAGAAATATCAACGAATCTTTGACTGCTGGTTTCTGAAACAAATGCTGGGGAATGGTGTCGTTTGTAGCAGAGGAGGAATAAATTAATACTTTTACGAGAACCAAATCCAGAGATAAAGTAACTATTAACGAGACGAGCGGCTCCAGAGCGGCTCAGCGGTCAGAGAAGTAGCGCCACGCGAGGGGCACGCGCCTCCACAGCAGCGGCACGCGCCGGACATACAGCTGCACGAGGCCGCACGAGCCAGACCAGCTGCACGCGGAGTGACTTTACCTGGCGCTCGAGGGTCTCCATCTTCTCTCTACTCCCACACCTGCAGCCACTGCCAGCTCTGCTGGGATTGGCTGAGTCGGCTCTGAACACTCAGTCATCAGGAGGTGGAGCAACACAGTTCAATCAAATTCAATTATACTTAGTTTCCACTCAAATTTAATTTCACCACTGTTACAACATTATGTATATTATGTTGAGGGTGAGAAATAAAGCTCATGAAGAAAGCCATCTGACTGGGCCGGTTGGGTGGTTCAGTTCAGTAAACTTTATTTATATCTGAAAGGCCAATTCAGTTTCACAGTGTAGAGTGTTATATATATGAAAGAATACAATAAATAGAGTATGTAAGACAACAGCAGACTCCTATGACACCAGTGGGTAGGAGCAGGTAAGAAGATGAAAGAATGAGCTGAACCCAATAAATAAATCCTTCTACCCAGTGTTCACTCAGTGTTTTAATAGACTTTATCTGAGAGTATAAGGCAGGGGAAAACACTGATAGAGATGTTCATCTCAATGTTATTTGTGTCCGCCCACAATACCCCATGAATGTAGCCAACACTGGCAGGAAACTCTCGAAATCAACAAACACTTTCGCAACAAGTAATTGTAGCAGGATATACCATGTAATGTTCATAGATATCCACAAGATGTCCCTGTTGGATAATGAAGTTTCCCCGCAGAGGAGACGCCGCTGAGAGGCAGCGAAAGCACATGGCACAGATGGCACACGGCACTATCTGTCACTATTAAATATTGGAAGTTTTTGTCCCCACCACCTTGTGTTATTTAGGTTCATCCCGCATAAAAGACGAATGTTTGCTCAGAATAGGTGATGAATATTAATAGTCTTGCTCTTTACTGTAATGCCATTCTCTATCTATCTCCATCCATTGTAAGTTATAAGTACAGCTGAATATAGTATATATAATTAAGATGTTTTGACATCTTTACAACAGATATGAAAATTCAACATTACACCCATGCTTTGGTTTGGTTGGATTTTACTTGACTTCGTAGACAATTATGGTATTTCAAAGGACTACATTATATTGAGAAGTGTTTAATTTTGTATATATTAGAGACTATGATAATATACATGTTAATTCTCAAATGAATCATAGGCGATGAAAAGTACATAACACTTCTTAGATGTGTCTGTAACGCTTATATTTCTGCATCCCCGTGAAAGGGAGCATGTGTTTCTCCACAAACAACTTCTCTCTCTGCTGTTGTCATGTGTGTCTATGTGTGTGTGTGTGCTGCCGCCTGCTGCAGTATAAAGTGCAGGTGTGTGGCATGGCTGGATGGATGGATGGAGGATGCCTGCCCCAGTGACACAGTCCAGTTTTCAGGTAGCAAAATGCTGCATTTAACAGTAGCTCCAATAGCACTGACTTTGATTGTCAGTGTCAGTTATTTGTTTTTAGTTGACTTACAGGGCTTCTATTGCCTCCTGTGTGTGTTGTCTGTGTGTGTGTGTGTAGATTCATGTTCCTCCGATATCATAAAGGGACAGATATCATTTAGGTTTTAGATTCAATGTTATATTATATTTAATATATAATATTTTTTGAGTGATTTTCTGAGTTAAAGGGGAGTCTTCTTCTTTCACATATGGACCCGGACAGACCTGAGAGTCTAGACTGGGAATTTTCCACTTTCTATGTGTGAAAGGACTATTTGCTCTTGGCATAGGCCATACAGGCAGTCCAAGACTGAGCTCCAATCTTGCCGAGGGAACCAAAATGACTAGAGCATGCCCTGTACATCACAGTGATCTGACATGAATAAGACTTGTTTCTTTTTTCCTTTCAAGACATTCCACTCTCATCCATGTCATGGTGCAAGGCCTGGAGCTGCTCCAGGCCTGTGCCTGGCTCTCTACACCACTCAGCCACTCAGTCACTCATTCACTCACAACTGCTAAAGAGTCCTCCTCGATCAGACATCAACCATCTGTGAGCCTCTCCAAACAATTCCAGCTGCTCAGACTCCAGTTACTTGTGGGTAGATACTGACTTTTTGCACATCACTGCAGCCAGATTCTGATCTGTAACAGCTTTACAGTTGCAGGTTAAGCTTAGGTTAAGCTCTGTTCCTGTGACATTTGACTGAATTGTCGTCAGTATGGAAGATGTACCTATGTCCTCCTGTTAGGTAATATAGATGCAAGCAAGTTACTGATTTATTAACTACATGCCTCAAACCTCCACAAAAAGACTGTCATTGGAAGTCAGATAATGTTCTAATCATATGCAGTCTATATTTCACATACAGTATGTACCACTGCATGTTGCTTTTTGCAGAGAGAGCCTTTGTCCTGGCTCAGGTTGCCCGTCCATTTACACCCATGAAACCTACAAAAGTTCACCTGGGTTTATGTTTCCAGTCAGCTTTTGGCCCGCTCAGCACTGTGCAGCTGCTGTGGCGATGACAGAAGACAGAGACACGCTCGGCCTGCCTCCTTCCATGGCTGCTTCACCACAGAGAGCCGTGATGGATTCCCTCTGCTCCCGTAGATGCTTTCATGCTCACATGCTTTCACGTTGCACACGAGCTCATCTGTTTCCTCAGAAGAAAACAATTGCGCAACATCTCCCGGCGTATTTTGGAGGGCTTTCACCTCCTTGATGACGACTGGGCCAATCTCAGCACAACTGTGCAGAGACATGGGAGGGAAGTCACAGCCAACAAATGAGCTGATGTCACAGTGATATCATCAGGACCGTTTTGGATTTGATTTAAGATTTTAAAAAATTTAAACTCATGAATGTTTACCAGTCAGAGAGATTAAGTTTACAAGGCACTACAGTTAAAAATTTATTCTAGAACTATCTCTCATGTACCTGTAACCCCCCCCCCCCCCGTTATCTTAACTTTTGATTGATTTCGATGTGGTGTATTTTTCAGGTAGAACGGGCTGAACGTCGAAGTGCACATGTTGCACTGTTGCTGTTACAAAGTTGCAAGCACTTTCTGCTTGCAATACAGTCTGCTGTTGGAGGACCCTCATCCTTTCCATAATTTTTCGCCCATAAACTATAAATGGCCTATTTACTGCCAGCATTCTCCAAAACATACCATATGTTTGTAGATTGATTTGCTCCCTTCCGGGCAGCCAATGAACTGTGCTGCGTTTCTGAGCATCAACAGTAAGCTGAGGGCAAATCTGGGGATCTGGAGGCTCTATTTGGCGCTAAAACGGAGCCATTACGCTTGATTGTTTTTTGAAATTCTTCTCATTTTGAGAGAGTTGTTGTATAGCCCCCCACGGCTGCCTTATTTATTTGCACACATGTGCAGTCCTTCATTATATGTTTTTTTTTCTTCGCTTTTAATTGGGCAAAGTAGTAAGCAAATAGATATCACTTTATTACAAATGTAATCAAGGGGTATTTCCTGGATCTCTGCATTTTTTTTTTATATTTAAAAACCTGGTACTTTGCAATATGCGTGTGTGTGTGTGTGTGTGTGTGCGTGTGTATATATATATTTCTCTCGCCCTGTCTACTTGATTTTAAGCATTCGGCATGGATATTAGTAAAATTGAAACTATGCTTCTTTATTTATACCTAACCCCAAACTCAATTCCTAATGCTAAACTAATTTCAGTTTTATCCCCTAATCCCAAATCCAGTGCCTAATCCTGAAAACCCTGTAAGAAGTGTGGAGCTTCTGGTTCCCACAAGGCAGGAAAAACAAGAACACACAACATGGACAAACTGTCAAGCACAGACGGTTGTTACTGAATAAAACATTTGAGACATGAGTAAATGGACTTTTTTTTCTGCAGCCGCAGCCGGGCTGTGGGAGCGCTGCGAGCCTTGATGTGCAGATGTGACGGGGAGTTGAATGAACAGTGGGAGACGTCGCTCTCTCAGTGCAGACTCTCAGATAGCACAGCCGCTCTCAGTGCACATGGTCACTGCAGGACAGGCAGTAGCAAACCTGGGTCTGTTTGCACTGTCACCGTGCAGCCTGCTGCCTTCATCACATGGACAAACCTCTAGACCCCTTGACGTAAGTCAACTCAGGCTGAGGCTGAAGTAAGATTGGGGAGGCGATAAGACATAGTTACACTGTGGTTAGGCTTGTGTCTCTCTGTGTGACTGTGTGGGTGTGACAGCTCTCCTGAGTGTAAATCAACTCATTTTTAAGGTTAAATTAGAATAGTGTGGTGTGTGGTTGTGATACATTTCCAGGAAATACATAGATGTCTTTCTTTATCCGCAGCAGTGAAGGTCAATGATAATGAACTCCCTCTTATTAAGGTTTTTTTCTTATCATGATCCCTCTCAGAGCACTTCCCCAACATGAGTCACATCAGTTGTCTACACGTGTTCATATCCTGATGATAGAGGCTTTCATGTACTGTCCACCTGCTTGTCCCGGAACTTCAACTGCACACACACACACACACACACACACACACACACACACACAGTTGACACAGTTGTGTGCAAATAACCCGTTCCTCTCTCCTCTGTTTGTCTATGGAAATTGTAAAACAAATGTATGTATTTTAATCATTATTTGGTGACACTACTGCTTTGGTAAGTTTCTCTAAATAAGACCACTTGCTTTTCATTCATTTTGAGACAGTCAGTTTACTGCAGGAACCTGCTTTCTTCAAAGAATCTGAATCATCACATTATTCAGGCCACTGGTGCTTTGCAAAAAATATGCAAGAACAGTATATTACGGTTGATCTCTGCCAAGTTTGTCCCTTGTCACTGCTTCTGTTCAGTAGTTTTTACAGACAGAATTTCTTGGTGCAGCCAAGAGTCGGAGCGTGTCAGGTTCGGTGGCCTCAGGATGCCCTCTCTGGTCTTTGCGGACAACTCGTCGTACATGACCTCTGGCTCACACTGGCACAGTTTGAAGCAGAGTGTGAAGAGGCCGGGACGAAGATCAGAACCTCCAAATCTGACCCAGACCCAGGACATGCAGGAGAGATTATATCTCTCTCGATTGGTTTGGCAACACTGGGCTTCCTGTTGAAACTGCTCGCCCTGTGACCCAGATCTGGATAAGTGGAAAAAAGCAAAACAAAAGTACATCAACTGATTACTCCACTGAGTATTATTTGACAAGAGTTTTCCACATCTGAAAACAATAAATATTCCCAGATTCCTTCTTGACCCCTGTATACTTAAAAACATTAATTTCTAAGAGCTGAGAAGATATAAAAACCACTTTAGACCAACATTGTTTATGTTAAGAGAGGCAGATACAGACACAGGTTTGAAATAGTGCTTTCACGCACTGACAGTTGCCTCTTGGTGCAGTTGGGCATTTTTCACAGTTAAGCCTTTTTGTCATTAGCAGTCGCAGCAGATATTTTTTCCGCACACACACACACACACACACACACACTCGCAGAGAGAGAGAGAGAGAGAGAGAGAGAGCGAGCGAGAGAGAGGTAAGTGTCTTTTGATTTTTATGAAGAGCATGAACACATCCATGTGTCCTTGAAGAGGCTGCAGAGAGTGGAAATATGGTGACAAAACAGCCCCGGTGGGAGAGCAGCTCTAGGCCTGATAGCCGTGATTAGATCCTCTACTGTTCATGCCAAAGTGTGCACATGATATTTTCATGCATGTGTGTGTGTTGGGTGTGGGGGGGTTCTCTATGAAACTAGGTAAGACAGTGTAGAGGAGTTGTGAATGTAAATGAGTGTAATAACAGAGTTTGTGATAGTTGATATAAGCGACAAATCAAAAGATAAAGCAGTGTGAAAGTAATCTGACAGTGTGACAACACTGTGATGTCTGGCACAGAAGTCAACTATTTTAGTGACTTCTTTGCACCTTCACAGTGCCAGTTCAACAGCAGCAGCATGCTCCAGCCACGCCATCGACCCACAGTTTAACAGCCAGACGTACAGATGTTAATAGAGAGTTACAGAGTAGAGTAGATATCGGTTCTAAGAAGGCAGTTTTGAGTCTACATCTCCAACTGTAATATAAAGAAACTGACAAAACAACAAAAAAACAGTGCACAATATCAATCACTCGGAAGAGTAACAAGTGGAAGTAATTTATTCTAAAATGCTTAACTGTGGGGGTGTACAAACATTTGATTGTTGCTTGTTGGCTTATGTTGACTCAACCTTGCACACATTGATTCAATGAAGCAGATGAGAGGATTCACTGAGTGTTTGGCTGTAGTTGTTGTTGTTGATGTCTGTGGACCTTCTCATTTATTCAGGTCACCATAATCCAAGGAGTCCAGCTGCTACTTTGTCTTTATCTACTTCGCCTTGTTTTTTCTTTTTCAGATGATTTTTTTTCTCAATTGATTGATATTTTACTTATTTTGAGAGTTTTTACTTTTCTACTTTTGTTGCTTATTTTACCTTTTATTTTGCTCCTTTAGATAAACTGAACTGATAACACTGTGCTTTAATACGTGAACTTCTCTCAGCTCGATTTAAAGTAGTTTTACTTCAAACATATTAAAATTGTCTTGCAGGCACTGTCTGCCAGAACATTCCTCCAAGTGCTGTGAATGAAATGTGTGCTGAGCAGCAAACCCACTCTGTTGTTAATTAGGCTTTTTCTTTTTTTTTTCGGAAGGACAGAATGAAAAACAAGCTGTGAGAGACCTGAGCCGCTGACTGTAGTCAGATCCAAGAGCAGACTGCCAGCCCTCAGTGCGTGTGTGTTTGTGCGTGTGTGTGTGTGTGTGGTTAGTACTGGCATTGCTCTGACGGTTTTCGGATCAGCTGACCCTCTTCCTCTCCCTCTCTGACTGCATTGGGCTGCTGAAGCAGCGGGTTCACAAATGAAAAACAACAAAAACACTGATGACTTTTATGGATTTTTTTAAGATAATGCCTCTGCTGCAGGATGCAGCCTGCACGGCCGACTGTGCCAAAAATGAGAGAGAGAGAGCAAGAGAGAGAGAGAGAGAGAGTTTGGAAGTTTCTGATGAGGGGAGGGCGAGAAAGGGAGTTCATCCATGAGACAGCGCACAGTAGTTTAGAGAGGAGACGGAGGGGAACTAAGATGGAAAGATAGACGAGAAGAAGAAAGGAAGGAGAGGGGAAGAGGAGGAGGAGGAGGCTGGTTGGGGGAGGATATTGAGTTGGGAATACGGTGTTTCCTCTTGCCACGTCTGTCTTGTTGTTGTTGTGTTCCCAGCAGAGGAGTTTATCTGAAGTATCTGGGATCTAAGTGAATTACTGCAGCCTATCTCCACACAGCAGATAAGGAGCGTGGCCTGCTTTCAGGACTATCTGATCTGCATCAAGGTCTTGGGGCATTTTTATTGACCATCCGAGGGTCCCTATGGAGTTAATACAGAGGTTGGATTTACGTGGCCCTGCATGTGTGTGTGTGTGTGTGTGTGTGTGTGTTTGAGTGAGTGAGTGTGTGTGTGTGTGGCATTTAATTCCTGCTCTTTTCAGGTCGTTGCTAAGTTACCCTGCCACAGGTTCACATCAACACTTTTTTTATTGGCCAAGACAGACAGACACACACGCACGCGCACACACAGACAAACATTAGTCTATTGTGCGTCTGCCCTGTAATTTCCACCCTGAGCTGGACGAGTGTTACAGAGTTGATGAGTAGATGTGGCAGCCTTGTGTGGACGACCCACTGAATGTGTGTCTCTGGCCTTGGTGCTTCACTAAGCGGCCGCGCTGAAAGTTATGGCCGCTCTGTAAAGTGATACAGATGCAACCATTTACTTGCGGGTTGCTGTTTAACAAGTGATCCTTCTTCCAGAGGCTTTTTCCCCCCCTTTCCTTTCTTTGAAGTGCGTCTTCACCTTGTATGAACACTCTTACCGGGTTGTGTTTTTTCAGCTCAAGGATCACACAGATCACGCATTCACTCACGCACTCGGACGTATTCTCAGAGTTAGACGTGTTTGAAAAGTCGTAGTTTACCTATGAGCTGTAGTTCAATATTCAGGAATTCACACGCGTGGAAGCTGTTTTAGCAAACGTCTTGCTATTTAAGAAAAATGGATCTGTTCCATGTTGTTGCCACACAGTAAGCATAACAATCAGCGCCTGTCGGTGACTGAAATGAACACTTTTAGACGATGCGTATTGACAGTGTGAAAACACCTGGAAGGATTAGATTGCAGCCTGTTTCATGGCTGTTGGCTGCCGCCACCAAACAGCCCCGAACGGGACCAGAAATTGGTGTTCCCATTAGTCGTCTGGGAAAAGCAGAGTCTGTAAACAGAAAGTACTGTTTTAGAAGTCTCCTGTTTGTACGGGATAGCCAAATCCTCCTGGTCACATAAAGCAGCACCGCTTTGAAAGATTGATTGGAAATTTAATTAAGCTCATGTGAAACTGTTGAATAACTCACCAACAAGATAGATCATATGTGGATAACAAAAAAAAACAAGCATGTTTTTCTTGAAGTAGTATAGAATGGCTCTGACCATATTATATATGATATATGAAATGATATGATGCAGACAGACATATTTGAATGGAAGAAACCAAGCAATATTTAAATGTTTGCCTGTGTAATCAGGCCTATTTAAATCCAGGGACACTGATATGTGGAGAGATTGTTGACATGGCTGAGGTTATGTAACGCTAATAGCTCCATACAAATGTGCTGTGTGTGACCGCACAAACACAAGGAGCCAGACACAGACTCTGAGAGGGAGGTGAAGGTGAGGGGGGACTCTTTACTGTGGGGTTCACCCACTCATACAGAGCTCCGATAGAAACGTTCCTTCTTTTCACAGGTCTTGATGCAAAAGGGAAGCATCAGAGAAGTGAGAGGCTGAAAAATACTCTGTGACTATGAACCGCTGGTCAACAGCGAATGCGAAACGTGGCGCAGAAAGGCACAAAAGGCCAGCAGCAGTGTGCTGCCTTCAGCTTCTATATAAGCTACTGAGTCGGCTCAGCAGGGGTCCGCCCAGGACCATGTGCCCGAGTGAGGCACTGCGACAATGGGGAGCTGTCCAACAAGTAAGAGAGACTGCGAAAAGAAAAACAGCTCATCCATAATAAAAAAACATCATAAAAGAGGGCCTAAAAAGAAAGAAATAGGATAGTCACAGAGGCACTCTCAGGTTGAGATGTACATAGTCAAGATGTACATAGTGATAATAATAATAATATAATAATAATAATAATTCTAAATAGAGGGAGACTAAAAAGGCGAGATGGACTTACACAGTGCAACACAGCTTATTATGAAGGTTTCTGTGTCATTCAAAGCCAGCAAATTAAAAAAATATATTATCATCAGCATAATGGTGCCGAAACACTGGTTTTCAAGTGCCAACTTGCCACTGCATTATCTTACATACACATTACGCACACACACACACACCCACGGACACACACACACACACACTGACCATTCAACATGTTTAAAAAAAAAAAAAAATCCAATCACTACAGATGTCCCACACACAGACCTTTCCACATTCCATCAATCCACCCATTATCTTACCGGCTTTGTACCCAGTCATGGGGTCCGCTGCAGCCTATCTCCAGTACACATACTGACTGTTGGGCAATCACATGGAATACACCCTGGACAGGTCACCAGCCCATTCCTGGACTGGACCCCCCCCCCCCCCCCCCCCCCCCCCACACACACACACACACACACATTCACACGAGGAGAATGTGCAAACTGAATGGGGACTGGGACACCAACCAGCATATCATTCACCTTTTTTTAATATTATGCAGAGTCATAAATTGAGGGCTGAATGTTTGATTTGATCTCCCATTTGACTTCAACAGTCCAGAGTCTGCTTTGCTTGACTGTTAAATGGTTCTTATAAAGCACTTCTCTAGACCACACAAAGCACTTTCACAGGATGAGTCACATTCACCCATTCACTTTCCCATACGCAATCCATCCTCTCAACCAGTAACCATACGCTCATGACACAGTTTCAGGGACAGTCTGGGGTCCAGTATCTTGCCCAAGAATACTTCAACATGCAGACTGCGGCAATTGAGCCACAGACGTTTATTAGAATAAATTAGAATGAATATGTAGTCCGGTCTGCAATGGCGCCCCAGTCTGTGCGTCCTCTCTGTCATGTGTGTGTGTGTCGGGGGATTAAGCTCACCACCATCATCGTCATCATCATCATCATCATCATCATGATCACCATCATCATCATCATCATCATCATCATCATCATCATCATCATCTGTGCAGCAGTAGTTTCCAGTGGCAGGATGTGAAAAGTTTCATAAGGATCTTGTGTCGTCTTCCTCAGAGTCAAATTAGTTTCTGACAATCTGTCAGTCTGTCGCTTAGAAGTGTCAGCTGCTTAGCCACAGCAGATCTCCAGCCGCAGGGCCTTTTCTCACACACACACACACACACACACACACACACACACACACACACACACACACACACACACACACACACACGAGCCCTGCGACACAAACACAAAAATAAACACACTGACACACACACACACATGTACACATTCTTGTGAAAACACACACATGATCTGCATTTGAAATTGCGTGTGGGAACATGCATATACTGTATGCTCATTCTCTTCTGTGGTTTCTCACCACACCCCCAACAACACACACACACACACACACACACACACACACACACACAAACAAACAACACACGCACACAGCTGTGGCAAACATCGGTGGGGGTGATGTGTCGTCTCTCCCAGTCTCACCTGAGGGTGAGCTGCGGGCGCCACAATCTGTCGGCTGTCGCTCCCCATCACTCTTCAAGCCTCCTTCCCCTCCGCTGCACGCCAGCCGAGCGCCGCGGCAGCCGCCTCACGAAGACTTTGAGATGGAGTCTTGTCCTGTAACCACAGATGTCTGCTAATGAGGGGACCTTGATGTTGACTTCCTCTGCAGTTGTCTTTGCTCTTTACATTTCTTTTTTTGTGTGTCTGTGTGTGGATTTAGCTCCTGTAATGGGGTGAAATCCACAGCGTTCAACGGCGTTTGGTAAAATTGTTCATGGACATGATTTGCGATGATTGCAACACAATGAGCGAGTGGTTAGCGCAGTCTCCTTACAGCTAGATGGTTCCAAGAGTGACTCCCAGTCAGATATACTTTCTGTGTGGAGTATGAATGTACTCTCTGAGTCGACTGGTCGGTGTGAGACTCTAAATTGCCCCTAAGTATGTGTGTGTGAGTGTGTGTGTGTGCACCCTGTGATGGACCGGTGACCTTTTATGGGACGTATTCACCGCCCTCACCCTGCGTGCACTGGGACAGGCTCCAGCAGATCCCTGGCACACTGTAAAAAGTGGATAAGATGGATCGATCTGCTGATTCATGATTCGATTCGGTGTGATTTAGACTCCCAGTGCTGGTCTGACCGCTAGTACTTAGCTTGGAGCTATTCCCTCTGTTTCCCCCTCGAAACAACTGCTTGCAGAGTGATATCAGTTCTTGGATGGACCGTGAGGCAGAAATGATTTAAAAAAAGTTGACAGAAGTGATTCTGCAAGTCAGCAAACAGAGGCGATACTTTCGCCAGTGACTTACACAAATCATTTGACAAAACTCTTTTTCTCTCTCCTCCCATTCTTCTGTCTGATATTCGACTGTATTTTTTGCCCGTCTTTCTGCTTTTAAATTCACGTTGTGTTGAGACCGTTTTCCACAAAATGGATAGTCAAATTCCTCTGCAGCCGTTATGACATAGAAAAAGAAAAAAAAAACAACCTTTCAAAGGATTCTTCGAGTCTGCCCCCTTGATGCTCTCAGCTTAATTCTCAGTGTGGGTGTCAGTCTGGCGTGGGGCGGGCGGCTCTGAGGGTGTAATGAGTGATGTGGAGGTGTAATCCACGGTGTGAGTGCTGCGGGAACGCTGCCCAGCGTGGCTGCAGTGGAGATGGCACAGGAGCTGTTGCCATTATGTCCTAAGTGCATCCAGGGGCGAGCTCTGTAAAATGTCAATAGTCGCACCATGGTCAGGAACACGGGTGTTGCGACATTAGTGAATGCAGCAAGTGTTTATTATTGTAAAGTAAGTAAAAAAACATACCTGGGTTTTGGATGAGAGGCTTTGAGTTTAGCTTTCAATTCACTTTGATTGTCCAGGTATGTATTGATTAAGGCCATCATTCATTTTTTACAAGTGTAATGCAAATGTAGTGACTGTGCCTTAAAAGGAATTTCATTGTTACTGAATTGCATCAGTTTAGTAACTCTATCCTGTCAACCAAAACCATTTTGGACCTTTGATTTTTTTTTTTTAATGCCACAGACAGACATTGAGAATAATGTATGCCCTGTGTATGTACATAGAAACATTATTTAATTACAGACACAAATTGAAAATCACTGTGATCACTGTGATTTGTACTGTCTGACAGCAATTTATGATATAAAGGTGATGACCAGTGTAGTGAAAACATATAAAGACGAGAGGTCAGACAGGACACAGACTAACCAGTGCAAAAAGTGAGAACAAGGTATGTTTCCTACCTGACCGCTTTTCCTTATCATTTTCAACCATGCTAGTAAATATGTAGATTTCCCAGGTAAGTACGAGGTAACTATGAGGTAACTACGGCTCCCAGTGAGAGGTTACAGATGCTATTTTCAGGGTATGAACATAGTCATGTGAGATTCCATTGATTTCAGGGTCACACGAAATCTCCCCGAGCGTTAACTACCACAACGCAGGCAATCCACTCCAATCCTGCTTCTCACTGATCTCATTAAGAAGCATCAAGTTGGTTTCAGGAAAAGGTAAATTGGCTTTTGTTTCCTCTGTGATGCGATTAGGTAAATCTTTTAAAATACAATTAGGTGGCAGCCGCAGTTATTGGGATGTGCACACTCACACATCCGGGGGTGTTTTATTTACTGCTGTTTATTATGGGTATTCACAAAGAAGTGACCAGTATGAACGTTTTCTTGATCTCAGTTTCCTGGTTGCCCACCCCACTCCATTTAGAAACAGTTATCTGCATTACCATAATTATGTTACCAAAATTGCAGGCGGCTCTTAATTTTGTGTTTTTTCTCTCTCTCTCTCCGTAAATGTTTAGTGAAGTGTTGGAAACGTACGTGACTTCACGATGTGCATTCAAAATCCCACTGCACCCTATTTGTTTCTGCAGCTCTTCCTTTTACCCATTTGATTTCAAAGAGCTTTACACAATCATTACCCCCCACCCCCCCGTCCCACTTACTTGTTGTCTCAGAGTATCGAGACACTCTTGCTGATGTGATAATAAGCTCAATAAATCCACTCCAGGGACTTGTGCATAAGCCTGCAGTGCAATGTGGATTTCAATGTTGCGGCAGCAATGTAAATGTTGTCAGCTCCACGTGACGCCCCCTGGAAGTTCAGAATGAGACCACAGAGGCAAACACGCTTCACGCTCAGTGTTTCCCAATGTTATTACACTGTGTGGGTTCATGTTAAAGTTTATTTGAATCTACTTCCAGGTGATCAGAGAGATCACAAATCAGTGTTCGCACAGTTGCTCTGTCTGCAGGACGATAGCAGCACTGAGGCCAATTTTCCACTGATGTTGTCTCAGTGATGATGCTTTAGTCCCTTCTCCAGTCCTGTGTGTAGTTCCACAGGCAAAGACCTGGCTCTGGCCTTGAAGAACTGGTTCCAGCAGTATTTGGACCTGCAATTGAGACGACAATGAATGGATGAGGAGAAATACAGTTTTCAATGTCCTGGACTTGAACACATACAGTTACATAATATTGTGGCTCTTGAAGTGTGGAAAAGCACCAGTAGCCTTGAACCAGTTCGGTTCAGTGCTGTGATACAGACCCCTGCTGCACCTGACTAAGTATTAATTCAAGCTACTCTCAACAACACACCAAAATATTGCAAATATATGAGCAGGAGTCTGTTAGGACTGCATCTGCTTTTCCTGGTATTCCTTAAACGTCGGCTACATCGTTGGATCTCTTTCTTTCTCACACTTTTCTTTTTTTTACATTTGGTTTTCACTATACTGTGCCCAAGCTTTCTTCCTTGGTTTAAGGAAATGAGTGACATGCTCTCGCTTTCATCGCCCATCATCTTCTGTTTTGTGCTGTGCATGAACTCTACATACTGCTGATTGACTGGAAAATAAAATCTTGACGCGTGCGGTTAGAGATAGCTGACTGGACTACAGCTTTTTCTCCACCGTAGACAAGAAATACGCCACATTTATATTTATCTATCCACACACACACACTGATGCACACGCACCCAGACATACACACACTTCAGTGAATAAAGGACCTAAAATTAGAGTTCTTACTTTGACAGCTCCATTCAGGATATTTGGGTAAGGTAATTAATTAATGTCTACACTTTTCTGTTTCTATTATCCATTTATAAACCATTTAAGTCATTGTTTAATAATAATATAACATTTTACAGGTTACATCTTGTCCTAAATTAACAAAATATTATCTGACCTGAAGCATAAAAAAACATTTTCAGATCTAAATTTGCTGTTCATGACAATACAGTGCGGCATGAAGTGTTCATGCTTGCATTGTATCATTATGACACATGATTAATGAACTGAAGGATTTTTTTGTGCAATCATTGTGTCCTCTCCCGGTTTCCAGATCCCTTTCTCCTCCTCTCCCTCTGCCACAATCTGATCACGAATGAAACAACTGGAGCCAGCAAAATCATTTATAACCGACTCCTCATTTGCTCAAGCAGTAGCACAACAGGTGGTCTATTATATGAATGCAGAACTTTGAGGAACACACAGGGTCCTATAGATGTTCCATGGTGATGGCCGTGTGCTGTATATGCTGGATTGAGAGAGTTGACGGACAAGGCGTTTTTTTCTGAAGTGTCTTAAAATATAAATCCTGGCTCTGTTATTGCATTGTCCATGATCTCCCAGCATGTTGGAGAGAGGATGAGCCAAAGCAAGTGCTGTCCAATGCTCCTCCTCTGAGAGCTTCCAGTGGCCTCACTGGATCCTGTGTCTCAGCTGCCTGATCCCAGTTATGCCATGTTGTCACTGGATAGTGGTATTTGGCAAAGTAAAAATCCGAAAACCCTTGATCAACACTCAAAATGTTTCAACTGCCGCGTTCTGGGAGTCTTTTCAGAGGTGAATTAATACCAGTCTGTATCAAATTTATGTTTCACAAGTGTTGAAAGTAGAAAATAAAACGGCGCAACAGCTTGTCTTTTGTTGGCCTCATTACAACGTGCAAATCCCCTCTCATGCATCTTCTTATCGTACGGGAGGTGGTGAAACAGGAGAAACACCTAATGTGTGCACACACACACACACACACACACACGCTCCTCCCCTGGTGACCAGCCTGACAGACGGAGGCTAATTCATCCAGGTGATAAGGCTCCAGCATTGGCTGTTTGCGCCCTGCCGCCATCGCTACTGTGCTTAATTTGACCGGCTGCATGTTGCCGTGTGCACTGGTCAATATTAGCTCTGTGTCCACTGACTCAAAAGGACATGTTTGCCCCCCCCCCCCCCCCCCCCCCCCCCCCCCCCGCTCACTCCACCCCACCACAGCCCCCCCTCCCCAAATAGAGAAAACAAACACACACACACAGACACAGGCACACACACACAGACACACACACACTGGGTGATGATGGCTCTGATAATAGTATGGAGCAGTCAGTCAGCGTGGCCCTGAGCCAACAGTAAAAAACACAGTAACGGCAGATGGTTGATAAAGTGCCGGGTGTGTTGGAGCAGGGGTTTTTACCTCTTTTATGTTGTTCACATGGTTCAGTGTTGAATGTAACACCCTAGACTGCACCAAAACCCCTGTTATAGCTTGATAGTCAAGTTTTTTTTCTACAAGATTGTTTTCAGATGATGTCTGAAAACATCACACAGGAAAATGGATTGTACTGAATGTGTGCCAGGACCTGTTGCAGGACCCATGCGCTTTCTAGAATCATCTGATTTAATGATTCAACCTCAAACAAATCTGTACTGGACTTATTGTGACCTGATGTACTGATATCAGGTCACAATAATTCCTTGATAGTAATTACTGTCATGTCCAGGTCCAGACCATCAATATTTTAGGTTTAGATTAGGTTTTAGAAATGGTCAATCACTTGAGGTCTCCCAATATAAATGCTTTCAGACCAACATGAGCTTTTCCTAACTCCTATGACTTGGAGGAAGTTCCTTTCTTTTTATATGTTCTGAGAACTTATTAGTTGGTAAAAAGCTTTCTCTAGGGAGATTTTGCCTAAGTACATCCCTCCCATCCAGTAATCATACAAAATAATCACTTCTAACATCCAATCTCAAAGATCAGCCTCTGCTCTACATATGACTGTAATTACAGCCATCAGTAATATATCTACAGTTATAATTGAGGTTGTATAATAAACTGACTTTATCTATCTAGGTCATCATGCCCAGGTGATATCACAAGTCATCATTTCTGATTTGACGAATGCCTCATAAAAAGAAATAATGAACAAGACAATTGATTTTGTTCAGTAAAGTGGCTAGATCTGTAATTTACCGCATTTGTTAACATTGTTTTGCTATGATCCCTGCATTTTAATGGCTTTGTACTGTATATTTCACCACAAATCCTAGTGAGGATTGTGTTTTTATGGTTCAGGACACCCTCAACCATCAAAAAACTGGAGGAGTTCATTAGGTGAGTCTCACACTTAGACGCACAGTTACACACACAAGCGTGACACAACAGTCTGCTAATGGTGTCAGACTCTTCCACTAATCTAAAAAGCTGGTGGGAGCTCGCCAAATGAAGATGCCAAAAACAGGCAGGAGAGGAGGAGACGCATCCGAGAAACACGGATGTAAAGTCAGATTCCAAAACTGTGTTATGAGCACACAAACGCATTGGATAAATAAGTGGCATTCACTGATGTTTCAGATTAAACTGTTCAGCATATACAACATTTGAGAGACACTACATACGCACTACAGTGACTTAGCATATTAATAATACAAGAACAAACTCATATGCAAATGCATTTATTCTATGTGTGTGATGACTGGTCAGAGAGTCAATCAGAGCAGCAGAGCATGGTCACACTTGTCATCATGTGAAAAAATATAATTTGTAGTTGACCCGCCCTGTCGCTTTATCCTCTGTCTTTAACTGTCCTAATGGAAATAATAGGGAAGATGAAATGAATGACTGAGAAAGCCTCTTGGAATTGCAAATGTCCTTGGGATGCTACATTGGCACTGTTGGGATTAGGGGCATAAATTAAGAGGGTGCTCACTTCTGCAGGCGCCATTATACCACAGATAGTATCATACAAGCCGAGAGTCATCTTATATAGAAATGTAGAGTGATGCTGAGTTGCATTTTACAAGAGTGTAATCCCCCAGACATGCAAATGATAGAGTGGGCCAAAAGTGATTTCTAAAATTGTTGTTATTATTATTATTTGGGGCTGCTGCGGAGACATTTTTGGTGTACAGACCAGAAGAAACTGCTGCAGCTGATCTAACCCTGCTCACTTCCTGTGCACAATGCGAATTCAAAGGTTAGAAATGACTTTGTGTGTGCGTGTCGTTACGCAGCTCGTGTGTGTGCGCTTAAGTGTCTAAATCCTATATGAGGATTTATGGTGGGCGGTTGGGGGCGGACTGTGTGAGTGTTTCAGTTCATATCCTGTTTGTTTAGACTCTGCAGCTCTATGAGGGCAGCAAGGTAGCGGCTCACTGGGTTTAGATTGTTTGTCATTTGGCATTTCAAGTGGAACTAACAAGCCTATAAAATGGTAACGCGAGGAGGACAGGAGGAGGCGGAGGGTGACCTGGAGAGGGGAGAGAGAGGGAGAGAGCGATATTTGCAGGAGGTGGGAGGAAGGAGAGAGAGAGCGAGAGAGGAGGGAGGGAAGAGGTGAGGATAGGAACAAGAGATGGATGGGTAGAGACAAAGGCTAGGAGAGAAAATGAGAGGTGTAGCTATGAGATAGGAAGAGGTTGAGTGGGAGAAATTTCATGTGAAATTGTTTGTGAGATTTGGTAACAATATCTGGTTATTTCATGCTTGCATGGATCCGCACCCCTCCTTTTCGCTCCTCTCTGATTATTCCTCCTTATTTTCTACAGGAGCTGCGGCGGTAGGACGCAGTTCGCTTAGTGAGACCGGTGTGAAAACGGTCAGTGGACTTCCAAACTTTCCAAGAAGCAAAACCAGCTCTGTGCGGCTCATGGGAGCGTCCCTTTGTTGAGTGGAGCCCCTCAGCTCCATAACAAGGGTGATGTTCAGGTATTGATTGGCTATTGACATTTCTGTGTGTTCAACATGAGAGGAAAATAGCACACAACACAACACTCACACACACGCGCGCACACACACACACACTGAGGACTCTGGCTATTGCTGCATGTGTGTTAAGCTACTTTTAGTCGACTGGTTTTTTGGACTGCATTGTATGACTGTTTATAGAGCTGCCACCTACACTCTGTCTCACTCAATACAAAATGTCGTGCCAAGAGGGAGCAGAGAAAAATAAAGCTTGCCTGGGACTTGTGCTCTGAACCTTTCAGTGGCCTTTGAGAAAAATAGGGATGTTTGATAGAAAGTGGAACATTAAAACATCAGAGAATGTCAAGACGAGGAGTGGAAGGACCGTGCCAGGATGAATATTTTTGATTCCACGAGGGGAGAAAGAGGCTGTGTAACAGGTTTAAGGCTGCCAATATCAATTTATTCTACTCTCAGATTCCCAGTAAGTCCAAATCAGTGCGGATACACTGACATCTGTGTGAAAATAGTTTGCTTTAATTCCTAAATCTCTTTGAACCACAATTTTATGAATCCTGAAAAAAATGAAATAAAATCACAGAATAAAACCAGACATTGTCTGAAGATTAAATCAACAGGACATGAGGGCTGTGTGTGTGATCCGCAGTTTCTCTTAGATACCAAACCCCTACAGATAATTAGCAATTATCCCAGTGTTGAACAAATAAATGGTGAACAATAAATCATATGACAAGGTTCAGGAACCGTGTTTCCACAGACTGTGTAGAATGGACAAGTGAAATCACTGACATAATCAAGGAAGGAAAAAATACCATGAATGTATTGAACAGCTGAATATTGTATATAATATAGTGTATAACATGAAATGTATAATTCAATAATACATAAATAGTTAGATATAGATAGACCTAAATGAGTTCTGTGACACAATAGATTATTATTGAAAACAAATTCTATCTTCCTGATTTTATCTTCCTTCGCTAAATGATTTTCAAATCATTTGTTCGTTTGAGTAACTGGCACACACACCACTACCTCACTCACACCTACATTTGGGTTCTCCAATCAACCAATTTTTTTAGACTGTGGGAGGAATCAGGGGGAAAGCAGTAACCATTACGCAATATAACTTAATGCAAATGCAAGAGAAACTTCTCACAGTCTACACTTAGCACAGTCTTTGTTCATAGTACTCTGAATATGTCACTATCACTAAGCTTGTGGAATAATTCATTATGAAAAACCTGCCTGATTTGGGGAAATATTTCAATATTTGATGCTGTGCGACTTGTGCTGCTTTTTACCTTTTCAGGTCGACACTTCAGAGCAACTTTGTGACAAGCAAACATTGAAAATTCCAATTAACTGATGTGTTGATGGCCCGTCTTTGTTTGAGATAAGGAGAAAGGTAGGAATAGGATTGTAACATAACAAATGACGGATGGAAACAATGAGTTTCTCTATTGTCCCTGCCCTTCCTCCCAACACAAGGAAAATAAAGTTGCTTTAAATGTCTGGAATGTTTGACTTGTTGTTGAGTATGAAAACTGGAACACAATTCCAAAATGGTGTTCCAGTTTTTTTTCTCAAGATCCAAACATGAAAGGAAAAGTTTGAAACGATGGCAACGCCACTAAACTGAACTGAACTGTTTTCTGTGGTCTGTCATCAACTCCCATTTCAAACAAAAGTGGAGCAACAAAATGAATTTGAAATAAAGAAAACAACACAGTTTATGTGATGTGAGGGACTTTATAAGACTGACTCTCCCCACCAGAGGCACCACCATCCATTTGATCAGTGTCATCAAACAAAAGCCTTGACACTGAATCAGGAATCCAGAGGGAAATGAAGTGAAATGAGGATTCCTGTTCAGAATTTGACTCTTCCAAAGTTTTGGATATGACATCTCTCAACTAGATGAAATCACAAAATACGACATTGTCATTGAGTGACCCAGCTGAATCTGATTCTTTTCCGCCCCATCAATTAAGAGTGGTTGACTCTTATTGTTCAGTCGCGTTCACAGAAATCCCGAGGTTCAAGCTGCCACGGTCTGGATCCGGCCCAGCGAGTCAATCTCCTCCCACACGTGTTGGATTTTAAAGTGGAATAATTTGGATGTATTTAGTCACAGGCGGTAGCGATTCAGCAGGCGGTTCAAGCTCCAGAGCCGTGATGATGCTTTGTCCTTTGATGACACCAACCTAAGCAACTGGCATAAGATGAACAGTGGTGGATTAGACACCCGAGCCTCATGACGATTAATGTGTGTATGTCAAACACGCCATGATCGACCGATCCGAGTGTGACCGTTTTTTGTAACTTCCTGAAACTGATCTGATGCCTCGCTTAACTGTTTTGTGGACAGCAGAAAGCCACAGTGATGTTACTGATGAAAATGAGACTTTGCTTAGGAGAGAAATGGAAGTCCCACAGAGCCGCCCTGTGATTGTTCAAAGACAAAGCATCGGGCAGTTGCAGTCTATTGTCTCGGTCTAATTAGAATGTCTTTTACAAGCCATTATGTGTCTGCAAGTGAGTTTATGTCTTTATGGTTTTGAGACAATTGAGGCACCAAATAAGGGATGGCTTGATGCCTACAGTTTAGCTTTATATATTAAGTTAATTAAGTTTATGTTTTGCAAAGAAGTGTGATGTTAAAAGTATATTTTGCATTGAAGTTGAACAAAATGCGCACCGTTTCTTCATCGGCTAGTCTGCAGCAGGGTTAATCTGGTCTGAAGTCTCCTCATCAGTTTCCATCACACACGGAGACTTGAGGCAGCTAAATATAACATCTGTTGAAGACAGCAACATCATCAGTATTCATAAATATGGACAAACCCATTAAAATAATTGCATTAAAATGATTGCGGATGATTGCATCCTTTGTGTGTGCTAGGTCTTACTCTGTTATGCAGCGAGTGTTAACCAAACAGTGTACGTGCCAAGGCTCTAACCGAGGACGCCACAAAGCAAAGGCCGACAGCATGTGAACGCTACTCAGGCAGATTAGTGTCAGGGAACTAAAACTGAAACATAGCGATCGAGAAAATGTACCCACTTTGCCACTTTTATGCACAAGGGATGTAAAGAATTTCCACCAGCCTCATACCCCCTTGTCTGTTATCCCTAAAGCTAAAGAAATAAAAAGGGAAGTCAAAAAATTGTGGTGTTTTGCCTTTTACCAAGAATTCAGCTCTGTCCAAAAGATATGCTTCTTCAATCACAAGAGAATTTGATTGTGCCTCTTTCTTTCTCAAAGGATGCTGTGATGATCAAAAATCTGAGAATCCTGCAAAAAAAATCCTATAAACTGATGTCGCGAAATGGGAAAAAAAAAGAGTATTAACAATGCTACTACAAATGCGTCTTTGAAGAACATGCCCACATACCGTCATAGCAGTCTATCCAATAGCTGCTCAGATATGCAAGTCTGAAACCAAACGAGTCCCATTCTTGTCAGAGTGATTGACACAGAGCGGCTGTGGTTGATGAGATATTTAACTTTAATATTGGACTCAACACAATTGAATTCAATTTTATTGAAAGTGCCAGACACACACACACACCCACACACACACACACACACACACACTTGGGTGGCAAAGCTCTTGTTCACGTACAATAGTTTCACTTTGAGGTGAACACGCTCTGCCTGCCTTGCTGATGGGAGAAAGAGGATGTGACCGGATCTTTGAGGAGACAGCGAGATTGAGTTTTACGTGTGACTGTGACAGAATTGCGGCCGGCGTGGCGGCGGACCTCCACGGCGGAGACAGATGTGGTCGCGGTGGAGATTTACGGCGCGGCTGCACGTCCTCCTTTGTGATGCGGCGGCGGCTGTTTTTCGGCCGTGATGTCACAGAGCTGTTGGCCATATGTCTCTCCCTGGAGAGAGGAGGCTCTCTACTGATTAGCTGAACAGCTTGTTGCCCAACAGGCCATGAGGGTGAATGACCTCTGGGGGGGGGGGGGTGCACAGACAGCCGTGTAATTTGCTTGATGGGACAAGGTTATAACACTTTTGTGCATGCATGTGTGTGTGTGTGTGCGTGCTCCATGTCGTGGAAAGCGCATCAGAATGGGACCCGGTGATTACAGTTTGCAATTTGTAAGCGAAGCCGCGAAAAGCTGTTAATTCACGAACAAAAGCGCTCCGCCAGACATTGTGTCGGCCGCGCTCCGCGTCGCCCTGCTGTCTGTGCGGCGGGCTGATCTCATGCTTACGATTCTGTGCAAAAACAAAAGCAGATAGTTTGGGCTGGAAATCTAATTCTATTATCGCGTTTCTCCTGTTGTCACTGAGACTAATCTGTGACATTCAGGCGTAAGCAGTCTCGCCGAGGCTCACCCGTTAAAACTCGTCTCAGCCGCTTCCGCCGCCAATTACACAAAACTGCATGTGAGGGAATTTGAGCACGCGTGATGGAGTGTGTGAGGGCAGTATAGGCTGGATCTACGCGGGTGCATATGAGGCTGCTATTTCGGGTCAGCCAGCCTCTGAGGTGTCTCCTGCAGCTCCAATCATGCAGTCCAGCCGTGCGCCACACGGCCCACGCCGCAGCTCTGTCGTGGAAGAGGAGCAGCGCCGTGGGGCTCCGCTATGTCCAGACACCACCCACACCTGCAGCGCTCCAGCACCTGAGAGCTGGGAGCTGGGAGGCACTGTACTCAGGGCACGAGCTGCCAGGGACACAAACCTCAGAAATAACGGACGCTTGAGTCACTGTTACCCATTTGTTCGAGCAGGTTGGTTAAAATCTGAGATATGATGAGATAATACTTGTATACCCTCACATTACACATTGTAACACTTGACGATGCAGTTGCTTGTAGAAACCTAGCATTTATTAATTGCCCCTGATTGGATCAACTCGTGCCCTGGGATGGATATGAGACCTGTGCTTGGTGCATTCCCTGTCTTCTGCTCTAGAGTGCTCTAGAGACCTCTGAGACACTGTTAAGTATGTCTGTATTGGACAAGATAATGGATCGATGAATTACCTGGATTGTTTTTAACTACAGGATCAGGATCGGTTTACTTCAATCATTCCAAATGGATTCTCACAGTTTTTGCACAGTTCTGGGTATTTTTTCTTTTTAATAGGGTTGTGTAACTACATAGTTACGTTAGTTACCATAGAACTGTGTGGCAGTATTACACGAATGGGGACTCTAATCGATCCCAACAGTACCACCTGACTCCAGCAGTCACAGCCTACTGTGTGCGTTCACCGGAATATCAGACAACACATGGCTGTAGATGTAAAATCCATTCAGCCAAAAACAAACTGAAAAGCAAACACTAGAAGCTGGTCATTCTCACTCACAACTAGTCACATACAGACACTTGATCGACACCGACTGGCATCACTTTGTAAAGCTCCCGGTATCTTTGTTGCTATTTTTCCCAAAAAATGGTTATAGCTTGGTGAGTGGAGTCACACAGTTGGAGTAATGCTGTGCAACCATAGCTCTTTGGTTTGTTTACTCATCATCATAAGGACACATCAAATAGCTGCTCCAGAAGTGGACGTTTTTGCTCTCCATAGCACATCATTCTACAGGTTGAGAAGTCTCTCACATTTTGCACTCAAACATTTAAGAATGACTTCAAAAGTGAGGCCGAGGGGCTCCACACAAAGCAGACAGAGACATATGTGTTATAGCCGCATGGGTTTCGGCTTTGAGAGTCAATCAAACGCTAAATGTAAAAGCGATAGTATCGTTTAAAGGAGAGGTTCCCTCTTTCAAGTGTTGATTTGTGGAACGGAGGAGAGAGAAAGTGCGCTTGACTGCGGCCGCGTGGCGCGTTGTGCTCCCACAGATCACCCTTTCATCATGACATCCCAGAGCTACACAGCGCTGGAGATTGCTGCTTGTTGTGGATGTGTTTTCCTGGCTGTGCAGGCAGCCACGGGTGTCCATTCCTTTCTGTACACTATAAAAGCCCAAAACAAAATCAATCACAACATGCTTGCGCTGAAGTTGGTAATGCATTGCAGGGAATATATATGGTGAACCACCCCCCAATCCTCCCCCCGCAAGACTTCACTTTTTTTTGGGAGGAAAAATAATTGCTACCTTGTTTATCTTCACTGGCAACATTTCATCCAGTCCGTGATGGATTTTATTCCCGTGGGGGGCTGTATTATAGCCATGACGGACTGCCTGTATCACATGTGTGGTTATGTTGATATAGCAAAAGGGATTCTACATCTAAATAAACATCATGTCAGGAGATTGTGGAACAGACTTTTGATCATAGAGGAATCATTCAGCTTTGTGGTTAACTGTCCTACTCCAGCACAAAGCTGTGAGACCAGCATCATCCCAGGCATCGAAGGAGAGCATAAACAGTTCTCCTGCGATCCAAATCCCTTACAGGCTAATATTTTGGGGCAGATGTAAATATATTCAGAGAGAGAATTAATTACAAACAAAGACTAATGGTAGTTTGAATTTAATGAAGTTATATGTGTCGACATTAGTCTGGAGCACATTTCTCGCCCCTTCGAGAGTTTCAATTTGCATTTCCATCCACAAGTACTGAAAGAGTCATTCTACTGTTATTTTGTTGTTTTTTTTTTTTTACCGTGCACAATGGTGTTACCGTGCAGCAAGGTACTTCCTTTTGCTCTGGGTTTAAGTCTGTGCATGTGGAAAAGAAGAAGCTGAGAACAGGTGAATATATTCTCAGCAAACCTGTAATCTCTGTATCATCAGATGACTCAGACAGCTAAAGGTCAAAGCCAACAAAAAAACACTTTCTGTGATATAAGCAGTTATAATATAGGTTTGTCTTATTACATGCTATGAATAAATGGGACAGTCTCCGAAACTTACATATCACCAGTGGACATTTGAGTTAACATGGAAAACATATCTCTGTGACAAAAGTGACTTCAGATCGCACCCAAAGCAAAAATTATCCAGCAGAGCCTTAACCAACACATCCTCCTACATGCTCCTAATGAGCAGAATATTAGACCTTGTGCTTGATATAATGGCACTTTGTAGCTAACCCAAATTGGTTCAGTTTCATATGAATACATACAAATTGTCAGAAATATCCAGCAGATAAGCTGTGAAGCTGGCACGCAATTTTGTTATTTTTTCTCGTCTTGATGAATTTTAAGTCTCGCTCCGATTTGGTCTCCACTCCGTAGCCGCCTGGTCTGCATTCTGTGGACAGTGTATTTATTAACCGATTAAAAAAGATCCAACGAGGGCAGAGGCTGGTTTCAGGCCTTACAAACTAAAACAATACACTGAAAGATGCTACTGTGCTCTGCAGAGCTGAAGGGAGCTGCAGGGCTGGGTTGTAATTCTTTCTAAATTAATGCCAGGCTTAATTACTTTCTATATGTTCGTTTGATCCATTCTTCATATAAAAAGATTGATTAAAGTGCCACTTTAAATGAGTAAAGTGATTGAAACCAAATTAGTCTTATTAAATTCCAGTACATTTAGATTATACTAATTTATTGCAACAACAGTACTGTTTGTGCGCAACAGTTCAGTTGTGTAAAATCAATATAGTTATTCAGAAAGTGACTAACATAGTACCAAAGCCCAAGTGCAGCTTGCGAAATCTTTCTGTTTAGCGAGATTTCAGAGTCTCTGATTGTGCGCTGCTTTTTAAGAGGCTCATTCAGATGTGGGATAGGAACTAGAACACGTTTAACTGTATCAGCATCTTGAAAGAGACTTTCACACCTCACTGATTTTGTTGTGGGTGGAGGAGCATTTCAAATCATTAAATGTGCTATTCCAATAGACTGCTAGGCAGGCAGTCAGATCCCTGGGAAAAAAAAAAAGAAAAAAACTCATCCCAACTGCGGGTTAGTGTCGCACAATTACTCAACAAAGTCCTTTATTGGATGTATCTGGCCTATAATATGAGGCCTAGTGTTATATTCTACATTTCATATCTTGTTTGCCAGTCTACTGGTCTATTTACATTTTCGTTTGTCAATTTAAGCATTTTTGCAAAGGATTTTTAGAAAACTTTCTGGTTTCTTAATTCCTATAGAAAAAAAAGAAACGACATTTGAAGACCTTTGTGAAGCAGGGGTGAACAATCTTCACAGCTTTTGCGTCAAAGCCGCTAATCGAGTATGAAAACAGTCTTCTGTTGCAGCCCGACATGGATCATGGATGCAAACGTCTAAACGTTCACCTCAAAATGCCACATGTGCTCAAACAACAGTTGCTGTTAGGAATAAAAAAAGATTTGGGAGGAATAAGGGGACACATACACACGGCACGCGTGTATCTTCCTCCGAGTCTCTGTTAGTGACTGACTGACTCCCTCTCTCTCTGACTCACTCTCTCTCTCTCTCTCTCCCCCCTACTCTCTCTCTCTCTCTCTCTCTTTCTCTCTCTCCCCCTCCCAATCCCTCCTGACTCCCTCTCTCAGTGCTCTCTCCTTCCTCCGTGCCGTGTACTTTGCTCTGGTCCATCCAGCCGACGCTTCTCCGTCCCTTCCTCCTGAGGATCTGAAACTTGAGCGGACTTTCCCGTAGCAGAGAGCGGGTCCCCGGCACAGAGACAGACAGACAGACAGACAGGACAGAGGGGGAGATAGGCGGACTGCTGGTGTGTGTGTGTGTGTTGTGTGTGTGTGCGTGTGTGTTTTGTGAGCGTGCGTGTCCGTGGATGCAGCTCCAGGCTGGGGGTCTTCCTGCGGGGCTGCCAGAGCGGCCGTGAACGCACCAGGTCCGGTCCGTCGTCCCCGGGTCATCCCGGAGCCCTGCGACCCTCCGACACGATGCTGCCCGGGGCTCTGCTGGCTCTGCTCTTCACAGGTACGTCCGGGACCCTGGATGATCATGCTGGTGGTGGGTGATGGTGGTGGTGGTGGTGAGAGCAGGTCGCTCCTGGACCAAGGTGGCGAGGAGCACCAAGGCGGCGTGTGTGTGTGTGTGCGTGTGTGGACGCGCTGGAGAGACAAAGTGCAGGTGCCAAAGAGGAGTTTCTCCTCGTTATCTTATCAGTCCAGCCAGGCTCCACTTGCACCCTTAAAGCCAGGGCATGCATGTATCCAGCTTCCTCCTGACAACTTTTTCTTGTGGCTGCTGCTCACCTGTCTGCGTTTGTGTCCGATCGCATCTCGGTACGGGTCGGTACAGTTCGGGTCCGGTCTGGTCGGGTCGGGTCGGGACTGGTCGGTCCTGAGCCGCTTTGCTCTCAGTGGTCGCAGTAAATCTCCGCCAGGCTGCGCCCTTCCAGCTCCGAGAATCAGCTGTAAAACTTTACCCGCCTCACACATGCGGACACCAGAGACTCCAGCGTCTCTGCTCGACTACTTACTATATATACAATACTCCGATGTTGATCGCAATCCTACAATTATTTGTAGGATATGTAGAATAATGTTGATGTCCAGTGTAATATTTTGCATCATATGCAACTGAAAACGGTAATCCAGTAATACTGAACAGAAAATATCTCTAGAGGCAAAACTTATGTAAAAAGATGTTCCCTGATGAATTTAGAGAAGTAAGTAGAGGAAATGGTCCCTTGCATGTATTAAAACGGTCCGTTTCCATTTGGATGTAAGGGAGGTAGAACAGCTGGAACTGAACCTGATCTGCAGAGAGGCTCTTAATGCATAAGCCTCACCGAGTGATTTCATGTCAGGTGCATTTAAATCCCTGGTCCACGTCTGAAAAAAAAGATGCATGAATTGATTTTATTGGTGTCTGCATGGACTGAAGCATTTCATTTGGATTTTATTGGGATATTTGTACACACTTACATACACCTCTATACAGCATCAGGGATGCTTTTACTTTGTTAGTCTAATAACAACCATCAGAGATGATTTCTCATGTTATTTCGTCCACTTGATGTCGACCCTCCCTGATTTGTATTGGCAGTGGACCTGCTACTGACGTGACTATTTTATGATATGTAAACAGTTCTAATAATGGGGACGTGTGTGGCCAAACATGTCTGCCATTACCAGTTTCAGAAAGCAGTTCCTCATACACTCCTTCAAAAGTTGTTACGCTCTCTGAATATGTATGCACAGTCTTAATATGTGGATGAAAATATGCAGATTTTGGGCAGATGATCTGAACACTGATTAACTATCTGCCGGATGTGATGCTGCTCGTGATGATGGCTTTGTTGATTAGCTTTTCTTCTTTGCGTGTTTCAGCCTGTGGTCACGTTTCCAGGCACAAAAAGCTTCTAGATAAAAACAGCTTTCCTTGGAAGAGCATGGACCTGGTGTTACAGAACCCTCTTAAAAGGCTTGTTTTGAAGACAATAGTGGATGGCGGTCAAGCTCAGAACAACTCTTTCGAGGTATTGTTGGGTCGAGGACGTGCTGCGGGTCCCAAACCGTGAAGGAAATAAGAGAGCAACCAAGAGTGGTGTGAGAGGGATGCTTGATTACATGCTTTATTTCATTACGGATGGGTCACTGTGCAGGAGCAGGTCTACCCAGGCTGGAGTGTTGTGGGTCGTAGGTAGGTAGTGATTGTGTCTGAATACGTGCTAGTGGAAATCACAAGGGTTAGACATGGAAAATAATCCATCCGAAGAGCCTAAGCTGCGATGCAAATCTTTTCCAAGCCGACCTGCCAGTCACACCGTCATCTGCGGTGAATCTACGTGCCTGGCCGGGGTTTTGAAACGATCACAGGAGGTGATTGTTGGAGTGTTGTTGGAACCTTGTCTAGACTGCTGGTTTGAGGGGTGGTTGGGTGTATGTGTGTGTGTGTGTGTGTGTGGTGGTGGGGGGGGGGTCTCTGAGAGGACACGCCCATATCTGGCAGCTGTTACTCTTAGCTAAATCAGACGAGACAAAAGCTGACGGAGCACGCTGTCACCTGCTGCTCCCCAGAAGCTGGAGGATTACAACCCAGTCACGTTCCAGTAGACTTTACCCACTCTCAGATGTTATATCAATGTTTTTTTTTTTTTAAAGAAAATATTTAAAGCCACGTTTGATGGATATGTGAGCTCGTGATTCCTTTGATTGTTAGTAGAAATCAAAGGCGGTTTTGGATGCAGTAATTAGACGGCTTCAAAATACCAACATCATCACTCTTCGACAGTGCTCCATAATGATTATTGTCGATCTGTTGTGCAGTGCAGTTTCTGACAGCGACACAGAATACAGAGATTGCTCTGTTGATGTTATTGATGTGTTTATTGTGCAAGGTCACACGCACATAGTCTTTATTTTACAGTAGTTTTGGATAATTTAGCACATGCACCAATTGGGGATTGAGGGAACATGATGTTTTGACCATTTAAGCATCTCAGTGTGTTACTTTCTCTTATTACTAACCAAACCTTACACAATCAGAATATGGCCTATAAATGGCTCTATCACCATTTTTAACATACATTTTGTCAACATGGCGTACATGCCAGGTGTGTATGTCAGTCGATGGGTTCCTGGTCAGGTTGAAGCCCTGCCTGGCAGCAGAGCTAACCCCTGGTGCATCAGTGCACCTGGGTGTGAGTGGGTGTTGTATCAGTGCCGCAGCACGGCTAATGAAATTCCCCCACAGTGGCTTTGTGTGAGCGCGCTCTGTAGCATCGCCCCGCTGTGTTCATTAGCCGTGTTAATGATTGTCCGCTTGTAGTGACACTGTAATGTTGAGTGACAGTCTCATATATCTCCCTGTCTCACGGCCTCCGCACCCCCACCCCCATACCCCGCCACCCTCCCCCCCAACTCCACCGCCTCCCTCCCTCCCACTCTCTCAAGGCTCTCAGGTCGTGTCTGATTTTCCTTTTTTTTCAATCTCAATCTAAATTCCCCCTTGGATTCAGCGGCGCGTCAGAATAAATTGTTCAAGTCGTTCAATGAGGAAGTGCAGTCAACCGACGCCGGTGTGCAAACACATTTGGAGCGCCGGTAGTTGACGTCTTATCGGTGTGCAGGCAGGTGAGTGTGTGTGTGTGTGTGTGCTTTTGTGCATGTGTGGGTTTGTGTGTACTTTTAGGGGTGGGAGGGTGTGTGACAGTGCTCATTTTGCCTAGACGCCACTGGTGGGTTTTTTCAGACGTATATGGCCACTGATACTTTGGGAGTGAAACTGTCCACAAGAAATTGTAAACCTCCTGTTTCTAACCTTTGGTTCCTATGGAAGCCTTGATCACAGATTTTGCACCTATCTGTAGGCAAAGTCCATCTACTCCCTCCTGGTCTGAAACTCAGAAATGAGAAATCTGTGATTTCTGTGAATTAATTCATTCACCATTCATTCATTCATCTTCATGCTTGCATTGGTGTTGTGGCATCTGCTGGTGCCTATCTCCAGCTCACATAGGGTGAAATTTAGATTTAAAAAAAAATAATTAATGTGAATTTATTAATTACTGTAATGATCCGTCTTTGTTTTACAATTTTTCCCCTTGGTAGCTCGACAAAGCCATTCAGCACATTTAACTCACCAAACAGATAAAAGCAGAACAATTATGGCAGTTCCACTGCATTAACCTTAATGTCAAAAATGAACAAATGGCCCTTAAATAAAGACAACTGCTACTCTTAATACATGCGTATTAAACAGACATTACTACAGTATAAAATCATAGCTTCTGCTGAACACTCCACCCCAGCGTGCACGACATGCACACACACACACGCACACCCACATGCACACTCTCTCTCTCTCTCTCACACACACACACACACACACACATACACACACCCACACGCACACCCACATGCACACTCTCTCTCTCACACAAACACACACACACACCCACACGCACACCCACATGCACACTCTCTCTCTCTCTCTCTCACACACACACACACACACACACACATGCACACACACACAGGTGTCAGGTGTTTCTCACCGTGCTAACACACCTATTACACATAATTCTTAAGTCCTGCAGGGCTATGTGCTTTGAACAACAGGGGTCCTTCCAGAGAGAGAGAGGGGGGGGTGGGGGGGGCATTCAGTGTGTGTGTGTGTGTGTGTGTGTGTGTGTGTGTGTGTGTGTGTTTCTGGATGTACCCCCTCATCTTCCTCTCAAACCATCAGCATCACTACCAGTGATTGTTATATGGTCATGTTCAATGATCTTACATCCAAACAAACTTTTCCATTTTTAAAAAATACAAACTATAAGGGGGGAGTATCAAGACATCAGACATCAAACAACCATAAACATAAAATAAACAACCATAAACAATATATGACAACCATTCCCATATGGTTATACATAGAAATTTCTATGGCGCAACCATTTTTTAATAATTATTGTGAATTTATTAATCGCTGTAATGATCTGTGATGATAAAGGATGGGGTGTCAGTCAAACCCTCACTGTAAAAGACCACAACTCATCTCATACATCTCCATGTTAATTCTAAACCAAAAATCCAAATTGTGATAAAAAAATCCAACTTCAGATAGCTCCTGTTTTTCTTTTTTAAATCTACTGTATGTACCAAACTGCTCAGACCAAAAAAAACAAAACCATTCTGATATTGATCTGCCCATATTGATCTTTCACGTCCACCCTGCCAGGTGGATGTGAAGCCACAGAAAGAACCTCTGTACATTCAAGTGGTCCGCATTTCAACACCCGCAGTCCTGAACATCTCCAAAATGTGATGCTGTGTCTTTGGAAACACAAGTGTAAAAAAGGGAAGCTGAGTTTCCTGCTGTGGGGTCTGCTGTGCCGATCTGGGAAACCACCTGTGTTGGAGAGAAAAAAAAAGGCAAATACTCCAAGTTAAACAATGTGTGTCATTTTGGACTTTCTTTTGTCCAGTTTTGTCTGCAGTTGGTTGATGCTGCTTCTCAGTACAGAGAGAGAGAGAGAGAGAGGTAGAAATATATACGGAGAGAATGTCTTATCGTTATTGATCTCCAGTGACAGACGATGACGTCTATGAAGAGCAATGAGGCCAGAGAAATGAGCATCATAAACCTCCTTTGATGATAAGTGTAAAAAGCTTCTCGGAATAGGAGAGGTGATCATCGTTGGTCAGAGGGAGAGAGAGGGAGAGCAAGGAGAGTGAGGAGAGGGAGGAGAGGGAGTAGAGGGAGGAGAGAGAGGAGATGAAGAGGTTTAAGAGTGTGTGAGGTGAGTGAACTTGGTGAAAGAAGTGAGGAAATCCGTCTCCCTTCTTCAGTCACTTTTAATGAGAAATGAGCAACTTACCTGGCCTCCATCCACCTGCCTCCATCTGATCTGGGTCTGGGTTGGAGGTGTGTGTGTGTGTGTGTGTGTGTGTGTGTGTGTGTGTGTGTGTGTCCTGTGGGCTTACGTGAGTGTGTGTGTGTGTTGTAGCGTTCTTCTCAAAGGGAATGGTGTATCCGAGGGGGTAGTTTGGAGGTCTTCTGTGTGTTTTGTTGATAACTGGGATTTGGAACTCAAACACAGGAGCGGCAGATGGTGTGTTGGCTTCTGCTTCTGCTGTGGCTGTGTGTGTGTGTGTGTGTGTGTGTGTGAAGTGTGTGAGCGGGCATTAGATGGAGTGCTCTCTCTCTCTCTCTCTCTCGATGTGTGTGTCCTAACTCACGCTGGACCGGGGCCTGGCCTCAGTGGTCCCTGGCGGTAGCGCTGCTCTGTGCGGTCAGAGCCGGGCTGATCCCGGGGCTGTTCCCGGGGCTGATCCTGGGTCAGCCACGGCCTGACCTCAAGCCCATCTGCTGTAACCGTGACAGATGTGTCAGAGACTGGCTCTAGATCAGTGGCTGGACACACCTCCCCTCCCACCCCTGTTAGTCTGTGTAACAGTGCGCCCTCCCTCCCTGCCTGCCAGACGTTTAGTTTGCCCCCTTCATGTCCTAAATGTGCTTGGAAACAAACACAGTCCAATGTGTTTTTCGGCCTTTTGAGTCTTTGAGCAGGAGCAGGCTTCTTTTTTTTTTTTTTTTCTTCCAAGGTTTAGTCCGAAATGTTTGGCAGTCCTGCCCTCAGTGGCTGGGTTTGTCTAAGTGAAGGACAGTCATCGTGTCCCCTTTGCAGTCGGTTCCTTGTGGAAGCCCGATGACAGTCCTTGCTCTCTGAAAGCCGACGGCTGGAGTCGCTGGCTCCTCTAATGCACAATGACACGGCGGGAGCTCCTTTTTTAAAATGTAAAGAAAAATGGGAGGCATTTATCTCTGTCTGAGACCTTTGCAACCGTCCAGACGCAATCCATTATTTTGCTCTTTGATCGCCATTACACTAATTATGGTTCCTCTATTACCTCAGAAGTTCATAAACAAGGAAGAGAAGGAAATGAGAATGTAGAAGCTTAGTGATTCACAGTCCCCGAGTGTCTGTAAAATGTGATTAGAAATTTGCAGGTGACATGCTGACTTCTGTATGAATTATTCTGGTTAATGTAGGAGAGGGAAGAGTGCTGGGTTGCTGGCATTAAATGGCAGAGAGGGGAAGCAAAGCTCCGCTCATCATAGCCTTGATTTCCTGCAAACTGCTCCACATGCTCTTGCTCTTGCTCCAATTTTTTTCCCCTTTTTTTATTAGATTGGTTGACCTACCCTGTTGCTGCAGAACTAATTTTACCAATATGATGAAGTTTTTGCTCTGTTAAAAGGTCACTCAGACTCCAATTATTGGCTCTCAATTTGGGCTTTTACTAAGAAGGCACAGAATGGAGAAGTCCACGCAGTGACCCTAAGATGTCCTTTAATCACAGGCTGTTCTCACTCTGCTCCGGTCTGTGTTTCTAGGACCAGACCCTCCAACCTCCAACCTTGATAGCTGGGCCCTCCTATAACTCATGTCCTGCATAACTAACTGCAATGGGAATTTTTTTTTCTTGCTCAAGATGTTTGGCTGACTGACTTGAGTTGATTGTGTCCATGTGAGGAGCCTTCACTGTCCCGCACAAGCTGACAGGTTCACTCAGGCTGAACAGGGAGCCTCACTGTTATCCACTAATTTGATCATATGTGTGGCTGAATCAGACGCTTGACGGATATGACATGGTTAATTTAAATGAATGAAGGAACCCTTAATGCTTTTACGTCTGGTTTGGTGTTTAATATCGCTCCCTCGTTTTCCCCCATTCGATTCAGTTCGTGTTAACTTCATTGAAAATGACAGTTCATAACAATGTTATTTCAAGACACTTGACCTCAGAGCTGGTCTGCAGCACACTCTTTATTATGTATAGTCAAACAAACAAAGCCCAACTAACCCTACATAACGTACTGCATGGGATGAGCAAGCTTTAAGGAACAGTGGCAAGCTTTAAGGAACTGCCTTTATTGGTCATAAACCTTAATCAGGGAATCCTTGTCTGTAGGTCAGTCATTCATTTTCTCATCCAGCATTATGCCAGTAGGTGTAATGGGGTTACTCTATTTAACATTTTTACATAATTATCTAAAGTACTGCTATTTTTTTCATTGCTTAAGTGTTTATTTTGCAGAGCCTTTCTCTGTTTGTGTGTTTAGGCTGAGGCGAAACTGAGCGTGAGCCCTGTGATGGACAGGAGGCCTGTCCAGGATGTATGTAAGTGGGTGAGATGATGAATAGATGAATGATTACAGTACTTTATTCAATCACCATGTTCCAGGTGTAGAGACTTTTAACATTTAGGGTTTTGTAACCTATTAAGAGTTTCAATCAGCAGGCCGCCACAGGTGACCGACATAGTCCTGGCATGCATTTAACATTTGAACAGCGAGGAGCGTCTTAGATGCTGCTAATTTATTAATCACAACTGAATCTATAGTAACCTACTTGTACTTGTACTTGTACTTGTAGGGATCTGTTCTTTCTCTCTACCTATCTATTTATCCACCCATCCATCGATCTTTCAGTATTTTATTCAAAGTGAGTTTAATCATTTTCATATGCAAATCTTGGACTTCTATTGTGAAAGGTTTGAAGGTTTGAAACACAGAAAAAACAACAACCACATCCCTTCCTAAAACAGCTGTGCTAGATGTACAAAACCTAACAGTGTGGACTCTGCATACAGTTGTTGCCCAATGTGTCTGTCGCTCCATCGCTGCAATGAAAGACAATTGGCCGTCTTACACCATCTATTGACATAGGACTCCATGATGATGATAATGATAATAACAATTCATGGGGTTTTCCATGTGCAGACACCAGATAAACTGACTTACTGTTTATTTTTCTGCCTCCATAATGCAGTGTTTACTCCACGCATCTGAAACTGACATTTCACTGAGAATCAGTGGGATTGTGACTCAATGGGGTCACTTTCCATTGTTCTCAATGGAGCTCCTGCAAAGAGCCGTGGCTGAGACTGAGAATTTACACCCCAGTTGTTTTTATTCTTTTGGTATTTTTATTTGAGCTTGGGTTTAGTTGATTTTTCTTACAGATGGTTGTCTTTTTTTCTTCTCTGTCCATTCATCTGTGGTCACCCTTTACCTCTCTCTTTCTAACCAACCGTTTTTTCCTCCCCGTTGCTCCGGACAAACACAACATGTGAAACGCATCGTTTCCACTTCTCCTCACAGGGGTGGGAACGCTGCCACGGAGGGGGGAACACACTGCGTTCCCCCTGCTTGCGGCACAGTTAGCTGGGACTTCTTTGTTTGCAAGATTTTGTAGAGAGAGAGAGAGAGAGAGAGAGAGAAGGAAAGAGAGAGAGAGAGAGGAGCGGGTGAGGGAACAGATACCAGCTGGCGTATTGCGACTGGGTGAAGCCGCTTGAAAGTGTACAGTTGTAATAATAGAAGGGGGGGGGGGGATCACAGTGTAGATTATCTGAAATTGTGCCGTGAACAGATTCAGCAGGTGTCAGATTAAATCCGAGCCCGTGTCACGCTGCAGGAGGTGCTGCTCCCGTTTGTTCGCGGCGGTAATACCCTCCGCCGAGTCTGTGTGGTTGAGTGCATCATTTCTTTGCGCTTCATTAATAGATGATGAGAGGCCGTTTGAGCCTCTACCTGCCATAGGTGACTATGAGTAATTATTGAGTTGACCTCTGGGTCCCTCTCCATTGCCATGGGCCAACCGGCTGTCCGTCTGATTTATTTATAGGTTTGTCTCTTTATCCGACATCCTCTGAAAGAGTTATGATCACACACTGGGATATTACACATATTTACATTACACTGACCTAAAAGAATGAGAGGGCGCGTAATGTGGACACATTTGAACCTTGCGTGAACCCGTTGACATCTGCGCACCTATCGGCAGTACAAACACACACGTGACCTCGCAGATTGTGCGTCTTTGCCGCCTTGTGAAGCTGCTCTGAAACACCAGGTCAGCGAGAACAGGAGCAGAGGAAGCATCACTCGATGAAAGTTAATAAAAACCAGGGATTGTATTGATGGCTCCATGAATGGCAGCTGTACAAATATTGAAAACCACATAAGAAAATATGGATCTTTGGAACATTGTTTTTTGCAATTTTGAGTTTGACACTGCATGTTTCAAGTACATTTATGGATATACATCGGCATAGCTGTCATTTAGAAACAGAATGAATAGAACAGACAGCGCTTTAAAATTCCATGGTGGTGAGATGTTTACAATGACACACATCATGCATTTTACATGATACGTGCTTAACAATACTCACAGAGCACAGCTGTGGATTCCTTGTCATTTTGCTCATATGGTCATGTGTCAGACCATTTCCTGCATTTACCACTGTGAGGTTGGCGGGCGCCAGGCCAGCAAAACATCTGTCATTGTGAAATCTTTGTATTTCGACATTTCCTTGGGAAATGAGGAGAAAAGGGATTCAGGCATGCTTTCCTTTATCATAAGTCGATCTTTATTTTAAAATCTTTACTCTGTTGACCGGTCAACATTTGGACACTATGTTCCTTATGGAAAGGAAGTATGTGCTCTCATGTATAAACTGTATTTGTCTCTGTAGCGAGTTGGAGAAAATGCATCGTCACGGTTTGCTTGGGAAGCTTGGAACACTTGATCAGAAACGTGACCTCGCTCTCGCTGGGTATGAGTCACTATGGGACAAACAAGGCTCAGTCTGAATGATGGTCTTCCTTGAAGCCACTCTCCAGCCTGGTGTGTGTTTTCACACAGTGCTGGTGTGCAGCAGATGGCGTGCTGGATGTTCAACAATGACAGACTCCAGCAGCACTGATGGAGAGTGCTGCTCGCTGCCTACAGACACACTGTGGCAACACAACTTTAATCTTCCCTTCTGCCGTCTACTGATGACAAACAGGTTCTGGAAATTCTACCAAAATGGTGGCACATACATTTATTTATCAGCATGTACTCCTTGTTCTTCTCCAGAAAAGATAAATTAGTGACAAGCTTTCTTCCTCTGACTGAATGTTTTGGAGTCCGGGAGGAGAAATACACACACACACACACACACAGAAAAAAACAACACTCAATGCCAAAGTCAGGATCGCCAAACAATTTCCCTTCCATGCCTGGCCCTCTTTATAGTCTGACTGGCCCTCCTGACTTGGCACTGTGGCCTGGACTTCCTGTGGGAACACCTCTTGAGGAACTCCTAAAGGGCTTTGCTGTACAATAACATGGCGAAAGAGAGAGAGAGAGAAAGAAAAAAAAAACAACCCTGGCTACCTCTTTTCATTGCGGTGGGATTTTGGTTCGGTGGGAGGTCTGTTCACAGAGCAGAAATGTATGAGGCAAAAAAAGAAAAAGTTTCTGCCGCTGTTTGGCACTGTATCAGTCTTGCATATTGTATAAGTTGCTTCTTACTCGACCTGAGTTGGGATGGAAGTTGGATGTCAACACATAACTGTTCTGGTTTTCTGAAGTCAAATAAGTGCTTTCTTCCCTGACCGCTCTATTCGCAGATGGGGGTCATACAGGTATAGGTAAAGAACACAAAAGTCTGCATTATATACAAGCTAGTAAACCCCAAACAACTGTTGAGGGCAAACAAAGGTGAGATATACTTAAACGTAACCAAAGTCAGAATGGAGTGGGTGTGCACTGATGCTACAGTATTTCCCTGTCTGTCAATGGAGTCTGGTGGCTTTAGTGACACTGGTCTTTTAGTGGTTGTACCCAAGGGATCTGGTCTAACAGGTCTTTTGGGACCCTATTCATATTGTTGACACTTGTAACACCAAGCCGAGCCTAAACCAAACACACTGACAGTGTGACACCCCCAGAGGGAATATCTTGGCCACATGGTGAGTGTACATGTTAGTCACATGGAAATGGAAATGACTACATGGAAAAATATGGCCTGGAAACACAGGGATTTCCCCCTGATTTGTTTAGTGTCCTGCAGGATGTATTGACCAGCACCAATTGGAAACTCACTGCGTTTGTATGGAACATGAAGATGACTTTTAAAAGATGGTTAATCCTAATTTAACTTCAACTTCAACTTCAACTTTTATTTGTTTTAAGTGCCATATCATAACAGCTGTTATCTCAGAGCACTTTACAAGCAGAGCAACAATGTGTACATAGTGAAAAAACCCCCTGTCCTTAGACCCTCGCAAAGGCTGAGGAACAACTCCCAAGAAAAACCCTGAGAGGGAAAAAAGGGGAGAAACCTCAGGGTGAGAGACAGAGGAGGGGATCCTCAACCAGGACGGACAGGCGGGCACAAACAAAACATTATTGAAGGCTAACAGTTCAGGATATAAATTAATGAATTGAAGTAGTAGCAGGCAGGAGGAACCGCGGTGAGATGAGCCGGGTAGAGGTGGTCCTGGATCCAGCTCAGTGTTGATGGAAGTCGGGAGGGAAAATAAAAATAATAAAAATAAAATGAAAAATGAAAAAGTAAAATAAGAATAAACAGAAAATTAAGAATTAAAAAATAAAATATTAATAAAAATTAAAATAAGAATAAATAAATTAATTAATTAATATATATATATATATATATATATATATATATATATATATATATATATATATATATATATATATAAACAAAAAATAAAAATGAAAATAAAAATAAAATGAAAATAAAAATAAAATAAGAATAAAAATAAATTGAAAGATAACAAAGGAGAGGGGCAGGAGAGGGAGGAAGAGGAGGAGATGGAAAACAGACGGGGAGAGGCCAAGAGGAAAGAGAGAAGCTAGAGGGAACGTGAACCTGATTCACACCCACAGAGAAGGCAGAGAAGATAGAGCTCAATGTGCCGGGGACCCCCAGCAGACTCAACCTATAGCAGCTTATCTTGGATTTATCTGTAGGCTCTGTCAAAAAGGAGGGTTTTTAACCTACTCTTAAAGGTAGAGAGGGTGTCTGCCTCCCGGACTGAAACTGGTAGATGGTTCCATAACAGAGGGCCTTGGTAGCTGAAGGCTCTGGCTCCCCATCTAGACTTAGAGACTCTTGGAACCACAAGTAGGCCTGTATTCAGAGAACGAAGTCTCCTCGTGGGGCAATAGGGTTTTATCAGGTCTGAGATATAAGAGGGTGCCAGACCATGAAGACCTTTATAGACAAGGAGGAGGATTTTGAACTGGATCCTGAAAGGTACAGGAAGCCAGTGTAATGAGGCCAGAACAGGAGAGATGTGATCTCTCTTTCTAGTTTTAGTCAGGACACGAGCTGCCGCGTTCTGAATGAGCTGCAGAGTTCTCAGCGACCTATTGGAGCTTCCAGCCAGTAGAGAGTTGCAGTAGTCCAGCCTGGAGGTAACAAAGGCATGGACCAGCTGTTCTGCTGAATGGAGAGGGAGGAGGTGTCTTATTTTTGAAATATTGCGGAGGTGGAAGTAGGCAGTCCGTGAGATCGATTTTATGTGGGAGCTAAAAGACAGGTCTGGATCAAAACTAACACCTAGGTTCTTAACAGTGGTGGCAGAAGAAGTCGCAAAACTACCTTGTAGTGCTATGGCATCAGATATTGAATCGCGTAGGTGTTTAGGACCTATGAGCAGTAACTCTGTTTTTTCAGAGTTCAGAAGGAGGAAATTATTAGTCATCCAGGCCTTCACATCATCAAGGCAGGACTGAAGCTGCTGTAGACGGTTGAGCTCGCCCGGCTTGATAGATAGATATAACTGAGTGTCGTCAGCATAACAGTGGAAATCTATAGAGTGACTCCTGATGATATCACCTAGAGGGAGCATATATACAGAGAAAAGAACTGGACCAAGCACAGATCCTTGCGGAACCCCGTGGCTGACTTTAGTACGTGGCGATTGGTTATCGTTAACACAAACAAACTGATATCGGTCTGAAAGATAGGACCGGAACCAGTCTAAAGCAGTGCCTCTAATTCCGAGTTGATATTCCAGTCTCCTTAGTAAGATCTGGTGGTCGACCGTATCAAAAGCAGCACTGAGATCTAACAAGACAAGCACTGAAATGAGACCCTGGTCAGACGCCATGAAGAGGTCATTAGTGACTTTAACCAGTGCAGTCTCAGTGCTATGATTTATTCTAAAACCAGACTGGAAGGATTCAAATAAACTATTGTTATTGAGGTGTTCACAGAGCTGGTTGGCAATGATCTTCTCAATGATTTTTGAGATGAAGATGAGGTTAGAGATCGGTCTGTAATTTGCTAAAGTTCCTGGATCAAGGGATGCTAATTGCGAAATAAACACGCCCACACCAACAGAGATGCAATCAAAGAGTTGTAATCTATAGCTAACTAATTCCATGGCATTGGCCCTGGTATTGACGGTTGCGCTGATGTTTACCCACCACCGGGGTGTATTTTGTCAGAGCGCTCGCGTCGCTATATGGTCTTGATGAGGAGATCTGAGCCACGCCGCAAATGCAGTTACAGCGAGTGTCACATGGAATTAAAGCAGAAAACTCAAACGTGTGATCCACATTATTGCTGGCGAGCAGCCGCTGCTTTGGTTCGCTGGAGTGAATGACTGCGGAGGGTGTCCGCTCGCATTTCTGGCACTTTCTTCTGTGGATTGCAACAGAAAACGCAGTGAAGGCCAGCAGACAGCAGTGTTTTTGATGTGGTATTAGGCTGTCTGGAGCACTGACACACAGCCAGAGTGGTCTGTTTATATGCTGGATTCAGTCATCTGTGCAATGTGGGGTAAACCTGTTTTGATTAGAGACACTGTATAGACAATTTTTGACATGATGCGAATGCGCCTGACACGTAAGTGATGTATAATTTTGGCTTTGATCGCTTTTGTTTTCCGCTGGGTTTGATGTTCCTTTTTTTTTTTTTCATCTCGCCGTCGCCGTCCTCAAAATGAACATTTTAGTATTCAAAGAGTTTCAGTGGCTAAACAAACGAGACATAGCATGTTCATTAGCGAGCTGTGGAGGTGCTAGCAGGGCAGTTTTGTAACTGTTTGCCAGCGTTGCTGTTCCTATTTGGCAAAATATAAAGTAGAATAATTCCCCAAATGTTTCCTACTTCCTGAAAAAGGAGATTTGAGACGCAGTTTTCATACTTTAACAGACCTGTTTCAAATCAGCATTATTAGGAATGTAACAAAAGTATAAAAGTATGTAATAGCAAAAATGGGGACATGTCGGTAACTTACATACATATGAAGGAGTTTACCTGAAACAGGAACATGGTCCAGGAATTAAAAAGACTGTAAATTGACTTAATAATGAAAGAAATCAGGAAAAAATAAAATGACAAACAACAAAAATTCATGTCAGTAAAAAGGAAAGTGGAGTGCAGTGTTTCAATTATGGATGTTCCTGCAAAGAAGCAACACTTTGGATCTCTGAGATGACTCCACACATAAAAACAGGACTGCCTGCTGAGTTGTCATAGAAAAGAAAAAAAAAAACACTACTCGAGTCTCTTAGGGACTATTGTGTGTGCGGCTGGCAGGCACTGGATGCCATCATGACTCTATAAGAAGCTGTTAACTTTACAGGACGTATAAGGTTCAAAGTGAAACTGCAGTATATCCAGGGCTGCTGAGATGGGAATGATTTCTCTTTTCTTTTTTTTCTTTTTTTTTGGACTCTGGCATGAGACAGCTCAGTGTCCGGTCAGAGTGGAGGTCTGGATCAAGCTGGTCGTGCTGAGCGGTGACTGTGATGTGCGGACAAAGTGAGTCGTGGCAGAGTGTCGGGATGCAGCGCTGCACAAAGGCTGTTTGTTCAACCAACAATGTATTATGTATGTGGTTAGTCTTTCATCAGCACACTCAGTATTCAATTTACATACTGTCTACTGATCCGGCACTGAATGTTAAGCTGTTTATGCTCTCTCAGCCACTTTATTCTGACACCAAGATGTGGGTGCGTGTGTGTGCGTGTATGCGTGTGTGTGTGTGTGGTAGACAGATTGCTTTGCCCCCCCCGCCCCCTCCCCTGTGGTTGTGCAGTATTGTGTTCTGGTAGTAATGATGGGTTCTGTGCCTCCCAGTCTCCCTCCCAGCAGGACACACACATAAAAGGGTCCTTCTCGGGGCAGCCATGCCGCGTGTGTTGTTTTTTGCAATTGTGTGTGTGTGTGCGTGTGTCTGCGTGTGCGTGCGTGTGCGTGCATGTGTGTGTGAGAGCGCGGGCGCGTGCATGTTTGTGCGATTCTAAGAACATCATTTTCGGTGGTGCATGCTGATTGTGCCTCACACTGTGCGCGTGTCCAACCAATCAAGGTTCACATTGGTACGCTCGCTCTCCTTCTCCGTGCCTCCATCTCTCCCTCTCTCTCTCCCTCTCTCTCCGTTTTTCCCATCTATCTCTCCGTTCCCCTATTTCTCCTCCCCATATGACATTTCTGCTGTCCTCAGACAACTTTTCTGCCCCTTCCCTCGCGCGTATCTCCTATTGGATTTTACAAGGGGAGCCTCTCCTTTGGCTGGTGCGAATCGAAGCGGCCGCTCTCCAGAAAACAACAGTTCCTCTCCGACAAACTTTGGCTTCCGCACGCGCCTCGACTTGTCGTCTATGAACACCAAGGGTTGCTGGCAGTGTGTCGACCGTGGAGCTGTGAAAAAGCAGATGTTCCACAGTCAGTGGCAGCTTTCTGTATCGTCATCTCTGTCTCTTTGATTCAACTCGTTTAGCTGCTGCAAAAGCTTCAATCAAACTTGTCCACATGCAGAAAATCTAAGAGTGTATGAAGCTCTGTCACAATATGAATGCACACCGCAACTATTGCCATTCATTTCAAACCTATGGGGACTGCTGAACATAACCTTTCACTTCCTACAACCGCATCATATCATACAACCAAAATGTTTTCTTAACATTTTGGAAAAAGCTTTAACATGACCCTAACCTTAACCCTAACCCTTCTTCTTAGATTGCTCGGTCTCTCAGGTTTACATATCAAGTGTGCTATATGTAATTTGTCTTTCTGTCCAGTGCAACTTTTTTTTGTTTCTGCGATGCTCTTCCTGCTATTCACTCGTTCCTACAGTCCCCTATCATATGATATATAAAGGTTTTTCTAAACTAATCTCATCTAAGTGTTGAAAGACATCCTCAATCATCCATGTGTTCATCCATCCATCCATCCATCCATCCATGCTGACATTATTTAAACAGTGTTTAATCTAGTCTGTGTCTATTAGTCTGAACGCTTCCTTGGCTTTACCTCTAGCTCAGATCGTGTTTTGTTCTACTCTTATTTTTCATTCTTTTCTTTTTCAGTTTTGTTTAAGGAAACCCACCTTTTGTTTGCTTACCCGGTTGCCGGTTCGCTTTGCATTGGCATCCTAAAAGACACCATCACACATTATATGCAGAGTGTGTAATTAAGGATTTTCTGTCCATTTTCTGCAGTCAAAGTGCCAAAAGATGCGTAATTCAATTGATTTTTTGAAAGGGAGTCTGAGCCTGAGTTCTTTGGCCCTCAAATTACTCCTGTGTAGCTTTTGTTGTGGCTGGCACAGACAGGGAGGACAGCGCAAACGCCTTAAAATACCAGTTTGAACACAAAGGCAAGATTGACTATTATCTGTATAATGTGTCTGGATGCGGGTTACATTTTAATACCAGCTTTGAATGGGTTAAATATTACCAGACCAGCAAGATGAGCAAGTCCAAAAGAGTTTCAAATTAGCAATCGAAACATATTTTTCACCCGTTCGATACCTCGAAAATGACTTGTACTCCAAGTCACTATTTATCCTGTTGGAGAAGGTGGATAGATGTGATACAAGCAATACACCCAGTCATGTTTTATGAACTTCTTTTAGTGTTTGAACCTGCAAACAGGGTGTTTTTTTTTTAATTAACTGCATAATTTGAATTTGAATCAATCAATTCAGAAGCCACACAAACGTCCTGCAGACATGTGCGAACCAATGAAAATGAACTGCCACTGAATCTGAGATTCCATTGATCACACAATAGATTTTCTGGTCTTAGATGGTAAAAAAAATGAGAAATCTGTTTTTTAACTGCCAGCCACGCCACATACTGCCAGTACAGACTGAATAAAATGAGGGTTGTGACAGGAAGCATAAAAAGCCTACAATAAATCATTTATGTAGTTCATAAAAAAAAGGTTTAATTTCCATGCCAGGTGGAGCCTAGTTTCCCAGCAAGATGGAAACAGATGAATAGATAAAATACACCGACGGACAGTGTGATGACACTGAAGGACTTGTCTTTATGAATCAAGATCTAGCAACATGTTTGTATTTCAACATGGTATGCTCTTGTGACACCATCTTTTATATGACTGATTGTCAATGACAGTGGAGAAAGAGGAGCATGGGAGCATGGGCTTTTATAATATGTGCTTAATGTGGAGATAACTATAAAATAACAATCGATGAAAATCAACTGCTTAGCAGAAAGTTACAGCAGAATAGGAATCCCAGCGCAAGTTAATCCATTTCCGCCTGTTTCTTCTTTGAATTTTTTGTAATCAGCATTAATTGTATTATAATCAGAACTATAATGTTGTTAAGAACTGTCTCTGGGCCCCGAAAAACTGATCCCAAAGCTGCTGTAGAAAGCGGTCAGGATCATTTGAAGTTAGTAGTGTGTGTGTGTGTGTGTGAGTGAGTGCTTAGAAACCGAAGGTCTCTCCAGTTACTAACACCAACTCAGAGTGAGTTGATAAAGGTCAGACCTGCTTCCTGCAGGCCTACAGACTGTTTTAGACCTGTGCTCGGTTCATGACTCTGAATGGAGTAGAAATGGCTCCACCCTCAGTGGATGATAGATTGGAATTTGATTTGGGATGATAGGAGGAGGAATTGAAAGCATTGCCATTCAGAGAAATTCCTCTCACATCACATACCAGCCAGAAATTAGTGCAGAATTCAATAATGAAACTTAATATTTGTGAATAGCAAACACTTACCTCATAGTGAGGTGGTGGGGGTGAATTTCTATCAAATACAGTGGAAACCCGACTAATGAATGCCCTATTATATGAAAAATTAACAATACAGACTGGGCTTTGATGAAATTTTCGTCAAAAAAATATTCACAATATGAAAACGAAATCAAAAGTGCTACCCAACAGCGGTTCTCCTGGACCTTTTTGCACTTATAGGAAGTCATATATTTTAATGTTATATTAAAACTGTTGTATATATACACTTTATATGACTGTTTTCGGGGGGGTGAATGGGGTGGGGGTGAATTTTCGTATTTTCATAGTGCGAAGATATGAAAGCCCTTCCGAACAAATTCATTTTGCATCTCGAGATTCCACTGTACTTTATTTTTAATTTAATTTTCAGAAAATTTTAACTTGTTTTAATTTTGATTGAAAATCTGTTCCTGGTTTCGTGATGAAGTGGGTTCTTCAGCTCCTTCCACTCAGGTTACTCAGGTCCTCGCTCTCCATTCTTCTAACAAACATTCTTCTCCCTCTTCCTCCTCCTCCCCCTCTTCCTCCTCCCTCCTCCAGGTGTGCTGTCCAACTCCTCCCCCCTCTTCCCGTCCCCCCCCATCGACTGCGTGGAGGCCCACCGGGAGTGCTCCACCGAGCCGCGCTGCGAGGCTCTGTACCGTGGCCTGGAGCTGTGTGCCACCGAGTTCGCTCGCTCCCCACTGGGCGAGCAGGCGGCCGCCGAGTGCCTGGAGCGGCAGGAGGCCCTGCTGGCCAACCACCCCGCCCTGCTGTCCTGCAAGTGCCAGCGCGGCTTCCGCAAGGAGGAGCAGTGCCTGCGCATCTACTGGAGCGTTCGCCTGGCTCCAGGTCAGTCAGGTGGGATCGGAGGGGAGGGGAGGGGGGCCGAGGCTGGTTGGGCTTACAGCTAATGCGGGCGTGGATTTGGAGACTGTATGGAGGAGATCGGCAGTGTCACAGGGCTTTAAGATGCCCCAAACACCATATTCGTTTCATCAAGCTATAGTTTCCACAATAAGCTTTAATCCAAAGCTGATACAGGTAACGCAAAAAGCCCCTCAAAATAGATAAAAAGGTCCAGAGACCAAGCGAAATCCCGGGCTCAAACAGACCTGAGCTCAAACCCGGAGTCTGGAACATAAGGCAGAGATAAGGCAGGGACAGGCAGGACAGCAAAAACAAAGACGTGGAAGGCAAAGAGGCACAAAGCGGGCCGACCAAAAGACTAAACTACACAACAAATAAAAAACACGCGAGGCAGCTGGGGAGACATGACAGGGAGAGAGTACAGGAACAGGGAAGGGCAGTCAGAGAAACACAGGATTGATGTGCAGGGGGTCAAAGGAAATAATCTCCTGAACAGAAAATAAACAACACTGAACACAGTGACATAGACGACCAAACCACTCTGCATCGTGTGATTGATGCAGCTCTCAGTGATAAATGAAAAGACAGTTATTACCAGAATTGAACAGTACGTTTTATTTTTTCTCAGCTCGGCCCTTATCTTTCCTCTTAAGGTACTGTTGTTCACTCTCACTATGCTGATGATGCCCTGATCAATGTAATTTGCACTGATTTGAGCGCATTAGACTCCTTGTTCAGCACTAAACGTAGACGGCGGTCTGTAAACACTCTGGAGCTTTTAACATCTGAAGGGAGATAAAGCCGGGAGTCAGTGGAGACCAAAACAGAGCTGGTAGAGTAAATAGTGGACTTCCCATCCATCAGGTCACAGCTCTAAATGAATCATGATGTTGGCACGCCTCTGCTGGATGTCTAAACAGGCAACTACAAGTTGGCTTCAAGGGCATTAGTGTGCGACCGCAGCAACTGCTTTTGCATTAATAAAAAATAAAAAAATCGAAACCAGTAATGTCTCCTCGCTCTTTCAATCTGAGAGTCTGACTGCTCCGCTCTGCGCTGTCTGTGGCTCCTCGGGCCCACATCTGATATTCACGATGGCTGCAGTTATATGAAAATATTACTCAGACACGAGGAGACCTGCTGTCAGATTGTTTCTGGGATCAGGGCAGTGAATGTGCGCTACGCTAGCAACTATGAAACTATGGTTTGTCTGTGATTTGTTGCATTTTTCAGACAATAGACTCTTGTCTTGTGTCTGTGGTACATTTAGATGTTTTGCTGACAACGTGAGAGGCAGAAGAGACAGTCACACGTCTTATTTAAAACCCTTGAAGATATTTAAAGGTTGTCAGCTGTCGTCTCAACCTGGCCATTTGATGTACACCTCGCTATAATAAAACATTTTGCACAGATGCTCTAAGGTATTTATTGCAGTTTGCAGTGCAGACAAGCACAGAATGAGTAGTGTATTGAGATGCTCACAGAGCTATATGAAATATAAGTAGATATATAACGACACACATATACAAGTGTGCTTTGGGTTTCATATGAACTTCACAAATAATAGATACAATCTATCAATCTAAATACATTTAGAATACCCACAAGTATATATTTAAAATTGTTTGTGAGATTTACAGACAAACTGTTGACCCTGCCTTTACAAATGGTCTGACGCCTTCACAACATCTGTGTGTGGGGTTTTTAAAACCTGCTCCTTTCACAATTGAATAACCTCGAATTCAGATGTATGACTTTTTTTTCATATTATTTTTGTCAGTGATAACTCGATCATAATCATACTCAAAATGCCTTTATTGACATTATATACAGTGCAATGAGATTGAAGAAGTTCCCAATACCGGTGCATGAAAGCAGGAAAATGTTATAATAAATGTTATATATAAATATAATAAAAAATAAGTTATGTATTACTAAATGACGTTAGTCATTGCTGTGGTATTTAACCCCTAGCACAGGCTAACAATTATCAAATATGCTATCATATTTGGGAGTATCTTATATTACATTAGTTCAGCAAAAGCAAAAACGTCAGTTGAGGAACAAACTGTGGAAGAGGAGTCTGAAAATAAGCCAAAGTATTTAAATTGAAAGTGTGTAATGTATTCTCACAACATGCAAACAATGACACCTGTGTGTGCATTAAATGCCGTTTTATTAGAAGATTGTTTTACATTGAAATGCAATAATTATATACAACTATTGTATGTAAAAAGGCCATCACTCTCTCTCTCACATACACACAGAGTGAGAGAGTGAGAGGGGCCTTTGTGGAGTGCTGGTGGGATATGAGCGCACCCTCGCCGACAGACTCCTCCTCCCCTGTGGCCTATTAGTCAGCAGAGCATTAGTGTAATTACACACTCCTCAGTTCCTAACGCTGCTAGGCTGCTCTAGCGTATCATTACCATAAATATATAGCCTAGAATAGGATTTACATACATAAACACTTTACATGCCATTACATTCTTTATTGAGTTTGTACTTTGGAGTGTGTGGAAATCATTTGTGGGAACAAACAGCTTGTTCCTGAGTCAATCAAGGCTCAGCTGATGGGTTTCACATTTGGACAAAGGCTTTCTTTAATAACACAAGCTCATGGCCACTCTGACTTTGCCCTCCTGTCTTCCTTATCAGGCCACGCTGATTACATTTCAGCGAGGGAGGACTGCACCGTAGGTTCACGAAGGGCAATTTATGCACGGACGTAACATTGAGCTTAATTATTGTCGAAAAATCTTGATTGTTCGGCTTGAGATCTCAGTCGTTTCAAAGGGGTTACTCCATGAATTTGACGCTCTTCAACGGGCTTCATTTTAGATTCAACTGGAGCATGATTGAATAAAATGTATGTCAGTTATCGTTCACGTTTCTCACAGTTTTGAGACCGCTGAACTATTTGGATGTTCCTCACAGTCGGACCTCCTCTAGCGGAGGAACCGATGCTGTTTGCCTGGTAATATTAACCATGTCATTAAACATCACGAGCAGCTCATAATTTCCCTTTGGTCAATGCTTTGGTATGAGCTAATACAGCCAAAACTAATGACTTTGGATCCAGTCTCTTCGGGAGCTAACAGTGCAAATATGTGGGGCCGTGTGGCAAAGATCCAATCAGCAAAGCAAACTGCTCATTCTCACAGTTGCTTTGTATCACAGAGTCAATGAGGAAATGAGGAATATCAAACAATGAATCATAATAATAACAAACACGGGATGGATTTTATTCAGATGATTTGGTTTTTAGTCTTATTGACCATTTAAAGTGTGTGAAAAGCTCCAGTCAGCATCTTCCTGTTCACACACACACACACACACACACACACACACACACACACACACACACATACATGTTCATATAATGATGCCACGCTCCAGTAGGCTCATCATCAGGGTTCACTATCTAGCCAGAGAATAGCTCTGCATGTGACCAGGGTCAGCAATCAAACTGGCATCTTTACTAAAGCCTCCGCTGTGGCTCAATACATCTTCATCATGACAATAGATCTGTCCGGCGTTGATTTGTCGAGGTCAGAAGTTGAAAGCCCCGAACTGCAGCGCAAGACCTGCACATTTTTAGAGGAAACCAGAGTATGTTATTGAAGACAATTCTAATCATAAAAACAATGATGTTGTTATCTAAATTTTTAAAGTGTGATTATCTTTGCTGTTGTTATTAAGAATCGCCAGTTTGCAGTCTTTATTTAATAACCTGTTAGTGGAAAACATGCTTATAAATTCATTTTACTAAGTCAGAGATGGGATCACTTAGAGTCCATAATGTAAATATAAATATGAAGCCAAGACAGTCAGATCTTTTTGACTGGATTTTATTAGTGCAGACTCTTGCAAATAACATGAATAATTGCCATAATAATTTCTTGGCTCCCAGTCTCAATTCCTGCCTCTTTCTACAAGTATCAGTACAGGACTAGATTGGTTAAGATGTTCCTCTGGCCCTGTTGTGTTCCCTTGGATACCCTCCTCTAAAAGAGTAAATGAGTTTTGGAGTGAACCCCAGGGACCTATCATGGGCCCTATTGTTATCTTAAGACCTGATGTTCTTTTTTCCCCCTTTTATTTGGTCCAGACCTCTTTTCATTTGTACAGGACATTTTCAGTGGTTAACTGGAGCTTGAAATACACAAGAAAACCAACACAACGTTCTTGTTGTTTTCTTCCACGGGACACGAGTGAAAATCGTACGATTTCTCTCATTTTCGCCACTTTTCGGATCATTTCTATCCACCTCAGTGACTGCTCTGATGATGGTCTTCCAGTGCATTTGAGCCATCACTGGTGCTTTTCAATCACTGTTTGCTTTCTCTATCTTGGTGTTTCTCTCAGATTTTTGCCTTCCCACCTACTGTAAATTACATTGTAAATGATCGATTATTTGTGCTTTCTTTTTCCCCAGGGGAGGATGAGCTGGAAATATCTCCCTATGATGACACACAAATAGACACTCGCATGGCCTCCTTAGTAGCAGGTAACACACACACACACACTCACAGTGTTTCTATCACCTCAGACGTTTCATTACATAGGACTTTGTGGACATTATTGTGTCCCCACAGTGTGAGCACTAGACTGCCACTCACACAGAGTCACTCATGCAGTGTGTGTTATGATGAGGTAGTCAGCGTCCATTACTGGAGTACTCAATGACCAGTCATACAAGGCCACTCACTGCGCCTCAGCCATTTTAATCAATATGTATCAATCGATAAAGACATAGTAACGTCCTAGTAGCTTTTTTCATTTGCATTCTCTCTCTGTTTATAATCTCAGACATTATGCAGGTCCATTCTTATTAATGATGCTGGGCTACCAGAGGAAGACTGATCCAGGGCACGTTTTTTCTTTTTTTTTGCAATATTGCTTTTTTTTCCATGCTCCTTCCTGCTCCATATTTGCTCACAAGAATTCAAAGTCAATAAAAGCCTTGCCGACATTTGCTGTTGCCGCGACAGAAAATGTTGTCGGTTATTAAATCGAGGTCTGTGTTTGAGTTGAGGTGGGCTGTGGAGGAGGTGTAATAATGTGTGCCTGGTTAAGAAATCTGCCGCATTTCTGCCTAAAAGCTAAGTAAATTACTGTTTTCAAGATTTTCACTTAACTGTACGGTATCGCATTTTCATTTTTTTTTTAACATAATGAAATTCAACTGCTTCCGCTCCACAGATGAACACTTGCCGCTTTAAGAGATACTGTTTACTCCAGCAATTATTTAATGAGGCTTGGCGCTGCCATCTCACTTCCTGCACACAGAGGTGTCTTGTGTGGGGCTAATCTGGCGTTTCCTCCCCTCCCTCAGCCTCATCTTTCATGCAGCTGGACAGTGAGAATCAGTGCCTGAAGGCAGCACAGGACTGCGGCCTGTACGAGAAATGCGGCAACCTGCGATCAGAGTACGTCCTGGCCTGCACCAAGCGCGTCCCCGGCACCACCCGCTGCAGCCAGTTCAAGTGCCACCGGGCCCTGCGGCGCTTCCTGGAGCGGGTGCCCGAGGAGTACAGCCTGGGCATCCTCTTCTGCCCCTGCACCAACAACCTGTGCGGGGAGAGGAGGAGGAAAACCATCGTGCCCTCCTGCTCCTACCAGGACACGGAGGGGGTCCAACCCAACTGCCTCCACCAGCGGAGCTTCTGCCGCCGGGACGATCTCTGCAGGTCAGACACGACCCTGTTACAGTGTTCGTTGTTACATATGGGTCAGTTTGTCCCGATACTTGCTGTAAATCTGATAAAATGCCATAAAGCTCTGTTTGTAGTTGTGCGGGGTCAGGTGTTTTTGTGTGTAATACAGAGTGTTGTGTATGACATGATGTCACTGTCCCCATATCCACTGGCTGTTTATCTGTTATCTGTGAGTTTTCCCTTGATAAATTGAACTTTTGTGTTGAAATAACAGAAACAATTGCACCATAGGTTGATATAAAAAATCATGGAGCATAGGTTATTTTCTTTACACAACTCCTTTTTTCTTCTTTTTTTTTATCTAAACATAATTGCTCATCACACATGAATTCAGTCCACCAAAAGGAACTTGTGCTACTTCCGATGGCAAAGTTTAATTTTTAGACCAAGGTCTAAGAACTTCTGACTGCTCCTTCTAGGTCAGACCTGGGCATTGTACGGCCCCCGGGCCGCATACGGCCCTTTGGTTGCCTCTGACCGGCCCGCGTAGGGTTAATTGGGAATTACAAAATAAACACATTTTCTAATTTTACCACATGCATGAACTAAAACTGCATTGCTTTTATTTTGAAGTTGGTTTTCATTCACGTACGTAATGACGCAATACGTATATCAAGACTGCACATGATTGGATCATTGATACGAGCAGCCGGACGAGGTCTGAGGATCAGAACATCAGACAACTTTAAGGCTCAAAAATGTCCGCTGCTAAAAAAAGAAAGGTAGATGCCGAATGCAGGATTTTCAACAAAAAATGGACTGATAAGTATTTATTTACTGAAGTCAGAGGGAAAGCCGTGTGTTACTGTGGACTACTACAACTTGAGCCGGCATTACGAGACGAAACACGCGGAAAAATACAAAAACTTGACTGAAGCCGAAAAGACGCGAACATCGGAAGCTTTGCCAGCTAAACTGCAAAAGCAGCAAGGCTTTTCTACCAAGCTTCAAACATCCAGGGATGCAGCAACCAAGACCAGTTTTGTTATATCCCACAAAATTGCCAAAAAACAGCAAGCCATTCTCGGAGGGTCTCAATATATTAATATATTGTGTATCTATCAAGTGTTCATTAATATGCAAACTAATGGTAAAACGTTAACATTTATTTTACCATTGTATTGAGATATTTAATTGAATAAATGACATTTTTTGTAATCTCAATCTTTCATTGCTTAATTATAACATATACTCTTACAAGTTTTTTAAACAACGCTATTTACTGCCTTTTTATAAAGAAATACAATTTATATTTGAGAATTGAGTTCAACCTTTTGGACCGGCCCTCCAGAATATGTTCCGTGTCTCATGTGGCCCCATGGAGAAAATAATTGCCCACCCCTGTTCTAGGTTGTTCATTAAATTTATGTGCAGTAAAACTGTGGTCGTAATTTCTCTAACCTAGCACTGAAATGATCTCGTCGCTGTGTGCCATGAAGGTATTCAAGGTCAAAGATCAACTATAACAATCAGTACTGAGCTAACAAAAAAATCACACAATTCGTGTGTGGATTTCCAGCTTGCGTCCTGTATCTGATTTGATGTTGTTTGTCTTATTTTCCCAGGTCCAGACTGGCTGATTTCCTTAATAACTGCCAGCCGTCTCCACTGACAGCGACCGGCTGCCTGAGGGACTCAGCGGGCCTGTGCCTGCGAGCCTACGCAGGACTAATAGGTACAGAGTCTGATGGGGGGGGTGAAGGGATGGAGAGAGGATGAGAGAAAATGGAGAATTTCACAAAACGAAAAAATGCGTGAAACCTCAAAGTCCTCGTCTGTTTTTTTGTTTTCTTTTTTCTCACTTAAATTTGCAGGAAGCACTGTAAAAATGCTTCAGCCTCTCAGGTAGCATACAGTCTGCTTTTCTTATTTATGGGACTAGCAGAGTCTATATAAAACAGAGGTGCAGTTTACAGTGAGGGCCGCATGGAAGGGAGTGACTGGAAGGAGCAGACGTAGAAGAGAAGACGCAGTAAGATCGAAAGTGAGGACGCATGACAGCTGACAAGAGACATGGATGGAGAAGCGTGGAGTGGCTTTCTGCCTGCTCTGACAGTGATGGATGACGTTTCTATAAGGCTCACAGCTCTCTTAAAGGCACAACCAGCATAATCCTCTTTATTAAAGGGTAGCCTGCCAGAGATAAACAAACAGCGCACATGCAGTACAATATGCTTTTTCCTGTGATATAAACATTGGTAGTTTATTTTTCTCGCAGGATGATGAGAAAAAAATAAAGACAAACTGCGACTCTGTCCCCATGTACTCCCGCATGATAACAGTCCCATATTATTTTCCACCTTTATAGCAGACATAACCATGTTTACAGTCTGATATGAAATGTTTTAGTGTGTTTGGTTTTGGTTTTATGAATAAAAGATGTTGTAAAAGATGGGTGAAGGTCACGATGATCACACACAACCTGTTTTTAGCCATAGGAAGCACAGACAAGATTGCACCAAACAACCATGTTTCACTGTTCAAAATGGGAACATTTCCTGTTCACCAAGTCCGGGCAGAAATTACACGAGTACCATGTTAAAATGTATTGTAGAGTCCAGTTTTAGCAGTGGGAGATCAGACTGGTTGCTACAGCCATGTGATGCACTGTCAAATCTCGGCTTGCATTACTTTTTACCAAATAACTCATAAAACCTCAAATAGTAATTTGAACATGTCTATTTCCAGCCTTCTTTTTTACCAACCTTTCATTAACTGACCCCCACTCCACCTACAGCTACAGCACCCAGAACAAAATACAGTTATGAGAACAGTAATAGTTTTCTCATCTACTTAGTGGAAAGCCAAAGCCAATTAGGGCATCTCACCAAACACTGACCCATATTTGGAATGATGTTAGAGTGTGTGGCACACCCAGCTGCGCCGTTGCCTCCTCCGCTTCCTGCCAAAAACTTGCGCTTTCTGGACTGAATCATTTGCAAGAAGGTCATGGTCTCCCCTTGATAATAATACTGTTGGGTGAACTCGTGACCGTGATGCTGAAAGAGAACCATCAGGAAATCATTCACTAAGCTCAGAGTTGCTGTTGATTATCACCCAAATCTTTATTAATCAATAGAAAATGTATTTCAGAATAATAAACCTTATTAATTAGATACGACAGCCTAAAGCCAGAGACACATTGCAGGATTTTTCACCCAATCAGAAGCTGTTTTGTCGTCCACTGTTTGTTCACCCTTGAATTGTCATTTTTGTGACTTTGCATGAGAGTTCGATGCATTGAGTTGAGCTCAATTGGTTTGTCTGAGAAACCGTGTTGTCTGTGATCCCTCATCTCTCAGAGTCTGTAAATGTGTGATTCCCAGTCTCTCAGTCACCATAAAAAAATGTTTTTTCTAGTGTGCACTCCAAGTCTGTTCAAAATCATTACCGACTGTGAAAGTCTTGTACTGTGTCCCAAGCTTAAAGCAGTAGTATGTATGGACTGGGTCCAGGTGGCTGTGGGTTTGGAAGGAGTTCCAGACCTTGAGAAACCTTGATCTCTGAATACAGAAACAATCTGTTTCAGGCTATAACCGTGAAATAAAGTAACAATTGTAAGTAAAAGGGTTATTTCCCCCTCTTCCTGTCACAGCCTCAGTAATTGAACAGCTTTAAGTTTTTCACAATCAGCTGGAAATCATAAATAATGAAGACCATGAACGCCATGTGTAAAAAGAGGCACTGGTTAAAACATAAACTCAAAATGAAAGGAACTCTGTGCGATCTTGTTATATGTAAGTTTTGTTTCATGTAAACCATGCAGATCCTGTTAAATGTCCACAGCTAAGATTAAGTATCTGTGACCTGCAGGAACCATCATGACACCCAACTACATCAGCAACAACTCTGCAGACGTGTCGCTGTGGTGCAACTGTGAAGGCAGCGGCAACCAGTGGCAGGACTGTCTCAAGCTCCAGCACATGTTCACCCACAACACCTGCCTGCGTGAGTCCACACCCACTGCCCCTCACCTACCGCTGAGATGACCCAGTTCCCTGTGGAAATGTTTTTCTTCCTCTTTTCTTCCTCCTTCTTATCAGTAGATGGAGTTATCACATTACCTGAACATGCATTACCTGAATCCTTTTTAACCTCACAGTCACTGTTCGTAGATGAATGTCATTTGAGTTAATGCACAGTAATTCCAGACAAGTTTGGGGCCAGGTGTCGAGGACACACTTGTGCACACATAGAGGCAGCAGCTTTGCGGTTTGAGGTTTGGCCTGTAGCTCTGTTACCTCAGGAACTCCCTGGCATGTTAATCCAGCTCTTGTTACTGTTGTTTCCATATCGAGATTATTAAAATTTGCAGAGGAAAATAAGGAAATATCCAAAAAGTGTCTGTGCACAGACCGGAGCTCTTGTTGACGTGGTGAGGTCTGTCGGGTTCGCCCGACAACGTTATCTTTCAGTGCAGACGCACAGACATGCCGGGTGTGTGTGTGTGTGTGTGGGGGGGACACAGAGTTGTCAAGAAATAATATTTCTTATATTATATTTTATATCTTAACATGTCTGTCAGTGCACAGACTCAATAAGATAGAACGTCCTTACTAGAGTACTGAGAAACTCATTAGAGTAAATTATTACTTAATATAAAGATAGATAGATAGATAGATAGATAGATAGATAGATAGATAGATAGATAGATAGATAGATAGATAGATAGATAGATAGATAGATAGAGGGATGGATGGATGGATGGATGGATGGATGGATGGATGGATGGATGGATGGATGGATGGATAGATGGATAGATTGATAGATAGAATGTCCAATCAGACTTTGGAAAAGTTAGTTTCTCTTATTTATTGTAAAGAAATTTTCCAACTATAGAAACAATGTTGTTGTATCCCCAAAACCAGGATGTATATAGAATTTTAGTCTCAGTTTGGGAGATAGAACAAACACACTGCACGTGTTGTTTTAATAAAGCCCATTTTAAATAATGCATCTGAGGGCCAGAATTATGAAAACAGAATTAATGTGTCACTGTCAAAGATGCCGTGAAGAACAACTCAAAGGGAATAAATGAAAAAGAAGGAACAAGGAAAAAAAAGAAGGTCTTCATCAGTGAATCTGTCTGGGTGGCTGGCTCCTGCGGCGTCGTTCACAGCGTGAGCCGAGCCGCCACTCCTTACATGTCGGCGGTTGCCTGCTGCAGGCGCGGGGCCAGGGCCCGCAGGGTAAAGCCCTCCAGGTGTCACTCAATCACAGCAGCTGTCAATAAAGGCTGTCGATACACACTGAGCCTGTCCAAACAACTAAAGCCACGATCGATGCGTCAATGCACTTCCCATAAAGCTCCCAGATTTATCAATCCGCCGACAGCCCGCGCAATAAAGCTGCCAAAACAGAGATGTAGGTTCACGCCCACTCAGATGCAGCACACTCAGAGTCACACACACACACACACACACACACACACACACACACACACACACAGATGTACTCAGACCGCAGCACTGATGAGGCTGTGTGTGTGTGTGTGCAGGTAACTCCATCAGCTGGATGGGGAGCCCCGGCCCCCTGCCGGCAGACATCACCCCCCCTCCTGCCCCCAGACCCTCCCCGCTCGTTCAGGAGGACGAGCTGCTGATCAACAACCACCTGCCCGAGCACAACAACATCGTGAGTACACCTCAGCCCGTCACGTGCCGCGCCCTCTCGTCTGAAGCGGCTCGCCGTCGACGGCTCCTTAACCCCCGAGGCGTTTTCTATTATCTGTGGGGAGCCAGCTCGCCCTGTCACTGTCGCACTGCGTTGTTTATCGGTGGCCTTTGTTTTATCTCCATTGTCGAGGCACTTCATCCCTTTTATTGTTCTGCCCGTTTGAGATTTTCAAGCTTCAGTTTTTATATTTGAAACAGAACGTAATGGAGGAACATAATATAGAGACTTTTTTATGTAAGATAAAAAAAAGAGATGGAGGTATATAAACAAATAGAGATATGTAACATATAACACATGTCATGGAGACATCTATGGTCATGCAGTGTAGCCCAGAAAAAATTGGTCACTGAGCATTTGGTTTTGTTACTGGATCACCAAAGATGTTGCAAAGCATCATGGGAAACGTAATTTTTTATTGCGTGTTTTAAGTGAACCACTAGATAAAAGGAGTCATCAGATTTAGCTGAGATCATCATCAGAGGATGGTCAATGGATGATTGGCTTTGGTGTTTCAGTCTCGAACATAGTGATGGACATACTGGACCAGAAGTATCTCTGGGCACCTTAAAGTCTGACACATTGCACTGCCAACATTACTTCAAGTTGTGACTTTAAAACAGTGAAATGTCTTTATCTCAAATGTGGCCATTTGGGTTGATCAAACAGAGCATCACTGAGAGTTAACATCTCCGTGAGATGGTCAAACCTCTCATCAGTGCTTTGCAGAGCACAATAGTGAGTCAGCATTTGATTTGAAGATTAAAGGAGTAGCTTTGGGGCAGGAGTCATCAAAGCCTGTTGGCAAGCCATCAAAAGATTCTACGGGAAACTGTCTACGATCCAACAATGGGGCCAGTGTTCCTAGGACTGCTGAGGTCCTCATCACGGCCTGACTTCATGCCTCTAGTTTGGGATTATTATTCTCTCTCAGATCTAAAAAAAGAAAAAACAGGTGATTTAGAAATACAAAATGTCTGTTCATCTCTCTTCAATATGCAAGACGATCAGTTGACCTGGACTTAGAGCGAGGGCTTTGATGGTTGTTCACCTGACCACAACACCGGGTCAAAGACCTGGACCTCTAGGTTCACATCTGTAAAATGTTAAGCACCATATTCAACCATACATCACCACATTTCCCGCAGTGCAGTTAGCTGTGAAGTCTTGAAAGGAAGGAGCGGTAGAGCTATGGTCGCAGTCGAGGCAATTAGGTTGCCAACCACAGAAATCCCACAACATTAATACTTCTTTACATTCAGACGTGTACTAAAAAAGGCCGCAAACATAGGGACGCATAGCTGCTCAGAAAGATGCTACTGTTGTATTTTATCCAATAAAATGTAGAGATAATGAAGGAAATATAACAACTGGTAATGATTCGAGGTCCTGGAAGTGGAAAAAAAACAAAAAACCTACATGTTTCAGTATTATATTCTGATATCCTCATTACATGCCATATTCCATACTGTCTCCACCAATTAACGCAATTCTGTTAGTCTTCCTGCTGGGTCCATTCACGCATGGCAGAACCACATTCGACATGTAGTTGCCAGATATTTCGACACCTCCCGAACATCTAATCGCTGGCTCCCTCGGAAACATGTAATTCAGAGCCTGGCTCGAGCCATTAGGCATGTTCAACACTGGAGGACGCCTTGACTGTCAACAAAAGCTAACCCAAAAACCCAGCGCATTCGAATTGATGTGATAAATTGTATTATTTATAATCTCCTCGGCAATCATAATATTTGTCCCTGCCAGAGGCACAGTTAAAGATCTGTGAACATTTCATCTAAGTGGATTTACGGACCTTTTATGGAACATAATGATATCCCGAGGAAGTTTTAGTCGCACTCAATATCATGACTTTCGTGTCTGTGTGTTCAGAATTATGAAGTTTTTGACTCATATGCACGCCATGCAGTTTGTTTGTTTTCCCTCCGGTTTCCTGCACATTCCCAAAGAGCATTTCCTATTTTAGCTTCGTGCTGTTGACTCGCCATGTCTACAACACATCACATGCTGTTATTTAGACATTTTAATTATAATTCAGGGGCCTTGGAGGGTTTGGGACCTGTGTGTTAGGCTCACATTTAGACATTGACAATGTTAAAACCTTAATAATAACTTTATGAAAATGAAGGCATTTAAAAAGTATTAAAAAGTCGAAATTGTCACTTTGTGAGGTATTAAACTTTTTTTTGGTATTCAAGCCCATTTCAACTAATTTTGTATGAGGTATATTTTGAGAAACTTTGCCTTTAGATCAGCCTTCCCAACTGATCCGAGGTCTGCTGGATGGTTGTGCTCTACAGATTTATCTACAGACAACTACATGGTGATGAGGTCTTAAAGTTTTTTTTTTATTCTTAAAAAAGGGTATTGAAATAAACTTAAAGATTCCTGTAGCTGCCCACTTGCGATCCTCCCTGTTCATGGTGCGCGGGGGTTGGCGTGTGAGAAATCGACCAAACAAAAACATTTAAGCCGTCCTGACTGCGAGTGTGATTCTAATTTGTCTGTGCGACCTATCGGGCTTCACACAGACTGTGGCGGGCAGACAAGTCTTGGCCTGAAGTCTTCTGATTTCAGATCATGTGTGTGTGTGCCAGCTCATAATGTGCAGACCGTAGGAGACACGGAGGCTGGCTGCAGCGCGCCGTGGGCACATATGTTCCGGGAGTCGCTCCCCCTCGTGGCTCATGGCGCCCGGCTCCAGCACTGACCATTAAACGTGCTCCAAATCAGTCCCGGGCCCGGCTGCTCTAACCTTGGCCGGGCCACAGTCTGCCATGGCTGCGGCTCCCCGGCTCCCAGCATGCCTCATTGCCAGAGATAATCTGGGCCGCCAGAAGAGAGGGGATTCCAACTCTCTCTCTCTCGCTCTCTCTCTCTCTTCTCTGCTCGGCCTCCTCCACTTGCTCTCTCTCCCTCTGTCCGTCTGTGTCTCTCTCCCACTGAGCGGATTAGATGAGGTGTTGGTTGGAAGCAGTGCATCAGTCAGGCTTCATTAGTATGAATTTATTCATGCCCATATGTGCCCCCCCCCCCAACTCCACAAATCCCACTATTCCCTCCTTTCCCTCCTGTCCTTTCCTAATTTTCTCCATCCTCTTTTACCTAGTTCTCTCATCTCCTTCTTCAGCTTGGCTTCTTCCCACCCCCACATCCTCCATCCTCCAGCCCTCCATCTTTACCTGCTCAGAAATCTCCTCATCCGCCTGTCACTCAGGTGCTCGTCTTGTCCTTCTCAGGAGCTTTGGCTTGTTTCTCTAAAGTGATTTTTCAAGAATTTGAAAGGTTTCACTTCAAAAAGCTGACTGTCCGCCCCTGCAGTAGGAAAAAAAAAAGAAGCAACACTGAGAAAGACAGATTACTGCCCTTTGTTTTAAATGTTACCGTTCCTCGAGGAATGCAGTCAAAAAATGGCAAGATGGGATTTTAATATGTTTTTAATACCAGTAATTTGGTGATTTTCACGAATTCTTTTTTCAATTGTCACATTTTCTTCTTTTGAACGCTGTAAAATTCAGTCAATTAGAGAACATACATCATTCGAGGCATGAAAACAACACCTTTTAAAACAGCCTGCAATTCCCTCACACTTCAGGTTCAGGTGCTGGGAGGTGTGAAAGTAGCTCGGTGTCCGTCCAGTAGAACAAGCTCTAGGCACTTCAAAAAATACAGGATTATTACATTTATTATGTGCTGGACACTCTGGCTTAGAACCCCCTCACACACAAATACTTCTTTATCGCTGTAGACCCAGAGTGCCTACTACATATCAGGTGGTAATGGCATCAATGCAACATGCAATATTAAAGCTACTCTTGTTTCACTTGACAACTGGCATTAAAAAGCAAGATCAACCATTCTGTAATAACACCCTATAAGAATACATTGGCTGGACACGTGTTGATGCTTAGAAGAACTCCGCCAGTGTTCGTTTCAATTATCTTCAAAGAAATATTAACAGTGTTCTCCGGGCTTGTTCTGTCCCCCCATCCGCTGCATTATAAAAGTAGCAGATCAAAGGAGAGGTCAGCGAGACTCTCAGGAAAAGATAGTGACTAAGAATAACTCTTCAGCTGAGGCGTCAAGGTAATGTCTCTGCTGGTCAGACTTTCTATTTCCAACCCTACAGATATAACTCTGTCGACAACCCACATCAGAAAAGACTTTTTGTATTCTCTGTATAACTTTGTAGATACTGCAACTGTCAGAGCAGATAACGGAAAGTTAAAGTTATTGAGTCCAAAAATCTCTAAGTACATTCCTAAAAGATGAGATGAGATGAAGAGGAGTCAGTGGTGGTGTTATAATGAAATGATAGAGATTTTATTGTCAGAAGAAAAAACAGTAGCCTGGAATAAGCCTTGGGCAGGCCCCAGATGTTGATGCATATCATTTAGGATGAACAGCTGGATGTCCTCAACACTCATCACACAGCGGTGAGTTACATTCATTAACAGCTTTAAAGTTTTATAGAAAGATTTCTCTGGATCAAAGTGTTCCCACAGGAACACACTCTAGGCTTGAGCGCTGTGTTTGAATTCATATAGGTTCATCAACTCACCACAGTCATCCCGGCAACTGCTAATACATTCCTGCATGTGACTGTGCTATTTATATGAACTGATTTAATAAACAGATGAAGCAAGCGAGAAAATCCAAGATAATACGCCATCTCATACCTGTTGTAGCCTATTGTGTTAGGTTTGAATTGGTGAAAGCTGCTGTCCTAGGCAGCATTGAATGAAAAAAACAACAATAATAACAGTCATAATCTAGCACAGTGTTTTCAACTAAAATGACAAGAGCCTGTCCTGAATGTTCTGCTTCTCAACGTCTGCCAAAAAGAGGATTAACCCAGGTTAAGTCCTGGTCTTCCCCACCAGCCAGTGAGAAATGGAGGAGCCTTAAGGATGAGAGGTGAAGCATCTTCAAGGGTCAAAAATCCAGCTTTGGAAATATTTCTTTTTTTGCCAGGGTTGCAAGATTTAAAAAGTACTTATGCAATGGTTCGAGAAATGTTCTTCTGCTGGTGGAACAAGAGAGGAACAGAGGTCCTGTATGGACTGTTGTTCTATAGTAACACGTTCCACGTCTCCAGAGGGAGTGTGCCCTGGCCTCAAACATATCTACAGGTGATGCTCTCCATAGGTCCCTGTGGGGGTTTCATTTCCAACTATAACCACAGTACTTTAAAGATTAGGAAGAGATCACATTTGTCCTATGTGGGATTGATCTGTACCTACAATTTCCTGCTTGAAAGTCAGTCGTCACACCCTCATAGCCCCGTCAATGCTCCTCTTTGCTTTTCTAATTAAAGATCTAATGGATGGAGGTATTAGTCAGGTAAGGCAGTAAAACCATGCTTGCATCCATTGATCAGCATCAGTTGTTTCAGTCACCCATGTATTAGGGACACTGAGTAATATTAATGCAGGTGTATGGCATAGTCATTAAAACTCACTGCTGCTCTCCATCACTACTGTGTGTGCGTGTGTGTACATGCCAAATGCCTGAACCCTGCCTGAATACTGAGGAATTCCTGAAATTGTAAAACTGGATTTGAGTCAGGTCTGAAAATTTTCTCTCAAGTTTCACTCATTCTCCTGAGACTCCATGTCCAGCTCCATTCCTCCGCTATTGGCTGGACGCTGCCGTACTTCAGTGGCATCAGGACAGTCCTGTCATCTTCCTCCTAGAGCTGGGCCTCTTCATCGGCCAGAGGTAGCCCATTTGTGTCTGTGACTGAGTGCCCTGCGCTGGCACTGAGCGCTGGCGTACGCGAAATGTGGAATCATCCAAGATTATTGTAATTCCAGCACCGTCACAATGCCAAGGGTTGGGCTGGAGAAAATATTCAGACCTGGCTTGAAAAACAAGGTAACTACGTGTCAGCTCCCAAACAAACAAACTAATTCAATTAGACTTTCCTTTCATGATTCACACCCCATGGAAATGACAAATTTCATGCAATTAAGGTGCTTGTGATTGCTTGTTTTTATCCTAATTAATTATTTTCTGCTTGCAGTTTTGGGGGGTCAAGTTGTTTTTGTGACTGGCTGAGTAGGGATACAACAAAGGATTATGTTTGTAGGTGATTAACTAGTCGATTACTTTCTTGATTAATTGACGAGTTGTTTGGTTTATTGAATGATTCAGAAACTGTGCAAAGTGCCACTTTTTTGTGACATTCAATGTTCTATCATGGAAGACTGCTCTTAAGAAGCTACCATGATATTATAATAACAAATGAGCCATATAGGGTGACTTATAGGGCATATACTGTAGGGCATTAAGGGCGACTGTGCCTCAGGAGGAGTGTGGTCTTCTGTGGACCAGAAGGTCGGTGGTTCGATATGACTATATGTTGAGGTGTCTTTAGGCTTAAAATGTGTGTGAATGGCTAAAACAGTGGAGGAAAGTGACTTGTAACACAGTTTGCCATGAGCTTTATGTATTTTATGTCGTAGAGTACATTTACCATGCAGTCTGTACATTTTCTACCCACGCTGTCTCCTCCCCGCCAGGTGGTGGAGAGTGAGGTAGAGGAGGAAGTGACGCACACAGAGGAGGAGGAGGAGGAGGAGGACAACGAAGGCGATCAGTTCGACGTCATCCCGCTCTACTCGGAGAGGGCCACTGTCTCCAACCTGGGATCCACGGGCACAGGCGGGGCTGCCCCCCTCCACGCCGGCCCCTCCACAGCCACCGTCCTGCTGCTCCTGCTGCTGCCTGCCTCCCTCAGCTGGGGGTAAACCCGGGACGGGAGCAGGACCCGCGCACACACACAGACACAGACGCACACGCACACACCTACGTATTATGGACCCGCGACCCTGGACTTGACGGCTGTAAAATCACAGGAAGCAGAGTGAAGAAGCGGACTTTTACGCGTTTTGTCGGTAGCATCTCCTCGAATCCAACACTCTTCGCTTCCTTCGTTTCCCCCCACTGACAGTGGCACTTTGTTCACCGTGGTCTGACTGCAGCTGCAGCCGTGTGTTCATGTCCTGCGAGCGCAGCAGACGCAGTGGTGGGAACAGATCCATGTGCATGCCGCCATCAACAGATGAGCATAATGTAGCTGTTCCCTGAAGTAACGTCCAGAACCGGTTTGTGTTAAGTTGTAAACATGCCGTGATATACTGTAACAGACTGCGATTTCTCAGCAGTGTAAAATACTGGCTTCTGTGTATACTTTGGTACAGACGTGAAACTGCTCATGTCCGCCTTCTAATTTCCAATCACGATTGGCTTTCATGACGATCTGACGGCTTTCATCGTTCTCAGTCGTGGCCAGCACTGTCAATTCAACAGCAACATGTTCCTAAACAAGTCTTTTTTTTGTTTTTTTTTGTCGACTTTATATCACCTAAAAACAACTAGGATGCCTTCAATTTCAAATTGAAAAACCTCTCTCGCTCCCTCTCTATTACATTCATGGTCATTTTCAGTTGTTTGAAGAGGGGATGGAAACACGGCCAGTACATTTTGCAGCATCATTTTGGAGTGAAAGTGGATGGATGGTAAATAAGGAAGCACATTATTGTGACAGAGCGAAACCTGGGTGCATGCACACACCTGCCCTGTGGCTGCAGTCGGACATTGCTGTTTCGATGTTTTGTTTTCCTTTTAATTTTTGTTTACTGGTATTATTATTTTGCATTGATGGATGGTGATTGGTCCCACCGGTTGTGACTCACCTGTCTGTGGACAAGCGGGGAGGGTCGGGGGTGTTGTTGATGTACGACGCATCTGTTAAACTTTATCACGCTGATGGATGGAGAGGTCCTCTCCTCCCCACCGCTGGCCCTGCTCTACAGCCATGGCGAATGACAAATTACACACTTGTCTCTCATTGTTTAATGAACATCAAGTGCCAAGTGTGTGATGTGTGTGTGAACTGTCAGTGTGTGTATGAGATTCGGATCAAGAGAGATTGGGTAAAGCTCTTTGTTATAATTTGACTTCTGTACTTCATGGTATCCACCCACGTCAGCATAGGCAAACATAGGGCCTCTCTCTCACAGACACACACACACACATACACTTACACACATACCTCCTGCCATGTTTTGAGCCGATGCAGCTCTTTCTTGCTTTATTGCTCTATCCCGTCCCTATCCCCCTCCCTGGTGACTCAGGAGCGGGACCTGAGCTGCCACAGGCGCCGATATGAATAAAGCCGTCATAATAAAAACAACACACCAGAAACAATATGAGCTCTAAAACGGCAGAACAAATCAAATAGCTCCCCAGCAGGCGGAAAAAACACACGCTACTTCTGACACCGACACCGAGACAAAATGAAAAGAGTTGAGGAGCGAGTGGGAGAGAGATGTATGGAGCAGAAATTAAGAAAGAAAAATAAGGCCAAGTCCCTGTGTGGTCTTTGTGCGTTTGATGTTTTACTTGTTTTTAGTTGGGAGGCTGATAATCAGTCCCTGACAACATCTCTTTATCATCTGACAGGCTCCTGGGGGAAGGAGTGTAAGTGTGTGTGAGTGCGTGTGTGTGTGTGTTCGTGTGTTATAGTGATAGAAATAGTGTGCTATAGCAAGAAGAGAAAGGACCCTGGAGCACAAACATAGCAGAGAGAATCGCCGGCTCTTGATTTTCTATGTCTTATAAATCTTTTGCTGACACTAATTTTTTTTTCCCTCATTCCTTTCCCATTTCTTGGGAGTGTGTAAAATTAACTTCCATCTGCAGGGGCGCCAGTGATAGTGGAGGACAAGGAGACAGAGGAGGGGAGGTGTGGCAGAGGAGGAAGGGGGAAGCTGAGGAGCGAATGGAGAAATGGGGATAGTGAGACGGGAGGGAAGAGCAGAAATGGGGGGAGCAAGGGAAAGGAAGAAGTGAAAGAGAGGAGGAAAACAAGAAGGAAGGGAAGCAAAGATGGTTAAAAAAAATAGAAAACAAGAAAGGGATGAAAAGGGGGAGGAAGTATGAAGGAGAGGATGGAGGCGTGAAATAGGCGTTGCAGGGAGGAAAGGGGGACAGGACAGGAGGGATGGCTGGCTGAGGAAGGAGAGGAGCACTGAGAAAAGAGCAGGAACGAGATGAAAGGACGAGCAAACATGGGTAAAAGGAGAAAAGAAATGGAAAAAAATGAATTTAACAGGAGGTGCGTTTCCATTACCCACAGGAATGTGCAAACCCTAAATACTGTGATTAAAAACAACGGAAACACCTACATTTAGAGAAATCTTTGAGATATTGCAGAAACAAAATGTTGAGGTTCTCATGAGGTGGTTATTCATACGAGTTTTTTTCAAAGAGCTTTATAGCAAAAGTGCAAGCCATGACGTAGGGGGTCACATGACCAGTTCACTTTGATAATATGAATCTATTTAATGATCTAATGAAATAATGTTTTCAACATCCATCTTTGTCAAAGTGTTTGCAGAATGAGATTTCACAAAAACTAAAGTTTGGAATAGATTTTACCAGGATTATGACTCGTGTGCACCCTTCAATGGAAATTTCAATCGAAATGTTGAGATGTCGAAATGTTAGAAATAATGTTTTTATCTAGTGAAAAACTGTAAGGGAAACGCGCCGGGAGGTTGGGAGTGAGAGAAGAGATGACAAGAGGAGGAATGAATGAGAGAATAAAATGGGGAAAAGCAAACTGAGGAGAGAAGCGAGGACAAAAGAGCAAAAGAATGAAGCAAGCAACGAGAGAAGGAGGGAGTCGAGGAAATTGCTGTCACTACACTGTCAATAAGAATTGTCGAATCGCCTGAGACATTTTCACAGTTCCTAGGCCCAGAACCAGAGGTGAAAACTGCAGTTCTTCTAGCAGTTCAGCAGCAAGTCATAGAGGGCGATCGGCTCCTGTTTTCTATCAGATCAGTGATCGGTTTTATCTTTCTCTTGAATTCTCATTCAGCTTTACCGAAGCTCATGTCCAGAGACGCAGCTGGTCACAGCAAATGCACCTTAAACCATCTGACTGAAGCCATTTGTGGTAACCATTAATCGAGTATGAAAAGAATACAGTATAATTATTGTATATATTTTCCTGTCAATAACGGTCCAAACCAACAATGAATGTATCATATAAACAAGTATCATGTGTGTATTGATGCTTTACATGTCTTCGTATGTGCAATAGAGCATTGCTGTCCAAAAACCATTAAAACACATTCAGTGAGCTACACTGTTCCTTCTTTAACACATGCACTTTGCACACAAAAGTTTGATAAAGACGCATTTTTCTTTGCTGACTATTAATCTCAATTTGAAGAGTAGAGTATGATTGGTACAATAGGACAATTTCACTTTTAGTTTAGTTAGTGATCATGTAATGTATTGGTACTGTTCTAGATAGAACGATAGCCTCCTTCTACTCGACTTCACTCTCCAGGCTACTCTGCTTGCCTATTGTTGCCTTTCTTTACTGCTCTTTGCTTTTCTCACATTTTGCAAGTTTGCCAGTTTGTTTGGACTGGCAGGAAAGTGCCTCATGGTAGCAGTTTATCCAGAATGTCTGGACTTCCTCTGCTCTATGATGGGATTGCTTATTTGAGAGCTGCCATTGTCTGGGCACAGATGGAGTGAATGTCGCCTTATGGAGCATAGGTGGGTGTGGCTTTAGTTTTGGTATGTACTCGGCACAGTTAGAACTCTAGCCAAGGAGTTGCAAAACATCAGAGACCAGCTTTAAGCAGAAATGGCAAGAAGAAGTGCTGCATAGTGATGTGTTATGGTCTGCTGGAAACTGGCTGTTAGCAGCATCTTCTAACCAGTCACATGAAGGGCTTGTTGCACCTTAGCAGAACCCCTAGGGCTTTGATGCAAGTCTGTAATCCAGGTAGAGGCGTTGTTTCCAGAAAGGGCTCAAACCCCTGTTGGCAGTTCTTTTAAAGACTGGGACTTGTTGACAGTGCAGTGAGGGGCCGATCACACAGAGACAGCAACACTGGCATCAAAGATCAACATGTGGTCATCTTTACCTCTCGGTGTCTCACAGACGAGGAGCACAACAGAGAGAGGAAGCTGAGGCGGAATGATGCATCAAACAAACACAGACCTTCACCCAGGAGAATGGGATTTGGAAATGTGAAAGCCAAATGATTTCAGCTGCTTAAATCCAAGTAGAGAGTAGAAAGGTAGAACGTGTTTGTGTGTTGCTGGGATGAGAATGTGATGGATGTAGGGATGCAGCAGTTGTCATGATTCCTACAGATGGGTTTCCATTGGACGGATGGGTGTGACAGAGCATATTCAACATTAGGACAGTAAGAGGTTTTTTTTTTGGGTGGGGGGGACTTGTGTATCTGACTAGAGTGAGCAGAGAGCATTGGGTAAATTATTCCAACCAGTGAAGAGCAGTCTCCCTTGACCTCAGAACCACTCCTCCCTCCTTTCTCCCCTGCTGTACATAGAATTAGATACCAGTCGGGTCAGACCGCCACCCCTCCCCGCCTCGCACCCCCAGCGTCTACCACCCAATAGCACGGGTTAATTGAGGTCATCAGGGGAGGGCTGGCGTCCGATTGACGTGACCATGGGGGGGGGGCGGAGTGACGGCCTTTCACCGAGCCCCGTTGTTCCTTTTAATTGTTGTCTCGGCTGTTTGTCGTCGGGGCGCGACGCTCCGTGGCAGGACGACAGGGAGGATGGACGGAGGGCAGCGACACAGACGGCGGAGGGAGAGAAAGAGAGAGGGAGAGAGGGAGGGAGAGAGAGGGAGAGAGTGAGTGTGCGGGGACGGAGTGGACACTGGTGATTTACATTAATATGTAGTGAAATAAACAAGCGGAGAAGCCATGCGTTAAATCAACTCAGAGAGAGAGAGCAATGGAGAATGAGAGCCTCCAGGCTCAGAGAAGAATAGAGAAGGAGTGTATGTGTGTGTGTGTGTGTGTGTGTGTGTGTGTGTGTGTGCTCGGAAAGAAGCATTCCTTTTATTGTTCTATTACCGTGCAGTAGATTTACACGTAGAGCAGCGCGCACACACGCACACACACGCACACACTCAAACACACCATGTCAGATTTGAGAGTCTACTGTGTCTGCTTTCTCTCTCCAGTATTTTAGTATTCTAATCCATCATTGGCCTGACATGGGGATGCTGTCTCTCTCCTCTCCCTCTCCGTCTATGTCTCTCTCTCCGTGCCACGACACATACACGGCATCCAAACGGGAGATAAATGCAGAGCAGGGGGGAAAACAAACTCCGCAGCAGGGAGAGCTTTATCCAGAGAGATAAAGAGGCAGAATAAAGAAGTGACAGAGAGATATACAGCGAGTTGAGGAGATGGAGGGAAAAGAGGAGGGGAAAGGATGGAAGCGGGGAAGGGGGATGAAAATGGAAGTGGGAAAAGCAGGGACGGAGGCTGAAATGAAAGTGCAGAGGAGAGGAGGATGAAGGGTTGGTGGGATGGGCAAGAGAGCAGGCGAGAGAAGCAGAGAGAGAGAGGTGTGTTTGTGTCTGTGTGTGCATGCATGTGTGTGTGTGTGTGTGTGTGCGTGCACAGGCGTACACACACGTGTGTGTGTGTGTGTGTGTGTGTGTGTGTTTGTGTCGTGGCTGAAGCCTGAACCTCCCTGCTCCATTTCACACTCTGTAGGTCCAGACGCATCGACACTCAAAGACACACACAGACACACACATTCACACACACACAGATGCACACATTCACACTCTCGCACTCACACACACACACACACACACACACACACACACACACACACACACTCACATAGACAGACAGGGGTCTGTCCTTTTTCCATTTGTAGTTAACAAACACATACACACACACTGCTGCCATTTCTCAGCCATGCACGCAGATAAACAAAGATGCACAGACACATGCACACACACACCCACGCACACCCACACACACACATACACACAACCCTAGTCTCTGAACTGAAATTCTCGCTGCTTTTGCCCTTGACTCGCTGTGCTTCTCAGAGCCCAGCGTTCAATCTATTATGCCGGGTTTTAGGAAATATTAAAGGAAAAGTCAGCCAGTGACACATCTCAAACATTTCTAAACAGCTATGATGATGGTACGTGGGGCACTTACTTTTGCTGCTCAGTTTAAAAAAAAATAGAAAAGAAAAACAAGAAAATGAGAGCTGACTATAGATGTTCAAGAAGCCTCCCAAACCTCTAAAAACATTGGGACAATTTGCTTTTGTTCTTGTATATTTTGGGTAATGCAACCTTGCCTTTGTAGGAAAATAGTCTCTCCGTCCCAAAAAAAACAAAAACAAAAAAAGACTGGACAGATATTCCTTATGACACATAAGATATCTTTCTTTAGCGGGAGAATCTGCTTCATAGGGCTGGTATGGATGTTTCAGAGGGTGTTTGTCTCTTGAAGGAGCATCTTGGTGTTCTATCTTCCTAAACGTAAACGACATAAACGACAGTCACATTCATTCAACGTCAGGCGATTGCAAAAAGACTGGAAGCAAATGGGGGAAACGCTATCATAACTTCAACACAACAGTGAGTGCTTGCACTGTAGAGTCTTGTTTACCGGACAGATGAATGCGACAGTGAACAACTGCGGTTTTAGGAGCAGCTCATACTGGGGCTTTTGCTCCGCTAGCAACAGCTGAGCAAAGTGTGCGCACGTCCAAGGGTTTGTTACAATTTTCTCAATCTAGTTTTCAGCTCAAAAAGTGAATTCACTCTTCTCACTTATTGTATTAATAGGCAGGGTTGCATGAGGAGGGTGGAAAGGAAAGCAGTTTGTTTACTTCTGGTAAAGGTCTTTATTTATTTATGTATTTATGTTTTTGGCCAACTTCCAGTCTTGTTGCTAAGCTAAACCAAACACTCCTGATACTTCTGTATCTTTGGGCCAGCGGATTCGAGTCTTATCAGTCTTCCTAGTAATGTGTGCATAATATTGTTATTCCTGTAGTACACGCCAGGCCGTCAGTGCACCCCGAGACAACATTTGGAATTCAAAGGGGCATTCGAGGGCTCCACTGCGAGCCAGGCTACCAAAATGTCAGATCTCTTGAAGTGAGATGATTGCTCGACAATAATTGCCTCGGTCCCATTTATGTGAAGACGACAGTAATATCTGTCATCTGAGGAGATCAACTAAGGCTGTGCCAGCGGTGGGTTTGGACATTTGTCATCTAAACACTGAAACGCATCAAGGGGTCCACACTTCCAGGCCAATAATCCATCACTCCATCCAAATAACGAGGAATAATGAGAGATAATTATAATTGCTCCTTTTTCTGTGCAGCCCTGTCATGTTCGGTTTGAAGCCGTGGTGTCTGTCCACCAGCCTTGACTTTACGTGTGGCAGCTGTTTCCCCATGACTCGCTCCATGTGCATGACGGTAGAAATGCTGTTCATTTAACATTCAGTCGTCTCTTATTTTTGCACACCACCTGCCTGGGATTTCCAAACATCTTGTAAAGGAACTTTTTGTGACTTCCTGGAGCTTCCTGGGCTTCCTCTGCCAGCCCTCTGGTATCCCGTCACAGACTCCTGGGACTTCCTGGATTCTCGCAGAACCACTTTCCCACACTGCACATGAAATCGTGTTTCTGATGTGTCTCTGCAAAGTGTTTTCGCCTGCAGCTGAATGTTTTTGTTTTTTTTGTTGTTTCTTTTCTTTTTTTTCTTTTTTTTTTCCCCCTCTGAGCCGGCACAGATGCACAAGCTTGTCACTGTCGGCATGTGTTGCCATGGTTACCCCGGTCTCACCTGGGTTGCTGCACCCTGGGTGCTCCCAAAAGGTAAATGGAGCTGAATGATCTTCGGAAGTGTGATTCTTTTCAATACACCAACACCTGGCGAGGGCGCAACGGCCATTTTGATCTTTTTATTCCCCTTCCAGCTTTACTGACTGACTGAACCGCTACCCCACACACACACACACACACACACACACACACCCCTCCCACCTCTTATCCCGGCGGGGGCCAAGCAGAATGGGACATCATCGCCATGGAGATTGAGGCGATGACACACAAATACACGCGCGCACACACAGCCACAGACTCGGAAATGAGAGTGGCTTTCATGAGCGAGCGGCTGCACAGTCTGACTTGATGAAAAGTTGTGTCTCTGAGTGGGAGACAGACGCGTGGAGGCAGCTGTTACTGGAAGCCGACGCCGCTACGGAAACCAACCTTCTCCCCCCTCTCCCTTTCTCTCTCTCTCTCTCACTCTGTCACATGTAAACCTTTCCTTTGGCTAAATCCTAGCTAAAGCCTGAGCGCGGGAGACAAGCAGGTGGAGATAAATGCACTCCACTGACAGGATGTTGACCGAGGCTGAAAACTCTCCTGTCACCCCCCCCCCCCCCTTCTCCCCCCCCCTCCCCCCTCACATTTCCTGTCTGAAGCATGTCAGTGTACAGTACTAGAGTGAGGGAGATGCATCACCACAGGGCTTTCCTTACTCTCTCTCTCTCTCTCTCTGCCATTTTAGTGTGTGATCCATCCTATCGCTCCTTTGGTCGTGTGCTTTCTGCCTCTCGGACAGTTGGTGTGACTTTGAAATTCCACCAGGCTCCTCTGCACACAGATTAAAGAGAAAAAAAATAGAAAAAGGACCAAAAAAAAAAAAAACAGACGTAAACATGAACTCAAATCAATACAGATCGGTGGTCGATTGGTTTTAAACTGTGTTAGTGGAAAAAAAACAAAAAACGATGTATCTCTGGGGGGCATATACGCAGCCCCGCATGAAATATTTCTATTTCTGACTCATTCGTTGACATTTTGCCCTGCTGAATGTGTCCCCGAGGGGATCGGAAACACTCCATGCCTCTGCTGTGTTCACCTGTGAATAATAAAATAAATGTACAAGCTGACATTTCCTTAACATGACTCCCACTGTGTCTTGTTGTCTTCTAATGACTTCTTATGATGCAGGTGGTGAATGAAAGCATTCTATTGCATGTACGGCTATTAAAATATTGGAGCTGAAAGGACCTTTTTTTTCATATGCAGACGTAGTGCTCAGTTCCAGTCTGATAAGCAGAGAAAGGCATCATGAAGATCATGAACGTCATTGATTTGACTCTACAGAAAACACACTGTTGGTACACTGCTGCTACAATTCCTTTCCTGTGATTAACATTATTAAAGTAAAGATTAGAGTCCCTTCGCATCGTGTATTGATATCCATCTCATATCCACATATAAGTGTGATTTGTCACAATGATTTTTACATTTCCAGATACCATTCATCCATCATGAGTGTTTTATGAGAAAATCTTGAGAGAATCTTGACAATATTTTTGCTCTTGAAGACTGCTCTTTTTCAACAGCTGCTTCTGTTTCAGATATAGTCTGTGCCACAAGTCTTCACAGGGATTTGGATATGGGAACACAGTCAGGACAGATGGGAGAACATAATGCCCATGTATTTAAACTTTTTAATGTGTATTTTATGCTGAGATAGTGCATCGTTTACCCCAGAGGCTGAATCTTGTATGTCTGTTTTGTCTGATTGGATTGCGGTAAGCTAAAATGAGTTTTGATTAGAATTTGCAATGTTGAGTTAATTTAATCTGATTTTCTCTACCTATGGTCACATGCGTGAGAACAGGACACCTTCTAGGTTTATCTAGGGTCAAGCTATGACATTAAGATTTGTAACAACACAGTGAAAACAACAGTAATTTGTTGTAGTCTGGTCAGAGCTGCCGGGACATGACTGAGTGAACAGCAGTTGCTCTCAAGGTTCCAGTGAAGAAGGAAGTTCTGAGGAGGCTTTTAACGTCTTTGTAATCACTGTTTTGATTCCACAGCCAGGAACTTCAATTCAGTCACTGGGCTCTCAACAGCACTGTCTCCATCTGCTGCAGGCAGCTGCTTCCACTGAAGACTCCACTGAGCGCTACCTGCGCAGCAGAAAACTGCAGACAAACGTGTTTTAAGACTCGCAGGTGAACGCCGTGCAGCATGTAGCTGCTCAAACTAGTCTTTACAGTACTTTATGGATGCATCCAGATCCCTCAGGACATCAGATCCACTCAGTGTTAACTTCTATGCTCCTCAACTGCAGTGGAAACTCCCTTTGGCTCATTTCAATCAGGGCTGAAAACATTTTTATTTATTGTCATTTATAGCAGTTTTGCTAAAGTATCAGTTCTGTTTCAAATTGCATTTTAATGCCTTTAATTGATTTTTTAATTGATTGTGTTTTAACTTTCCCATGTTTCTAATATGTGTCCTTACTTTTGGTGCAACACTTTGAAATAGCTTGTGAGACAAATGAACTTGCCTTATTTTACCATGTCTTTACAGTCACACTCACTTATTTGCTCCAGTGGCATTTTGGGGTTTCGGGGAACACTCTCTTTGTTACATTGGTTGTTTCTCCTTCTAAAAAAAAAGCCACAAAAGGTCATTTAAGGTGACATTAATGTGTGATGCATCACAAACGGTACATAGCTGTTTTAGTTTTTTATACACAGGTCTGACATGCTGCAAAACATTGATTCTTACTCAGCAATTCTGCACAATTGCCACAGCATACACCCCAAGAAATAGCTCCAACCTCTCAGGACCATTAACTAGACCGTCAAAAGCACATAAAAGCTATTCTCTCGCTGACAATTTGGGCACACAAAGATTTGAGTGAGGAACAATGACACATGAAACCTGCGGGATAATAAGATTGACAGCCACACTAACTGTTGCTTTGAACGTGCCGGCTGCATGTGGCGCGTACAGATGGAGGACGAGAAGTAAACATTTCAATGCGTCTGCAAGAGTCTGCATTAATCACGTCTGCAAACAACAGAGTGATATTCACACTCACTGGGGAGGGTGTTTGCTCGAACATATGGCCGCTGTAATAGGCATGCACATACGTAATGATGCACACGCACTACATGTGGGGACGGCTTTAATTTGAATCGACTTTGGACGCAGATTGATTTTTCCTCAGGCTGTAGGTTTAAGTACAGGACAGATTGCAGCCCACGCAAATGGCCTAATACAGCAGGATCTAAACAACAACACCTTGATCGCTTTAGAAAGCTCAGAAAAATGCTACCGAGCCGGAGTTCAGTCCAGCGTTGTGAATTGTTTGTCCTATAGCAAATAAGGACCATGTGAACGTTGGCCTGATGTGGTAAATAAATCATATTGAATAAAAATACATTAGAATTAGACATGTGCTAACTCCTGTCTGGGCTTCATCTCATCACCCTGCTTGCTATGGGAATTACTCCTGTCAAACTGTGACGAGAATGAGTCCAAGGGTGTTTTTAATAGAGCCTGTCAGTGTGGGACTGATGAAAACACACTGATATCTAAAAACTCATTTGATGTTGACACAAAGGAAAACAAGCACACACACCCGCACAAACACATGCAAACAGAGGCACAAAGAATGGATACATTGCTATGCTTAAGTGTAAAAAAAATAAAAATAAAAATAAAAACGCCAGCAGACTCGCTCCATGCCACAGGAGTTTATTAATAACAACATTTCGATCCTGCTCGGATCGTCCCCCGGTCACGATGCTGTCAAGCTCTGCTTTGGGAGGGATGGTTAGCCGTCTGAACCAGCCAGGGTGAGGGTGAGAAACCTCAGACAACCTCAGAAAAAAAAAAAAAAATCAAATTAAGTGCCAAAAAAATGTAACAAATGCTTTGCTTAGGCCCACACATTTAAATATAACCAAATTTAGTTTTCTCATCATCAAATATTTATTGTATTAAGTCAGGGTAAGCGGAAAAGGAAAGCTAAACTTGTGGTACATAACTGGGTGTGATGATGACATCTTAACTCAATACTATTTACAGTAAACAAACATGTCAAATCCGTGAGCAATGAGACCCAATCTGCTCTTTTCAGTACATTGGAGGTTACAGAATTCTGTGGTGCCAGCTTTGCTCGGTCTCACAGGCTGAGCACTGAGCGTTCGCTACAAGCATTTCCCAAGTTAAATAAACACGCAAAACCAAAAACGAAAAAAAACAAAAGCATGGCCATCATCATTATGGACGTGGGTCTGTCATTACGTTCTGTAATGCGGTTAGAACAAAGACGGTGACCTCATCCTTTATTCGCTGCGTTTAGCGGCAGCTCTCTGTTACGGCGGGAGCGACACAGTCACTAAACGTTCTGTCTCATCAAGCGACAATTTAAAACGCCGCTGCCGCCCTGCTCCTCCTCCTCCTCCTCCTCCTCCTCCGGTGGCTCTCCTCCGCCTCAATAACGCTGTGCTGTTGCGGGGAAAGGCGGAGAGGTGATATGATTGGTCATCGCCACGCCAGCTGTTAATGTATTCTGACTAATCTCACACTGTTCGCAACTCCGCTGCGGTTACGCTGCGCACCTCGGGCTACGAAAATTACCACAAATCACCCGCCACACCCTGTGCTCCTGCGCTGTGCGCCATTGATTCACAATGATAGAGCCCCAGGTGTTTGCGAGAGCAAACATAAAAGCTTTAATAAAGTGGGCTTTGGTTGACTCACTATTGTGTCGTAGTAAATTGTGACGAAAAGGGTAAAAAGAGAGCGTTTTAATGGAATGGGTTATTAACTCACCTTCAAGAGGGAAAAAAGAAAAGAAAAATAAAGCCTAAAGTACAAACAGCAAACAAGCTGTTGACTGTCAGGCTGAGTTATCGTTTTCAACGGGCGTGAAAGATGGAGCGTCCTCGCAAAGATAGAAGGATGTAAATGAACACCCGTGCAGATGTACGCACACACACACACACACACACACACACACACACACACACAAACACACAAACACGTCTCCCTGTGAGGTCCATTCTGAGGCCTATTAAATAATCAGACGGGTTTCTACCCCACTGGCAAAAATCAGAACCAATCGGCTGCTCCTCCACACACTGCTGCGCATGTGATGTGTGTGTGTGTGTGTGTGTGTGTGTGTGTGTGTATGTGCGACAGAGAGGGAGGAAGTCTGTACATAAACGCAGAGAAAAAAATCTTTATATGTCTGTGTGGGTGTGCATGCAGAAATACATCTGTGTTCTTCAGGTGTGTGTGTGTGTGTGTGTGTACACTGTGTCTCCTCCAGCGCTGCGGCTCCAGAATTAGCGTTGAGTATTTTCAGCCTCCACGGCTCATCTCTCACCAATGACCCTGTTTGAATTCAGGCCTCGGCTTCTCTTTACCTCCAAATCCACCTCCTTTCCTTTGATCTCATACTGCCGACCACCCCCACACCCCAGCCCCACACCCAAACACACACACACACACACACACACACACACACACACACACACACACACACACACACACACACACTCACACCTAGAGGCTCATTCTCACTGTACACCTTGACACTCACTCTTTCACTTCATTTGTTTTCCTCACACTTCACTTCTGCCTTCCTTCACACTGTCTGATAATGTTTATTTTGAGGGACGGCACCGATAGCTTGACACTAAAAACGGCAAACCGCCTCAATTCACGGAGTGCGACATAACACAGCGGAGCTTCCCTCCAGTCATTATCTTCCCTGCTCTGTATCCAACCCGTGTCGCGGAGGTCTGCTGGTGCCTGTCTCCAGCACACTTTGCTCCCGGTGGATCATAATGGGAGCACACTTGAAAGGTCTAAAATGTAGAGACCACATGACCACTTGCTTTTCATGTCTTAGGAACATATCTGCCATATAGTTTTCTCCAGTATAGGTTATCACATTTTTTTAGGGCATGTTTGCAATGAATAAAAAGTGTAAACTGCCAGTCTGTAACTTATATTTTAGACACTTGTTCTTAAATGTGACAATATACTCTAGTATCTGTGAGAACTGGAGAGCATCTAGTTTTAGATGGCAAGGTTTCATCTCCACATTTCCATTGTGATAATAGAGTAACTCCGGGTTCCAGCTGTATCCAATGAGTGTAGTTTTCTGTGGAACAGGATGAGAATGGGCAGTTCCAGTTCTCTGGGTTTGAAGCAGCTACACAAGCTTGTTCAACCACATCTAAGGACAGGAAAAAAAGAAGGTTTTCTACCTGTCTTTTGGGCAGGAGAAAAGCTTTCCGTCCTTGCGTTCTCTCTAATTCCTACCACACCACCACCGACTGTCTCAGCTCGACCAGTCATGCAAAAAAATGATGGAACGCTTTCCATCACTTCTCAAGTCCTGGGCTCACATCGGCCGTCACTAACGAAGGTTGTGCTGGAAAATTTGACTGCAAGCTGAAATAAAACCTTCGGCCAGGAAGTCCAGGAAGGACAAAAAAGAAGCACCTGGAACAGGAGAGACGATGAGAAAGCCACCAGTGGCCTGGACGACTGATGTTTCAGCTCAAAGTGCACTTTGAACATAGTTTCTAACCACGGGTCGTTTCCACATGCTGCAGTCATACAGGAGAAGCTATAAATCCTCCATTTCGCTTTTAAGCAAAAACCAAGTTTAAGTTGCAAAGTTATCTATAAAATAGGCTTCAAAAGGTTTTACTATGTTGACGTTTCACAGCTTGATGTTATTGCTGCATCTATTATGACATTTGCACATCGGTATTAATATTGTCTGTTGGATTCTCATTCTTTATTTTTACTTTCTGTTCGATTTTCACCAGTCTTGCCAGATTTTTGAGACTTATTATTGCTTTCATTATTTTATTATGTATGTTAATATATTCTATTATTGCTTATTGGCTGCTATAGGGATCTCAGGCACTATTTTTGCCTTTTAAAACTCATTTTATTACAGACTGAAATGACAGAACAGTTATGATCAAGGCTGGCAGAAAGAAAGTTTCCAAACAAAACATTTTGAAAACTTCAAGTGCTGATGTGAACTTCTTTAGATCTCACTGGTCTCGCCATCAACACAACTTGAGGATCAAACCAACTGATTGCAGTGTTTTAGGTGGACTTTGCAAATTCAGCTCTTTTCAATATTACATCGTAGCTCTGCGATATCGGATGATATAATCTCTCCAACTGCATCACGTTTTCACTCTTCTCCCCTTTGTCCTCCTTCTACTACCCCTATGTCTAATCCTGTCTGCAATGCCATCATCTACCTAAACAAAAATATGATTCCCCGGAGCCCAACTGACAAATGCAGCGAGAGAGAGATGATGGCGAGCAGAGGGAGGATGAGTAGTAGGCGGAGGAAACAAAGTAAAGCTTTTAATCTGTAAATGGAGAAGGGTAATGGTCATTTAAGCATTAAGATATCCCCTCTGTCTGTCTGCTCTGTTTGCGTCTCCTTAATGCTCCTTAAACATTTATGAAGGCTGATAACAAAGAAAGACCGTAGCTCGGCAGAGTAATCAAATCACTGCTGGTTATAGGGCTTTACTCGGAAGAGTGAGGGGAGGGGGGAGAGAGAGAGAGAGCAAGAGAGAGAGAGAGAGAGAGAGAGAGAGAGAGAGAGAGAGAGAGAGAGAGAGAGAGAGGGAGAAGGGGGGGAAGGCTGAGAATTAAGGGGCGAATACGGAGTGACAGTGTGAGAAATAGATACAGAAAGGGGGAGAGGACAAAGAAAAATACATTAGCCCTTAAAACAGTCATGTTACAACGTGCAAATAAACTGCAGCGTGTTGCTGTCAAGGAGAATATACCACAACGTATATTCCACTCTCCCTAAACACATTTCTCACTCACTCTCGTGAGTTCCCTTCCCAAAACACCTCTATTCATTTTACAGAGTGTGTTCGCTGAAATTCATGACTCGCTGCATTTACAGCCGATGATAGTAGGATTTTACAAGCTACGGTTTGGAGATATATATTAAGTTAGATAATACCCTGGCCTGTGCTTAGTTTTATACCATATTAAGTTTTCATAGGACAGCAGCAGAGCTTTCAATCATGTTTCTTCAAGGACAAAAAAGTGAGGAAGCTGATATTTTTACCTTTTTTTGACTTGGGTGAAACACCGTCAGAGTCTGTAAAGTAAAGGTTTATCCCTCTCTGTGTCAGAAATAACTTCCTACTGCCACTTCTCTGTCAACATTTATGTGTCGTAATGTTTGTATAGGTATCAAAGATCCATCTCTGGCTCCGTGATCTCTATCAAGACGAGAATTCAATGAGACAGAAATCCATTTGTGATTTGAAATCATGTTTTGAAAGCATGTTAATTGTCTCTGTTTTTGTTCATCCATCCATTATCTCACCCAGCTGGCACACACACACACACACACACACATAGACATACATACACCACTCACACTCACACCTAGGAGCAATTAAGAGTCTCCAATCAACCTAACCATGTATATTTTTGGAGTGTGGGAGGAAACCAGAGCACCCAGAGAACACTCATGCAGACATGAGGGGAGCGCACATATGAACATAAACATACCATTATGTCTACCAGGTTCAATCCACAGGAGAGGAAAGGATATGGATGAAATCAACAAGGACAAGTTTGAAATAAAAAAAAATCATTAAACTAGAACATTGGTGGGGATGAGTGGGCAAGTCTGTCCACAAGAGTAATTGAATAAAACTATTTGTGCATGTCTGTAGCTAACCAACAGAAAGTCAGGTCAGATGGCCTGGCAGCTAGCCGGCCACAGCAGTGTATTTACAAATAATGTGGACAGCTCTTTGAAGAATAATTGTCCACTTCAGGGCCTGGCTTTTTTTTTTCTACTCAGTAGCAGTGGCAAGCATCTGCTGAAGTTTGTGGAGCTGGGAGACAGGTATTGATAGCTCACTTTGGATCGGGAATGTTAAATATTATGACAAAATGTCACAGCTCATCACATACTGTAAAATGAGCTTACCTACCCTTCAAGGGACATATAAACCATTAAGTGTTGTTTCTATTAACAATTTTATTATAACACAATAAAATCAAACAGCGATGCCGCCGGTAGCTGGAAGGTGTGCACTGTGTATACTGCCAAATGGTGGCTATTTACAGGTCACACTGTGCTATTTTATGTCAGTGCATGCAACTCTATGAGTCCACTCTGTTCTGTGTCGTGTTGTGTTTTATCTGCCTCCCTCACACATGCCTCTGGTTTGTGGTTTGTTGTCTTTCATATCAAGGTCGGACTGTCATCACCTACTTCTTGTATTCCTTCTAAGTACATTTTACGTTACGATGCATTTTGAATCACATCCATTTCTGAGTAAATTGAGTAAAAAAGAAAAATGAAGGATTTGCGCACCAGAAACTACAGCAGTGAATAATGAGGGCAGGTGGTGCTAATTTAGTTAATTTTAGCTCATTTAATTTTAAGTTTTAGATCGACTTCCATGTGGTTCATTTGCAGACTGTGAGGGCAAATGATGATGTTCCTGTTTATGACAAATTGCGGTTTTGAAATGAACTTTGTCCATCTGATGTTTGTTTGTCCTAATGAAAAATCAATAATGTGTGGATGTGAACCCCACAGTCTGTGTGTCTGAGAAATAACTATTAACTAAGCGTACATGCAGGTTCTCTGCATCATTGCTATAAAAACCTGACTATACCTGACCAGTCTTTGAGGAGGCCAAATAGAGAAAAACAGTGATGATGGTAAACAGAATCAGAGCCCAGGTTTTAACTTGTTTTGTGCAGACTTGTTTTGATTGATTGCACGTTGATTTGTAAAGGTTAACGGTTAATAACAAAAAAAACAATAGGTTTGATCTTGTGTAAAGAAAGAACCCCAATCCTGTTATAAAAATAAACGGCCGCTTTTCAAAATCTTCCAGTAGTTTGCTGCCAGAATACGCATCCCGCCTCCGTCATACATTCATTCTAGCAGCTGCTTAAGAATACCCCCATTTCCATGTTTGCAGCATCCAAAGCCTTCATTACACTCATATCGCTCAACATTTACAGCATTACAGTTTCACCCTCATCCAGAAAGAGCCACTTCAACTGCCAAATCTGTGGCAAAAAGCTGCAAAATTTCTACTGATTTCTTGGAGAGTTTACATGTGTATGTCTGTTCTAAACACAACCATGGTCATGTCTCTAAAGCCAGGTTATCATCTTATTCTTGCTAAGATCAGACTATTGCTGTCCATGTAAACGTAACTAGTGAGTGATGTAACATCACAAACATTTTGGACAGATGGGCATTGTTTTTTTGTTTTTTCCCCAGCAAGGCAAACTGCATTCGACATGGCACCAATTTGCTTTCCGTCCTCTGGCTGTGCACGCATCCTCGACAGATAGTAAAAAGGAATCCTTTTCATTTTGGGACCGGTTAAAATTTTGTTATGAATGATCACTTCAGCATGACTAATGTTTAATCACCCACATTCCCCGGGAATATTAATCCCAGATGAATACGACAGCTGACAGTGTGGGCTACTCTACACTCGGGGACAAAAAGAAAATCCACATCGTCTCATTGTATCATTATTTTTTGCTCGCGATACAATTGAATAGCTATGTGGCCACAGAGTAACATTTCCTTGCCAGTTTATCAGTATTTCAAACAATTATTGTGATTTCGTAATATTATAAGTGGGTGGTGGACATGTATGGCGTACGGGTATCATCAGAATGGTTGGGCATGCTGTCTCTCCCCTCTGGACCTCTCCTTCTCCGGAGAAGTGGATAAAATGAAGCTTTCCTCCACGTCTCAGCCAAATCTCCCTCAGCAGGACCAATGATGGCTCCAGTCTTTTTTTTTTTTGCTGATTCACAGTTGATGTGGCTGAGACAGCACAGCACAGGTAACAGATAAAGATGAATTTCCTTCCAAAAAGCAGGAGGAGATAGCAACAAAAGTGCACTTCCTTATATACGATCTGTACGGCCTATAGCCTGGCAACAGCTCAGCCAGTCTTCCAGCTGGCTGCTGAAGAGGTGGGGAGATGGGAGAGTGTGTGTGTGTATGTGTGTGTGCGTGTGTGTGTCTGTGTGTGTGTCTGTGTTCAGGGGGCGCGGGGGGGGGTTACTCAGGGTTAAATGGAGCCAATCACAGACAGAAAAACAGCATTACACACCACATTAGGCATCATCTCACCGCTCTCTCTCCCCCTTTCTCCCTCATTCTCTCTCGCCCCCTCTCGTTCTCTCTCTCCAGGTGTGCAGCCAGCTGATAGTGTCGGCTCTATTTGCACATTCACTTGAAATTCCCCAGAACTAATAGATTCTACCAGATTCAACTAACTCAATACTGCTGATCTGCAGCTTATTACGGCCAACCAGCCAACTAGCCAATCATTCACCCAACCAGCCAACCAAGAAACTGAACTGCAAATATAATATAAACATGAGCTCTGCATCTGGAGCGGAATCTAAAGAGTCAAACTTTCATTATTGTTTTGATAAACTGAGGCAATGCGGAGAGCTTAATAACATCTCCCGGATGCAGACCTGTTGCACAGCGAAAACACTTCATTTCAAGAAAATATATGAATCCTGCTGTGGTCAGATAAACATGCACCTCAGCTACATAATGGCAACGGAAATAAAACTCTTGTCAGGCATAGAGAAATGAATGTGAGTCATGTAACCCGAAATAATGGGTTTGATGTGTCAACATAGAAATTTTGTCAAAAGAAAACCTTTGTTTATTCAGGTTTTAAGAAGGACATGTGTCTTATATCTTGGAATACTATTCTAGATTTCCATTCAATAGATGATTGATGAGATACACCTCAACAACATGGTCTAATAGAATTTGTCAGAGTCCCCAGGTTCTTTCTCACCGTCCCCTTCTTCCATTATATATGTGGTCCTTATCTTCCAGTATGGAGTCTCACCTGCCGGTTTCTCTCTACACCCCAGGATCCTCTGCAAGGCCTCATTTGGCAGGAAACACTGCATAGTACATCTGTTGATTCTTGGATCTCATTCATGTTTTCAGAGTATTTCTGTTTCCCTGCACTTCAGGTCATAGCCATGTCCTCTCCTGGTACCTGCCAGCCACTGATCAGACCCATATAACCCCAGACCAAGCTTTCCAGCCTAGATTCAGCCACTGTATCACCTACTTATTTTCCAACAAAACAGTTTTAGTGCTGGTTTGCAAACTGGTTTGGTTGTTTGCAAAAGTGACTCAGTGTTTTTGGTTCCATTTGTAATTTTTCTTTTCTGTATTGCATGGAGCATTAGCATTTATCCACCTGACATGTGATCTGGCATTGATGTTTTTTTGTTGGTGGTGGTTCTAAGTTGAAAAGAACAAACAATCAAAGTCAGCATAGTGAACCTTAACCTGGCCAAAAGCCACTTCAGACTTCGATCAACATTGCTTAAATGCAGTTGACTCCAGACGTCTGTCAGAGCCTTTGCAGCGGTGCATCAGCAGCAAAGGTAAAATTCTCTTTGAAAAAAAAATAAAAAATGGGTCCTGCAGTGTCAAGGGTTGGTGAATGCAGCTGAATTCAGCAGCCAGGCTTCATGTCAGGAGCAGAGATAGAAATTCTTTGTACCGGTAAACAAAAGAATCCATTCTGTCTCTGCCGTGGCAGCCCTTTATACAGGAGGTGTAGCAAGGTGAATCAAAAAGTCTCCATTGTCCAAGGATGGCTTTTCTCTGTGGAGGTACTCTCCAGGACACACTGCAGTCTTTCTGCCTTTCTGGTGCTCGGAGGAGTATGATAAAACTGAATACATCACAATTTATCCATTTTTTTTTTCAGAATTCAGTCATAAATCACAAAAAATACACACAATTTAGTGTATTACACTATTATTAAACTAAAGCTACTGTATGCTGGTCTATTTAAACTGCCATAGTATCCAAGCACAAAGCACCACGAGATAAGACTGAATCAACGCAGACCTACGAAGATAATCAGACAAAAAGTGAAGCAGAAACACAGGGAAGGGACGTGATTGGTGGAGGGTACACTGGGAACAGGGCAGTGCTGATCAGGGGGTTCAGGTATCAGGACCGGTATCAAGCCCTTCAAGAACGATACAGTTCTCCGTGCCAGATCCTCAGCAGACAGAGGGCAGGGAGACGAGGGAGGCCACCGAGATCGGGAGAGATAATGAAGCCTGAGCAGATCTGCTGAAGCAGCACAGGCAGACGTTTTCAGCAGCTCCAGAGCAGCCAAACACAGCAGAGCTCCGAGCCGGAGAGGAACAGCTTTAGATAGGCCACCACTGGGCCCCCTCATGACATGACCTTTGTAGAGTGGAGCAGATGATGAAAACCTCTCAGACTGAATTGGGGCTTGAGAGTGCATGCAACATGTGTCTCAAACAGCAGAGAGGACAGGACATCCACATCCACCACTGCCTGCAGGTGAAGGACACAGATCTGGAAACTGTAAGATGTGAGTGGTGTCTAGGAGTGATGTCTAAGATCAGGTCAGGGTCTCCAGTTTACCCAGCGGAGCTAGACACACAATATCTGAGAGGCCCGTAAACAGAATTTTGATATATCTTATGTGACATTAGATTTTTAGTTGTCTTTTTCCTCAGGTTATTGCACAACTGAGCATGCAAAATAAAATGAAAATAACTGAAGCAATATTTGAATGCCAAATCCTCAAACCCAAGAGACTGGTGAGTAAAATAGACGCATTTTGGAAGAGAAAAACGTTTTTTATTCAGTGTACAGTGTAAGTGCAGTTACAATGCTGTCGTCCCTGTCAAGGTTTTCCACATTTGATTAAAGATGAAGTTCAAAACATGCAGGCACTCATTAACACTCTTTTCTGATTAACTCTTAGTCATTTCATCAGATGAATCGTGAAGTCAACAGACTTCTCAGACACTGAAAGGAAAACATGACATGGGAACAGAAAGGAACAGGAGACATTCTTCGAGGATTAGGAGTATTTTTCATAAATCCACTCCTGTGTCATCCTCTACTTGGCACAAGAGAGTGAGCACTCTCAAAACTGAGGCAAGCTGAACATGACTTAGGACTCAAAGACACCTTGGGTGGCACTATTAGCCTATACCTTTTTCCCTAGGATGCCATTTTAAACCTTTTTGAAAGCTTACATTTATATAATTACCGGTCATTTTCCATCTTTTCTTTCTTCCCATGCCACTTGCATGCTGCAAGACATGCAAGCCGTTGAAAGCAGCCATTAGGTGGAAATCTATTGTGTATAAAAAATGTCTGACATTTTATTGACTTTGCATCCTTAGAAACAACCTCCACACCACCCCCACACACATACACACATATCATTTGTTTTATTTTTAACATTAACAAAAACAGAATTTAAATGTTTCAGCAGTAAATATTCACTACGGTCAGTAAAATTGATGAGGTACAAACCCTTTTGAACTGTTTATACGATATAGAAAGATTACAATGAAATCTGTGTTGCTTTTTTATGCAAATATGAAAACACTGGATTGAGAGGGCTGGTGAAAGGCAGGTGTCCTCACTGAGGTGAAGATCTACAGGCTCCTGGAGCAGAACCAGCGGCATATAAACCGCCTATTTTCATTCCAATTATCCATGATTAGATCGGATTACATTACACCGAGGGTTTTGTGCTGTTCAGGCTCTTGAGAAGGGTTTGTGACAGGTTGATCATGGTTTAGTGCTCAGACACACCTGGGTGTCATCTGCGTGGAAGCAGAGGTGTCCTGGCAGCACATCGGACCTCAGAGGAGCACGTCAACTCGCTGCGACATGGACTTTGATCACGTGATGGGGATAAACTGTCAAATTTGTTGCCGCCGAACATGGAGTAGTCCATTCAAAGGTCCCAGAGCCTTTTAACATTTTAAAGCAGCCAGTCATTGTTGTTGACGTTTCAGGAATTCCACTTTGGAACCTAAAAAACAAAACAAGAAGTAAGTTGTGATTGTTATTAAACTTCATTATGAAGAGTTTAGTGAATTTACATTGTCCCATATTTTGGTCTACAACGTAAAAAAAGTGAACACTTTGATCCAGTTTCACAGTGATTCTTGAGGTGTGAGGTACATGGGTCTTTTTTTTTTCGCTTGGAGCGAACACATTCCAAATGAGAACTCTGCGGTGAGCGGGAATGTTCGGTGCACAGCGTGTAATAATTAACACAACATGCATTAATAGAAAAGGCTGGGTTGAAGGTCATTTATTGCACAGGCACTTTGTCTGTCGCAAAGTTGGCAGCAAAGACACGAGCACAAATGTGCTGTATCTCAAAATGGCTCAGTGGGTAGACAAGTCCTAATTGTACCTGTGTGAAGTGTGCACAGCTTGACGTGCTGTTGCTTGCCACTTTGCAGCTACATTTGTCAGGCGGGGATGGAGGAACGCAGGTGCACTGCCACGGTATCAATCGCACGCGCTAAACAGCGCATAGAGCTGCTGTTCCAGCTGCTGCTGCACAATGGCACGTCTGTCCCCACGTGGAACCACCGTAGCAGCAGCAACATGACTAATCACTGTATTCAATGCATTTTGCGTCGTTTCCGAGACGGTTTTGTTTTTTGTTTTTTTTTTTGTTTTTTTTTTCCACCCGCAAGGAATCAAACTCGCTGCTGCGAGCATAATAACCCCGAACTAGACATGTCGCCAGTCACCTGGCAGAAACAGACAGACAGCTCCCTCTCATCTGGCATAACACCATCCATCCGAGCGGCTATAAAACCTGGAGACCATTTCATCGTGTCAAGGCGGGGGGCGTTACTGTTACGCTTTTGTCGGTCACTGCATGTGTAGCACCTGTATTCTGGAGTGGGGTCCATGCATTCTCTTGTCTGACTTCTTTTATCTTTGTATTTCTTAAAATGTCCCCATGATGGGAGAATTAAAGGCATGTTCTATTCTATACTATAGGTTTGTATGTTCTGACCATGTCTAGGTGATCTGTGGGTACTCTGGTTTCTTTCCACATCAGGATTAGGCTGATTGGACACTCTACATTAGAGTGAATAGTATGTGTATTTCCTGCAATGCATTGGAAGGAAATAGTGTCCGGGATGCACTTCCTGCCTTTGGCCCCATGAGTGCTGGAACAGGCTCCAGCAGACCCCAGGACACCATTTGGGTATGAAACAGGTTGATTGTATGCATTTCAAGCTTTTCCATAACTACCAGTTAAACGATGGCGCCTTCACTTTGTGGGAACATAAAGTGAAGTCTTAATAGCAGCAAGGATTCTGTGTATTCACTTCAACTCTCCTTTCGAAGCTTCAAATGCACCTCTGTAAAAGAGCAAGAGCCCGAAGACTGAAGAGACGCCTCGGTGTTTGTCTGGAGAATGGCTCCGGCGTGCACACTTTATGGAGCCGTTTCCAGTGTGGATTTCTAGATGTAAGCTGACACTTTCCAACCAAATTTTCCAGTGAGATCACTTCATTTTTATTACCCAATCAATTCATAATTACGCTGTCAGACTGGACTAGGTGTGTGTATTGTGCTGCTGATGAAACACGGTGCAGCTGTTGAAATGTTAATGTGTTGTCATAATAAAGACTTGTACATTAATCAGTGCGCTCCACTCAGTTAGTTTTCTCAGGGATACACAAGGTAAAGTACCTCAAGCTGTCCACTGCTTATCACAGGAGACCGTTTTATCCAGAGATCTAGCCAGTTGTTCATCAGAGGGCTGGACTGAGAATAAATGATGGAGGGAGGAAGAGAGTAGAAATTAAGAAAGGAAAACATGAACGAGAGGAGCAGATGCCGGTAGAGGTGTGCAGAGAAAGTTTTGAGGCAAGGGAAGAAAAGAAAGAGGACAAGTGGTGTAAAGGGGAAAGACTGAAAGGGTAAAACGAAAAAAAAACATTAATACCAGGAAAGTACATAACATGAAAGAAAGCGGTGGGGTAAGAAAGGAAGAGAGAGGGATGCACAGGTACAAAAGAGCAGAGAAGAGGAGGAAAAGAGAGTGAGAGAAGATGGAGAGGTAATGAGGGGGACAGCAGAGAGAAGAACGACTACAATGCTCATTAAAGAATAGAAGAGCTCCATTAAACAGCAAACCGTCCGTGTGTGTGTGTGTGCGTGTGTGTCTGTGTGTGTCTTTGTGCACTTCAGTGGCTGCAGGGCTGTTGTCTGTACCTCATAAGTATAATGATGGCACATAAAGGAACTTCATGGCATTAAGCGCATGCACCAATACACACGCGCACACACACACACACACACACACACACACATGCACACACACCGGCAGTCCAGACTGCAGTGACTTCTAGCTTCTAATTACATATTGATACGGCAAACACAAAGCTTGAATCGTGAACTGAACAGAACTAACTGTTCACTAAATGAAAACAGGGAAAACAGTGCACATAAACACACACACACACACACACACACACACACACACACACACACACACACACACACACACTTCAAAAGACCTAGACTTACACTCCTTCAGACCACTAGTTGTCTTGCCTCTACAAGAACTCTTGGCCCTTGAACGATATTGACTTAACTTGTTTTTAATCGCCATAAGGACGACAAGGTGCAACAATGTGACCAACTGTGTTGTCATCACAGCACACACACGTACACACACACATATGTGTATATATATATATATATATATATATATATATATATATATATACATATATATATATATATATATACACACCCAGCAGCGACTATTATAATGCCCAAAAATTAATGAGCTGAATTGTAACTGTAATATGGGTATGGCTTTGCATCCTGACGAGAATCCATAAAGCAGATCTTTTATTATGGTTTTATGAAGAAGTGAAGCATTGCAGAAAACTTAATAACACTGTGTGGCTGACTGACTAGCTACGTGCCTGACATCTTAGCTGCACTGCAAAAAAAAAAGAAAAAAAAAGAAAAAAATCAGATTGAACTACTTGTATTCAGTCTGAAATTCTTTTTTTCTCTCTCTCTTTTCATTTCCCTTCCTAAAACAAGGAAAGAAAATTTGGAGCGAAAATGCAGCTGTGACAAAGCTTTAATTTCTGTGATGCCGCTGGATGAAGGCATTAAACAGTCAAAGCTTTTCATCTTTTTCTGGGAAGTAATAATGTGATTGCTCATCGTGGATCCAATGCTGGTGGATAGACCACACTATGGATGATGTCACATCTGGATTTGTCTCATACTATTTTGCCCTAAGAATATTTTCACTTGCTATTGTACCTTCATTCAGTCTGGGTTCAGAGACATTTAATTAGTTACATCCCCTATTCCGTCTTTGTCTCTACATTCATGCTTGCTGCTGAATCTACCTTAAAGGAACAGTCAAACATTAACATTATTTAAGAGAGCAGATGACTGAGCTGCAGGACAGGCCCGGACCATTTATGTTTCCGTGGAGGGTTAAAGCTTTCTGGACAGACGAAGCTTTTCACACTGAAATATTGTTTTTGTCATTCACCTGCATTCGCTGAAAACAGTAGTGCATCCAGCACATAAGGACATTTTGATAAACTCCTGGTAATGCTGTTAAGACCAGGTAATGCTGAACCAGCTGCTAGTTTTTGATATGCATTTATCGTATCTTATCACTGGTGCCTCAGCAAATGAGCAGCATAACTTCTATTTATTCGTCCCCTTGGGGGGACCCCATTGAATTACTCACCCATAAACACACACACACACACACACACACATGACGTTCAATAAAGACATGCATTACTGCTGAGATGATTAGCCTAGCTTTAGCCAGGACTGGAAATGGCACGGAAATTGCTCACCTAGCGAAGGTGAAGGGGAAATGATGTGCCTTCCATCTGCAGAGGCTTTCCCTTTTTACTAAGCCTTGCAAAGTGTTAGGTACGGTGTGTGTGGCGAGGTGCTTCTATTAGCCCGGAGTTACACAAAGGAAATGGCTGCTGTAATCTTCATGCTGGGTTGTCTTTTCCGCTGAGATATAACCGGGATCATGGCGCGTACCCTCGCTGGCCATCTTAGATTTCCCGCTTTCTCGGAGAAAGAAAAAAGAAGCGCTTATGTGACGTAATGACAGCAGATTAGGACCCATTAGGAACAGACAGACTTTTGTCACACTCTAATTAACAAAAAAAGGGAATTACGTTTAATTTGGTGGTGCGTTATTAACTATACTGTGTTCCATTATGTATTGAGAGTAATAATCCTTATCAGGGACACGCAAGACGCTTTATTTGTGCCTTTATCGGGAATGTTCTGTTTAAAACAAAAGAGACAGAAGGCAAGAACAAAGACAGGGGAGAACAGTGGGGGAGATTAAGGTAACGGAATAGATGGGACTGTATCCGCCTATAACACCAGTCACAGTCACTTTTAATAGTTCCTTATAGGTGCAAAAAAAAGAGCTATATCAACTAAATAAGATAAGATAAGAACCGTCCGTGAGTCTCATGGTGGGGAAATTTGCATTGTTGCAGTGACAAGGACAGCAGAGGAGCATAAATAAAGGAGAGCAGAAACAATACACAATACCTGCACATGCACTAAGATGTTAAGTAAAAAAAAAAAACAACAACATTTGTTGATAAGGAGATGCATATATAAGATGCATATATTGTGGTGTCCAGTGTGCGCTGGGATAAAGGGACAGGGGAGGTTTCTGTGTTTGTGTGGATTCAGACCAGTTTTTAGGTGATACTTTCTTCAGGACTGTTAACTTTTGAGTCCTTCTTTAACATAAGACATACAATGAGAGAAGACAAAGTTTCTTTTTGAAAAGCATTTGGAAAGCTGTGGCAGCTGCTGTATCGATAGATCAATAGATCAATGGATACTAGATGCATGGCTATATTGGTCACTGGATATTATTTGAATTGTGAGTAGTGTTTTGTTTTTGGCAATTTTGACTTCTTACTCCAATTACTGAAAATAAACTAGTCTCATTTTGTTGCATATTTCATTTTAGATAACACACTCAGAGTTCATTGTAGATAAATGCCCAGACTCACCCTTTCTGTTAGACATTCAGGTTTGAGGCTTATTAATATTGTGGATTGTCTGAGTGCACTGAATCTGTTCAACAACAAAATTAATCCTCAGGAATACAACACACCAAATAATGATGGTGCACATCAGGGTCAGCACTGCTCCAGTCCAGGACCGGTGGTTAGTTAAGCCAGGCATCCAACAGCTCTCACCTGCAGATACAGATCATACAGAGAAAAACTTAGATTCGCCTGCTCTGTTTGAGTAGCCTTAAATTGGATCTATCTATCTATCTATCTATCTATCTATCTATCTATCTATCTATCTATCTATCTATCTATCTATCTATCTATCTATCTATCTATCTATCTATCTATCTATCTATCTATCTATCTATCTATCTATCGGTTTGGCTTAATTCAAACTTTCCATAGATATTATCAAACTAACTGAACTTGATTTATTCTAAATCTATAGTATTCAACTTCAACTTCACACTTAAGTCAATTCCATCTTGACAGTATTGTCTTCCTTACCACATCAGATTTTAATGCACCTCCAGTGACTTATAAACCTAAAAAAAATACTGTCCTTTTATACGTATCTGCTTCATGTCAAATCCAGTCCTCCATGTTCCTTTATCCTTTCAGGATACAGAGCTGCTGTCATAGCCCACAGCTGAGTGACTGTCAGCTGGCAGCGGCTATCACGTAACCCTGATCTCTCAACTGTCATGTGTTGAAAGAGTTGTAGCTCCTGACCACTTCCTCTTGTCTCCTTGATCTGGTCACAGGGCTGTTGTAGAGGAGCAGTCGAAGCAAAGGCAGAGGATGGAAGATCAAAGCTGGTAACACCGCATGGAATTGTCAGATTTTCTTTCCATTTTTTTTTTTTGACAAAGTCTTCCACCTCGGGCTGTTCTTTTACAAACTTAGCACACCAGAATTGTCTGAAGGCTGTGCACTCAAATGCTAACCCATTGGCCTAAGTTTAATTTGTTGCTTGGGAACAAAAAAATAATTAACAGGGCTAATTAAGCATATCAAGAGTCCATCATTTCGACTTCCATTAACATTATAAACAGCACCATAATCCATGCAAGCTCTCTTGCTGCATTGCACTCTTTTCCTCGGTGTGCTTTTATTTTCTGTCTCACAGTGTTTAGGTATGATGTGTGACGCTGCATGCAACATCAAACGCTAACTTTATGATGGACAATTAAGTCTCCCTGAATCTAAATTCAGAATCTGAATAACTACCATACTGAGGATAGTTAATGTTAAATGCAGAATGCATTATTTAATCCAAACTTCACTGATTCCTTTGATGCCATTCCTTTCTCATGGCGGAGTTTTCCCCCCACAGGAGAGCATCTGGTGTGTTATCTCCCAGTCTTAAATCATGAGGCAGTGTGAAGGGATCATTGTGGCAGGGGGCTTAGAGCAGACACACTCTGCTACTCTATTATCTTTGTTTGCTTGCTGGGATGCAAGTCGTCTCATAGAGCAGCGCTCTCTGGGTTTGTTACGGCAGAAAATGTGCCCTCAAATTTGATAAAAAAAAAAGTTCACATTGCCAAACATTGCCCATAATTGCTGCTTTGAAAGTCAACTGTGAACTATGTTGGATTTCGATATAACAGCAGTGAGCTTAGAGGAAATTTGGGGGATTTGTGGGAACAAGAGGTGTTCAGTCATGCACAAACAAATCTTTATCTACGAATCTACGTGAGAAGCTGCTACACTGCATCAACATCACTGCTGGAATCAGAGGCTTTTAGCAGCGGAGCTCCTCACTGAGCTCTCTTATCAGATCATACATGGTCCTGGGTGCAAAGATCATGTTAAAACTCTGAAATTAAATATGGCAACTTGGATTAAAATAAGCCCTGCAACATTGTAGCTGTGTAAATAGTAATGCTATGCTGCTCTGTGTAACCTCATGATGATAAATTAATCTAAAGCATGCATGCGTGTAAACCAGTGCCTCACACTGAAAGTTGCATTAGGTCTGGAACTGTGACCTAAACTAACCTTAACCTTAACTTTCCAGGGCGAATGAAGCTTTTCTTTCTCCTTGTTGGTTCACTAACTCCCAGCACCGCCCCAACCAGAAGACAAACGAACAAGCCGTCCGTTATATCTTTGAAATGTTTCAGCGGAGCATCGACCATGTCTTGTACCCTAAATGTGCTCATCTGTGTCAATTTATTGACCATTTGATGTGAGTGTGTCAATAAATCCATTAACTGCCAACCAAAAGCCAGACGACATGCAAGCAGTAGCTGAACATGGAGGAGCAACCGGCACCACAGCCTGGGATTATTACAGGGGCTGGTGGAGACCAAAGCATAGCTGGATGTGGAGTGAATCAAGGAAGTGTGATGTTGTTCCTCTAAGCCAGGCACCTCAACCTCATTACTCTCCGGCTGCTGCAGAACCTGAAATTCCCTAAAGGGAACCTCCACAATGATCAATAAAATATCCATTTTGCTAATTTTATCAGGCAGACACGCTTTTTTTCTCCGCAACTGATCTTCCGTCGGTCTGCGCTGATAAAGACAAACGATCGCTTCTTGAGTTGTTACACATGTCTCTGGAAAGTAAGGCCAAGCAGGAGTAAGTAAGAGCAACCCACTACCTACCCAGTAGCCGCAAACATTTTAGTTTTTTTTTTTTGTTATTTTTTTAGTTATTTTAGTTAAACCGCACTGAGACTGCTCTGTGTCACCAGTGTGATCGGTGTTGGACTATTACACAACGAGAGATGATAGAGAATGAGTGACGAAAGAAAGAGGAAGATGAGAAAAAAAGAAGAAGAGAGGCCAGTGACAGTGGGACTGGAGAAATACAGGGGGAGGGAAGAGATAAGTGGAAAATATCTAGGACAAACAGATGGATGAAAGATGAGTTAGAGATGAAGCGGCGACAGACCAAAAAAAAAAAATGGGGAAAGGCAGAGAGAGCGGAGGGAGATGAAAGCGGTGTCATGTGTTGATCTACGGAGTGTGTAGAGGTGGGTCAAAGAGTGTGGGCCACGAGATGAGTAAATAATGAGATGGAGAGGGAGCAGGTCCTCAGCTAAGTCAGCTGGCACATCCTGTAAATCCCTCAGAGCTGTAAATAATTCATTACACTTCTTTACATGCTGATGATGGCTTTTATTCTCTCACTCATGTCCACTACAGATCGCCTGAACTTTGCATGGCGTAAATAAGCTGCTCGTCCCCACCACCACCACCACCACCCCTGTCTTCTCTGTCACCTCTGTCCCTCTTTACTGCTCCCATTGGCATTGTCACATTGATCTATGTGCTGCTTTGCGTTTGTGCATGTCTCTTTGAGTGTCTGATGGGCCCAGTCAGAGCAGACGTGACTGGAGCCGAGCATCACTGGATCAAGGCCGTGGTTGTACGCAAATAAACCAGATTATGAATTTAAAGCCAATGACCAAACACGGCTGAACAAAACAGAACAGCAAATATATACAGCAAACAACATTAACCGGGCTGAAAACGTTTAGCGTTGAGCCCGCTGTAATGCCGCTAAACATGGAGGCAGCGACAGCACTCTGGGAATTACATTTTGGATTGGATAGCTTTGTTTGGTGTAAACTAAATAATGGACAGATTCAACGAAAAGAAACAATTTGCAAAATGTGATCGGGCCCATCGTCAACAAATATCAGGCCAAGGGAAATCCAAATCTACGTGAACTAAATATGAAAACCGCCTTATTTTCATGCTTCTTGCTACTATGATCCTACTGAAACCTTATACCAAAATGTAGTTTCTAATAGTTTTAGTCTACTTTTAGACATTTCTTCACAGTTTTATTCAACTTTGTACAGGTCTAGTTGATGATAGCAAGCTAGTAGTATAGTAGTAGTAGCAGTATTTTATCCTGTCTTGTTGAGCTGTAACAAAAACATGGATTTAGTGAGCTAACACTGGTCTCAGCATCCTGGCTACAATCAAAGAGTTACCAAGTATGATCCACTCAGATGTTACCAGACAACTTGTGCAACTGTGGACTGACCTACCATCAAGCCTTTGTTTTTCCCGAATGCAACTTGTTTCAAACATGTTGAAGAAATCAATGAAGAGGTTAAATGTCCAACATTGAGTGTATTGTCTTTATACTCAAAATCAGCACTGTGTCAAAAAAGGAATAGCCAATTATGACGTTTTATTTTATTTACCTTTTACAACTTTTTTAAAGGATCAGGCTTATATTTGACTGCTGTTTTCTGTGGAAGCAGGTCCACACACACAACAGTCCAAACACAAGTGGACTTTTTTTTTCCCCCTCATGACCTATCTGGACAGAAAGAAGATGTGAGGTGGCGGAGAGGAAGTGAAACTAAAGTGGTGGAGAAGAAGGAGGAGGAGGAGGAGGGCGAGAGAAGTTAAGACGGCGCCGATGAATGAGTGTCGTAGAGAGAGACTGCGAGGAATGATTTGAGGCCTGCAGGTGTTTTCATATCCTAAAAGAGATCGATATTTACGTTCATTCTGACGCTGACTGTACCGCGCGGCTCCAAATAAATAACCATAATCACAAAACGCCCCGAGATTGACTCTCAATAGAATTATCATTCTTTTCTCTTTGGCAGATTTGGATATTGCTCCTTCAGGGTTCTCAAATGACTTTGTTGTCGAGTGTGCTTGTGAGCGCGAGTGTGTCTGCGTGTGTGTGTATGTGTGTGTTTGCACACTTGTTTATCTGTGTGTTGAGGGCATTCAAATTTCACCGAGTCAATGAACTATGGCCATTATATGAAGTGTGTGTGGGCAATCTTGTGACAGTATATAGATCCACGATTTTGTGTGAGTGTATATGGGCTTGATTTTGTGTGTGTATGTGTGTGTGTATGTGTGTGTGTGTGTGTGTGTGTGTGTAGCCATGGGCTACAACAACAGGCCACAGTAATTGAATCTTCATCTGAGCCCTTAAGTCTAACCATTAGACAACGATAACACAATGCACACACACACACACACACATACACACACACACACACACGTGGCTCGTTCAGTCTCATTACAGTATCAGAGCAATATAGCAGTAGCTGAAGTGCACAGCAGTAGGTTTTGTCTTTCATCATTAAGTGCTGATGGCCTACTGTGTTTGAGCCCGAAGAGATACAGAGAGAGAAAAGTGATATGAGGAGGAGGAGAGAGAGGAAAAGTTGCTGGGTTCTATCTTCTCTTCCATTTTTTTTTTTACCTGGTATTAATATGTAATCTGTGTAAGAGAATATATCTCCCAGATAAGATAAAGGACATTAATGCAAGCTTTAAACTCACACAGCACGTATTGTGATGGAATCTGCCAGAGTCAGTCAGGTGGAAATGCAATTCTGGCAGTGTGTTTCTCTGCCGTTCCGGGCAGAGGTGTCGTCACTGCAGGAGGACTCTTCCTCACTGCAGCTGAAACAAGTCATCATCATCGGTCCTGGAAAAAAGAAAAAAGAAGAAATGCTGCAGCCACAGGTAGAGGTGTGACTGCCAATCACAGCGACCAGTGGTGTCTTGGCACCGGGAAGGAGCACAGTGTCACGTGTAGTGGAGCATGGAGCAGAGAGACCCTGGCCCTGTCCCGGCTGCTGAGTAGTGTGCTGCTGACTAATAATTCTTGGTCAGACCTGTCTCCTCTCTGCTCTGTAGTCACCACTACTTTAACTGTTGTCTTAATGGAGCTGTACACCCCCATCAGCCTCACTCATCCTCCCCAGCCTCTACTGCCTACCCCCCCCAATTTTAATTCAGCCCCACTCTGCAAAAAGCAATGAAATGGAATTGACGGATACCCGCAAAATGCATTACAGTTCATAATAGGAGATCGATAATAATAAATAAACAAGACTAAAAGTCTTAAGCTCGGCTAGCAGCCCCTAGAGGATGTGTACCTAATCACATCCAGTCATATAAAATTATTGAAGAGAGGAACAAGATGATTATTTACCGTTTTCTGAGAGACTTACCAGCAGTACTGCAAAAAAGCATGTAAATGCAAATATGTCCCAAATGGTTCATAAAGTTACAGGATAAGGACCTTTCCTAATACTATGTCTATCTCCAGCCACTACCATTAGGCCATTTTTTTTTCTCTTTTCAAAGGTGTTTAATTTACCTCTCAGACACCTTGTCACAGAGCAAAGGCAGACCTCACACCTCACTGGATGTTAATGGTGCAAAGGCTCTTCCTTTCTGTTATGAAGACTTCCTCTTAACGGTAAAATGTCCAAGGTTGCACCTTCTGTTCTCAGTGAAGATCCCAGACCTTTCTCCACTCAGGGTCTTTATCTCAAAGCTGATGGTAGTGTAGCACCCTTCAGTCTGGCGTCACCCTTAACCCTGACCCAGAGTCATAAAATCAGACTGCACTCCAGATGTCCCATCGAAACTGTTATCACATCAACCCATCTCACATTTCCCATGGGTGCCACCAGGATAACATGGTGTCCCAGCTTGTTTGCCCATATTTTAAACCCCATTCTTCCGCTGTATAAAAACTCCTGAACCAGATCAGCAGCTTCTCGGGCTCTAGCAGTTACTCACTATTAAGCATGTGAAAGGTTTGGTGGTTTGATCCCTGGACAATATGCTGAACCCTGATACTGTGTCATCAATGTATGCGTTTGTCTGAATGATTAAGTTTCTGGTTGGCCATATGAACCATGTTGGTTGCCTTGGCCACCATCGTGAATGCAAATGAATGAGTAAATGTAACTTGTATCTGTAAAAAGTTTGGTCAGGCAGAATATGAGAGCACTTTAGAAGAACCAGGCCATGTACCATTAGCATAGCATACTGTATATAACATATATGTACTCTACCAGTCAGAAGTTTGGAGGCACTTTCTCATTCAAGTCAGTGGGAAAGGGTGTCCAAACTTTTGACTGGTAGTGTGTATGTAGAGAGAAATAGATTCACGGGGGAGAAAGAGAGAGACGAGAGAGGAATTATGAGAGGGAGGTTAAGTTATCTATGGTGATTAAGTTATCAATTTCTACATAAATTGTGCAGGTCTGCGTGTTTCATGATGAAAGACCCCCACCCCCCTATTTAAAGTGAAATAATGTCTTGCCGGTTGGATTTGGGAGCTTCAGAGTTTTCAATTCTGTCAGAAATGAGCAGCCTTCCTCTGTCTTATGGTGTCTCATTAGACGTTGCTAACTTTAGACTGTGGTAGGATTTTCCAGCATCTCAGGTTTGCAGCAGTGATTCTGATGATTTTAGCCTGCAGGACGTCAGTATCTTGCTTTTTTCTGTCTGTCTAGAACCCCAGAAACTGAGCCTGATATTAAGGCTAATTTCTTTTTTTTTCTTTTATTTTTGTCACTATGAATATCTCAAAGAAAATCTCCAATCTGCAAAAACCTTAAAAACACAAGCCTCCTTACTTTTTCCATACATTTGCCTCAGCTCGTGCGCTCATCCCCTCCCACCCCATCCTCAATTTCTCCCTCTATCCCATTCTTTGATGAGTTTTATTGTTGTTTTAATGGCATTGTGGAATCTGCAGTGCAGCTAGACTGGCCGGGATGGATTAAACTTGAAAACAGGTAATGAGTTTCTAGCTGGCCGAGCCAACGCTCACAAATTAACAATATCAACAGGGAAGCACTTGTCTCCATCTTAGAGCTGTGCTATGCAGGTATTAATTTGAAAAATGTTCCTCTCCTTTCAGTCTAAATCACAGAGAGGAGCTGCAACAGCAAAAAGAGTCACTCTCTAATTGAGGCGATGGTGACAAAATCTATATCTTGAAATAGGTGACAATTGTGGGCAGGTTTGGAAAAACACAGTTTAACAGGCCCATTTTAAGCTACAGAATACACACGGTCCAGTACTGTGGCCAGGTGTAACAGCAGCATGTAATGAAGACAGTAGCTGATGATTCTTATCAGCTCCACTGGGCTGTTGATCATGCTGAAATGATCTGATTCCTCATACAGTCCTTGAAATATCAGAACATAATCTCAACTCTGAGAAGTTGACTACTCATTTTAAAGTGTCCTCAATACAGCAACAGTGAAAAACAGAACTCCCCGCACAGCTATCTAGTTATTTCCTAGTTGATGTTTCTTTCATCTGTGTTGTTTCATTAGTGTGGAATGAGCTGGAGCATTGGGATCAAAAAGTAAGGATGTTTTGTGAGAGGGTCAGTCAGATTTGTTCACAACTGGTAGTTTAGGACTGAAACTATCAATGTTAATTCATAAAAAAGTTAGAATTCATCAATATTCTTTGATTTATCCATAAGTTTAAGGAAAAAGGACTTGTGGGTACAGCATTGGTGATGTTGATTTATGCCTTTTCTTTCTTTTGTTTGTTATAAGCCAGTTTGAAGAGGCCAAGAACTTGACACGCACTTCTCACCGGAATAAGACAGTGGCTTGAAACAAATCTTCAAACTTCTCTGTTGTTGCCGGTATCAGGATGGCAGTTTTGGTTCTGAATGAAACGTGTCCACGTGTCTATAGGACAGGTTGTCAAATTTGATGGCCAAATTCATGTTTCATTGGGTAAATTAGGGTTGCAAATTCCCACTTTGGCTATACTTCTATCAACAGGAGCAGCTGAAGGATTCTCACCAGCCCGAGTGTCACATTTTGTTTAGTAGTAATTTCCAAATCTTAGCATGTTAAACTAAGAATCTATTTATTTATTCATGACTGCATTCATCACTTCTTAAATCCTAGGATCTCATTACGTTGACTCTGTGTGCAAAATAAGACAAAGTAATGACTTATTATCTCCTAGACTGTTAACTAATAATAGCACTCAAACTGAAATTTGTAACAGCTCCCTGATAAAAGTAGGAATGACAGCTTTCAGCGCAGTTGTTTCATTGTGTAGGCACAGTAGACACATCACAAGGGGGCTGGTATAAAGGGTGTGCTTGCATGATAGGTCCATATGTGTTTTCCTGGGAGATCAACCCATCACTCAGTTCCTCTCCTCCGAGCCTCCTCCCCGCTCCTCTTCCTCCCCCATCCCTTCATTCCTCTTTCCAGGCCATATGTCTCCATATTTGATGTGTGAATGTGTGTATGTGTGTGTGTGTGTATGCATCAGTTGTGCCTGCTTGCACATGTGAGTGTGTGTACAAAGTGTGTATATGTCCATATTTGGAAGAGGTCTTAATCAGATTGTGTAGCTGAGTGAAATATGAAGAGCCGGGTGATTTCATTAAGTCGGTGGAGTGATGGAGCTCATCACAGCTCACCGACACCTCAGATTTCTCTTTATTTATCCTCAACATTAATCCAGCAAAACAATTCACCTAAGAGCCTCTCTATCTTTCACACTCTCCTACCTCGTCCTCCGCTCTGTATTTCATTTTACTTTGCCATGTTGAAAGCTGAGGCATACGGTTTATGTCTGGCCATGCTTTGTTGCAGTCCGTACACAATCAACACACAGGGGGGACAGAGGGAGAGAGCGAAGTGGAAAAAGAGAGCAGATAATGTATATACGCGGTTTATTTACTTGCTGCATTTTCTGTCTCAGATTCAGAGAGCGCACTGGGAGGCATGGTGAGCTCTGACATCTCTGGGAAAAAAATAAAAAATGCACCAAAGCAGATTCACTGGGGAAGATTGAAAAAAAAAAGGACAGCATATTGGAGGATTGGTAAAAGGATGACAGACAGATAGCCAGGCAGACTTACAGACAGACGGTAGTGTCCCCAGAGATAAGCTCATACAACAGATGATGGCAATAGTTGTGTTTTCAGCAACAGAGGATATTTCATCTGGCTTGTAGCAACGCAAAGCTACAAGCCTGTATAGACACACAAACACGGGCACCCATATAATGTTCAGAGGCTCCTTTCAAGTAAACCAGCTTAATTTATGTAATATATTCATCAAAACAGCCAAACATGCATTTTTATAAACTTTGTTTATAGTTGTTTTTGGTGACAGGATCCAAGCCCCATCTCTCTGTGCTTTACTACCCCTATGCCTTCTTTGTCTTTCATTTTTCTAATTAGATTTCCTCGTTCCCTGCTTTTCATCTCCCTCCCTTTCTCCTTCTCTCTCTCTCTACCTCCATGTGTCGTCCCTCTGCGTGTCTGCAAACAGTTACCGCTAATCACCTCCAGCAGCGTAAAGACCAGATCATCAGCTGCCCCGCAGTGAAGCTACATCACCACCGACACCTTTTTGCCTCAAAGAAGTATGCTGAAATTTGTCGGTTCCTTTTTTTTGCCTTCAATGCAGCAGTCCTCCAGTTTCACTCCAACCCCGGCTACTTCTGCAGGGGTGCGTGCAGCCACATGCCAGCACTCCCAGCAGTGCCAGCTCCTTACCTGCTGTCCTTCTCTCTCGCTCTGCCAGGCCAGACCCACCTACACTCAGCCACCTGAAAAAAAAGCTTTGCCTGAAATCAGGACCTTATTGTTCTGTGTGTCCGTGTGTCTGCATAATGACGTGGTGCCGACAGGATGGAGGATGAAGGAATTGGGCGCATGATTTGTAGCATTTTCAATGGAGCGTGTTCTCACACGGTACTTTATTCATTTATTTAGAGTGACAGTGAATCAAAGACAGGATGGTGAGTTGTTGCCAATATGTTGCAAAGAACAGGAAAAATGGAAGAATATTGAAAGAAATGTTGAATATTTAACCAAAATTGAACTTGTCAGGGGAGAATATAATGGATATCATTTGCAGACAGATAGATAGATAGATAGATAGATAGATAGATAGATAGATAGATAGATAGATAGATAGATAGATAGATAGATAGATAGATAGATAGATACATACATACATACATACATACATACATACATACATACATACATACATCCATACATCCATACATACATACATACATACATACATACATACATACATACATACATTCATACATACATACATACATGCATACATAGGAGTTGTATCAGAACTGGTGATCAGGATGTTCCCAGGATAGAACTTTGTTGGTTATTCAGAACTATTAGGAATATTTATATCTCAGCTATGCAAAATTATATCTATGCAAAAATTGTTCTTCTAATGGAACAAACTATTTGAAAAGAGAATACGATTTAGATCCTTACATTCAACACGTTGCATGCCAATGTCGCTGAGTCTGCAGTACTTTTGACATTGAGCTGATATGATTTGACCTGGAGGCTTGAACCGAAATTCGACAGCATACAAAAATAGACTGTAATAAAATGTATTGCACCTTTAAGAATTACCAATGCGGGGAAATGCACTGTTTGGAGTTTTTCATTGCACATTTGATTCGGTTTTCAGGCCCTCGGAGGAAAGTGAGTCCACCCAACTAGCAAATTAAGCAGCGTGTAGCCATCTTGCCTCTTGCCTGATCTAAGAATAGCCTGAGGCCCCCTTCCTCCTCTACACCTGAACTAACTTGGCTGGATGCCTGAGGAAAATTATGGTGAATTTTATGAATGTCTGCTGTGAATAGTCATCATCCTCTTACTGTGAGGCCCTTTTTTATATAACATTGGGAACTCCTACAGTTTCCACTTTTCCTCTTTTTATCTATTAAGATTTACAGTTTTATATAATCATTTAAAATAAGTTTTTTTTGTATTGTACATATGGAAAACTTTTATCTGGACTAGTATCACCATCTCAGAGCTGTTGGGTTTTAGCTAGACATATGGTTGGTCAATGGGGAAATGAGTCAATGGGGACATGCATTACAGGACATTCTCGATTAGAGAAAAGACAGTGGGACACTAGTGGTGTGTGTGTCTATGTGTGTGTTTGTGTGTATGTATGTGTGTATACATCTGTGTGTGTGTGTTTGTGTATGTGGGTCTATGTGTGAAAGAGAGGGACAGACTAAAAAAACAGAAATCTCAAAGAATAAAATAACATAGAAATGGGTCAATGATCATCTGCTTTGCTGTTCTTTCCTGTTATATTTCCAGATCCTTTGGCGTTAACTCACACTGCACTGCTTGCATGTGTGCGTGTGTGTGTGTGTGTGTGTGTGTGTGTGTGTGTGTGTGTGTGTGTGTGTGTGCATGTGCATGCGGATGCATGCGTCATCTGTCATGAAAGAGATGATGAAGTAAAGGCAGTGCAAACACAGTGGAGGTGGGAGCTTAGCTGTGTTCTCATCTCTCTATGCACAGACACCAGGAACTCATACGTGCACACACACGCAAATATGGCTACACATTTACACACACACACACACACACACACACACACACACAGACACACACACACACACGTACACACACCATGGCATTTGGATTCCATTAAAAGTCTTTGTCTCTAATCAATAATTTAATAACCTGAGAGGATGGAGGACTCATCATAATCAATACAGCCTTTTGAAGAGAGTGTGTTTGTGTGTGTGTGAAAAGCGGGAGTTGCAGTACAGTAGGAGTATATACTTTGGTGAAAATGCACATGCATGTGCACTTTTGGTGGTTTATAGCGTGGCCCACCAGCCGTGGGACCACCAAACAGGATGTTTGGGGAGAGGTGCTCAGGCAGCAATTAAAATGTATTAACTGGTCGAATGTGTGTGTGTGTGTGTGTGTGTGTGTGTGTGTGTGTGTGTGTGTGTGTGTGTGTGTGTGTGTGTGTGTGTGTGTGTGTGTGTGTGTGTGTGTAGGCTTAACTAACTCTTAGAACTACCTTAAAAGGACCTTATTCTTCTCATTATAATACTGAAGCATCAGACTGGACAAAGAAAATCCAGTCATTCCTCATCAAATGTTATTCAGGGACAGTGACTGCCTCCTTCACACTGAAATATTAAAGCGTATATAATCAGACATACAGCATTCAGGAAACCAAAGACCTTACGTAGATGAGGAATATTCATGAATCTCCTGCTTCTCACCACATGAGCACTGGGAAAAGCTCCATCAGACTCATGTGACTACAATTAGATGCAAAGAGGGTAAAAAAATGAATAAATGAGTGAGTAGAAGCACTTGTTGAATAATGTGTTGAATAATGAGGCTTGAAACCAACAGACTGATAGTCAGCATTATGTTGATTACAACATCATGTACATCACATACTAATTTTGATACTTGAAGAAGATTTATCCCAAGGTGAACAGGTATACACAGCAGCTTCTGGCTGCCAACAATAATATTGCTTTTAAGATTTTAAAGCAGTAGTAAAAAACCTATTCAGGGAAGACATTTTGTTCCAGGCCGATATTGAAAAAAGAAAAAAACACTGTCTATACTCAATACTGATATTACCTGTGGACCTCAGGTAATTTATGGTTATTGCAGTGCTCCTTTCATCTTACAATGTATATATATTTTTAAAGTAAAAAATAGTTGGGTAGAAACTGCAAACCATATTGTGAGTTCATGTAATTGCAGTTGGCATTGGTCCTATGTGAATCAGCATGTTTAGTTTGTATTTTTAACATATGTATGAACGGGTGTGAAATTTGATTGTGGATAACATGCTGAACAGCAGACAACAGCTGTGGCCTGACAACAGATACTCTGAAAATAAGTGATGAGCAGTAAAGAAAAAAAAAAAAGTAGTGTCCTATTCAAGTTACAGCCACAAAACATCTGCCATATCAGCACTCTCCAAATGCGTGTTTATGCTCGAAACATTACGCAGAACTGGGGCAAAGTAAGAGAAGCCTCAACAGGCACATCTGCACAGCTGTTGCATCATCCTTACATTCATAGAAAGAAATCGTTATTTATCACAATTTGATTTGTTGATTTGTGGCGTTGGATTTAAGGTTTCAAAAGGCAGAAAGAGAAACTTCAGCTTAGAGCAGAAAAACACGAGGTGGAAGGTACGTCAGTATAGATAAGTGTGAGTCGGTGCGTTTCAGAGTCGTCACCTTCAGTTAGGATGAAGTCTTGTGCTGCTGTTGTCTTCATGTAGGAATTGGACTGTTGTGTGTGTACAGCCTGGCCCTCTTGATGCTCGGGTAGTGTTGGCTGGGTGTCACTGAGGGTGTATGTCTGTATAGAGCTATACCTGTCCATGTTAATACCTTTGTCAGTGTTGTTTGTGCCCCTCATTGTCATTCTGGTGAGAGTTAAGTACTTTTAATTATACTGCAGCATCCCTCACTCGCTAACACCGCTTCCCTGTTTCTTTGTCTTCTTCCCCTCTTCTCTCATTTAATTCCCTTGCTTTCCTGCTTTTCATCTCCCCCTCTCTCTCTCTCTCTCTCTCCCTCTCTCTGTCAGCATCTTCTTCCCTTTCTTCATTTACAATCTCCCACACACTCCCTCTTTCTCAAATTCCATTTCAGTGTCTTGCTTTGGCAGGACATGCTGAGCTAGTGCCAAGGCAATAATGAGAACTGTCAAGCAGCGACAAATGAACAGGTGAGAGAGACGCAGGGAGAAAGAACGAAAGAGAGACGAAGAGACAGAGGGAGAGAGGGACATGAATATGAAGTACTGGCACTGCTGTGACTACTGTCAGTCCACTCACGCATGCACTGACACACAAGTACACTCCCACCCCACTCTCTTAGCTCACACTGAGGGCCACACTGATACCACGCTGGCCCCAATAGACCCAATACTGAGAGACTTTTCATTGTATATATATATGTATATATATATATATATATATATATATATATATACAAATATACAGGAATGATAGGTGATGTGAGGTAATGATAAGCTATATAAGCATATAAGCATAAGCATATGCTAAGTCTAGGTCAATATCCCCTACTATTCACTTGAAATGGCAAATTTAAATTGGGAGAAATGAATTACAACTTCCATTAACTTCAGTGAACTTTTTCAAGTCTATGTAATGAGGAAATATGTTTGATATTTGTGAAGTTGCAACATCTAATACAGTTCATACATTTTTGCTATGAATTCCGCTCGTGGCGATACGGCGATATTAAGTTAGGTTAAGTCGAGTTAAGCACTAACGTCTTAATGAAAGGCATAGTTCATCTGCTTTCTCGCTTCTTAGCTCCGCCGAAGAATTAGGAAAGAAAAGAAGCGACGACTAATTGGTCCTTCCAGCGTGCTCTAAAAGTCACTCACTATGACAAAACTCATCAGCTCTTCTTTGTGACGTGTCATCCATGAATGAGGCGGCTCAATTAGCCCTCGTAGGTAAAGATGGGAGGTAGCTCCCATCTGGCAGACAGAAATGAATAATCATTAATCCTATCTACGGATATCTTGCTTTGGTAATATCAATAAGACCCGGCAACGGCGAGACATGTGTGTACAGAGCTGGTCAAACACAGAAAATCTACCTCTACATATAAATGTGCTCGCTATTTATTAATTATTTACGGATTTTATTCACAGCATTCTGAAAACATTGAGCTCTAGCAACTTTGAGAATACAACAGTCACATTGAATTATTCATACATGATCATGGGTCAAAATAAAACTACATTTCGAGGGGTTACAAAAACAAGAAGTGGTACTAATAACAGAGTCATTTGAGAGCTACTATTGTTGTTGTGCTGGCACATGTTGAAGATATTGATGGCCAAAACGCAAAACCTATCTGAAGAGTGTTTGTTAAAACTAAGAGGAAGTTGTGGTTTTCTTACAAGACATTTTTCTCAAGGACATTCAATACATGACACATTGTTTTGGTTCTTTATTATTACATTATATGTTAACAATATCAACTTGATGTATCAGATTGTGAAACCAGAAAATCCTGCATACAAGAAGTTTTGGCAAATGTCTTAAAAATCTATGTGTGTTTACCACGGTCCACAAAATCCAACATAACTTAAAACATGTGATGCCATGCAAATAAGAGCCATATGGCTAAATTCACCTCTGAATAGAAAGGCAGGTTCTGGTGATGGATCAATCACCTGATATATCATCAGTTACATCACTGAAAAAAACCCTCAAGATTTGCAAAACCATGAATTGGCACACTAATTAACCATTATGTCACGGATCAATATGCAAATCCAAATGTATGGACAATAAAAATAAGCTATTGTACGATATAATTTATACATCTTTATAATGTTTTAATATTAATATTGCAATTACAAAATACATTCCAAATACATTTGCTCTCTGGTAGTGAAAGCATAAACATGTTCTGATCATAAAAGTATGTATACAATATTCTCCAGTTCCACAAGAGCTGCTTTCCGTTTGATGTATTTCATCATGTCTCCTGCTGTCGTATGCGTGCAAGAGCGGATATGTCAGATTTCAAAGTATGTGGGTGCCCAGCAGGAGCCAGCAGAAAGGAGAAAAGTTTTTTTTTTTTTTTTTTATATTTTTGTATAGTATTTGTTCCTGTAACTTCTGATTGTGACATAGATGCAAATCGCACCTTTAATGTCGACCGTGGAGCCGTGGAATTCACTGATGTTGGATCTCCACTTGTGGACATTTTGATAAACAAATGTCTAAAGTAGTAGCAAAAATGATACTTGTCAAGCCTCAAGAAATTAAAGAGCTAATTTGATGATCACATCTCACCCCTACCAAGTCGATCATTATCCTTTATCAGGACTCCACAGGGCTGTTATCTGTGGACACTCCGCCACGGGAAGGTGAGAAATGATTAAGGATGTGAGGTGAATGTTGTAGAGACGGATGAGTTAAAGAAAGGTGTGATGGCTGATGGTGCATTGAGCCATATAAAAAAAAAAATCATCTGATTGCATTCAAGATTGGTGTAGTGGTCACCGATCATTATCTGCTCCAGAGGTAAATAGCCATAGACCCTATGATAAAGCTCCATCCATCCATCTATTATCACTGGGGCCCCTTATCCATTATCAGAGGTCTGCTGGTGCCTTTATCCACACATAGGTGAAGGCAGGAAATACACCCTGGTCGGTTCACACACCTTCTTTGCTCTCTCATTCACACCTATAGGGGCAGTTCAGAGTCTCCAACTGACCTGTTGGACTTTGGGAAGAAGCAGGAGTCCCTGGAGGAAACTCATGCACATAAAGGGAGAGCGTGCAACCTCGCACACAGAAATTGCAGGGATTGGGACAAAGTGTTAAATATTAAAATACTCTCTGTTTCCACTTCCCCGTATTACCTTTAACCCTGTTGAGCTGTCTTGCAACTAAACTTCTCAAACATAGGGCATTTTATATATCTTTGAGGTCAAATCTGAGGTCAAATTAATAAAAAAACAAAATAATTTAACATAAAATGCATAAAAAAATGCTAAATATGTAATATATATATGTAAATATATATATATGTTATACAAATTGTTTTAATCCATGCTTCCTTGCTACCTATCTGCCTCATTGCCTTTGAAAAGGGTCTGCCAGTCTACAGCCTGTCCACAAAGGATATCGAACATGGTTACAATTACATGGGTCCTCTCTTCTTGTCGATTCAGTGACCGGCACAAGGATCCTACTGTTTTGAGGAAATTAGGTTTTATTCAGCAGAGCAAATGACTCAATTAGCCATCACGTTTGGATGCTTCAAGGTTGATGGAGCAGTCTAGTCTTCTGCTGTACACTTCCTGGAATTACATGTTGTTACCTGCTTTTTTCATACCTACAAGTATGTAGCTGAAGGTGCAACCATACAGAGGTAATTGACCCCAATCTACCTTCACCACACTATAATACTGGTTTAATAAACTGAATATAGCTTTCTCTTGTGAAAGAAGAAAGATCAGCTTGGGTGCCCGTACTGATTTATTCTTATATTAATCATGATTGCCTCAACTCTCATTCAGATGTGCAGACAAAACTTCACATTATACATAATCACCCAAGGTATGTGAAGATGAGTGTTGAAAAACCATGCACATATTCAGCAGTGGGGCCATGGGGTGTATGAGTGTATGAGCTTTTGAGTGGATGGAGAAAGAGAAGAAAGGAGAGGATCCTTGAATCCATCCTCCAGACAAGCCGACAGCAAGAGGAGGACAGAAGGCGGAAGACGATAGGGGCAGATAATGAAGGGGAGCACGGAATGAATGGAGTGGCAGATTAGAGAGGAGGAGAGTAAATTGAAAGTATTGAGTGACTGGGAGAGGAGTGGAGGGTCAAAGAAAGAAGCAGAGAGTGAGGCAAGTTGGCAGTCAAAAGAGGAATGAGAGGTAGAGAGGCTAGAGAAAATAGGGCTCGGAGCTGAGGAGAGGAGTGGAAAGAAGAGGAGAGAGTGAAGCAGAAGAAGTGTTTGAATGGAGAACAGACAGGATGTGCGGGCTGCAGCAGAGGGCCACATCAAAGTGAGAGGTTAGGGTTGGAGGAAGGAGGATAAAGACCTGAAAGAGAGACAGGAGAGGGAGGAATACTCTCAGTTACAACTCTGTTACTCATGGTGTAACACATGCTGAACACGTATCTGCGTTCTCTTTGTGATTTACTTCTCTTTTTTTAAACTGTTCTTAAAAACATAAAACAGTGTTTTTAAAGGTTTCACACATTTCTGTCACTTTAGTGTTTGCATTTCAACCTATAGGTCATACTATGTATAGCACCACACATTGCAAATTTATTGGCCTATGCAAGAGGTGTTCAGACTAATCACAACCTCTGTTGGTATACAGTGAAAAATATAGGTCCTGGGAAATTATGCAAAGATCTGACATCTGTATATTCGCAAACCTGAGGATAATCTGTTAGAACAAAACCCAGACAAAGGATGGAGTGCTTGAGAAAAGGTGCTAAGACAAGCAAAGGAAGAGAGGCCACTCCAAAGTTAAATACAGCCTAATGAGACACTAATATATAATCTCAAAGGTCAGCTGCTGTGCTGTGCTGTGTTGGGTTTTCAATGAGTTTAGTGCACAGTGCACTCAGAGTTGCATCTGAGCATGGAAGCTTTATGAGACACGAAAAGTCCCTTTCAGTAAATGTTTTCACAGTTTTGAAGTTGAGATCAATCATAGAAATAGATGAGAGCCCTATTTTCACCTCCTGCACCAACAACTTTCAGCAGCCAACTGGGCTGTAGATGGGAGATAATAATTTTCAGACCAATTTTACGTCTGTGAAGCAAATTCAGAAGGGAAAAAAAAGGAAATAATTCAACAGAATTTAATAGCACAGTTGAAGCCCTCTTGCTTCCATCTCAGGTTGAATTGACCGACTGACACATTATTTCTGCTAGGTGATGAACCCCTTGATTTGACTGACCCCTGACTCAAGCGCCCGCCAAGACATTTTATCTTTACTCTACGGGTGACTGAACAGTCACTTAATACTTTCCCATCAAAAGTAAAATTTGGCATTGGGACTTACAGGACCTGAGAAGGAAAAGTGACATAACGTAACATTTGTTCTCATAAAACCTGTATTGGCAGTTTTCCTATGAGAGATGCACAGATCATTTTTCCTCTTCATCTGAAGTAACGGCATCTATCAGAGCTTTTGTTGTAACTGCCTTCTAGTAAAACCCTGAAAATAGCAAAATTATCAATGTATTCTATGTATTGTTTGCTGCTTTTGTTATTTTAATTCGTCACATTAAGATGAGAACTGTTGCACAGTGCAATTCCCGTCCTCAAATCAGTTAATTCCAACTATAAATGATCTCTATAATGGTCTATTCTTCATACCTACATAATTTGGTATCTCCACAAAGCCTGTTTTGCTTTGGTAATACAGTTTCTGTCAAAGAAGTCATGGCGAGGAAAGCCACTAAATCAAAGCATATTGACAAATGAAGGTAAAAATGATGAGAGAGGAAAGCATGAAACAGAGAAAAAGTAATAACTTCAGTGGAATGGGGTCAGGGAGATGGAGAGAGACACAGCCAGAGAGAGAGAGAGAGAGAGAGAGAGAGAGCAAAAAAAGACATGGAGCGAGGTGGAGGAGGAATCGACAACGATGAATAGCAGCACGGGGGGAAATAGCCAGGTGAGGAGGGGAGGGATGGATAGAGAAAGGGAAAGGGCAGGAGGAGAAGAATGATGGAGGGTGTTGGCTGCGGTGTGTGTGCGAGCGTGCATGTGTGTGTGTGTGTGTGCGTATGTGTACGTGTGTGTGTGTGTGCGTGTGTGTGTGTGTGTTGGTGGCAGCGAGCGAGGGGACGTGGGAAGGGAGGGAGCTGAGGGGCCGACGGCGATGAGAACATTATGGCTGGATAATGAAGAGGTTCCACGCTGTCAGCCAACACCATTCACCCTGCATGGCTCTGACCCCAAAGTGTCAACAAGCTAAACGACCGAGCAGCAGCGCATTACTGCATGTACACTCTCTCACACACACACACGGACAAACACACACACACACAAACACAGACAGACAGACAGACAGACTCGCACGCTGATAATTCTTGAAAATGTTTGTATCAGTAAATTATTCCTGTATGTGTTCACATGTGCTGTTGGTGCGGTCATGATTGTTTCTACGTGATCGCGGTGTTCTGTGTGTGGCTGTGTATTGTATTTACTCAAATCTAATAAATGACACTGATACTGATTCACTCCGCCTCTCTCTTTCTCACACACACACACAGTGACAGACAGGCTACGCAGTCTCATGCTCGGCTGTTTGCAGAGCAAATATCATATTCTTTATTGGTATTCAGTACAGTAAGATTCAATAAATTGAGTCAACAGAGGTTGTCTCATAAAGCTAATCTCTGCTCACACATCACAACACAACACTGTGAGAAAATGGAGTTTGGACCAAGTGAAACCCGCCTTCAGTCGTCTGTGTTCCTCTATCTCTCTTTGTCTCGCTCTCCTGTCTGTCCCTGTCTCCCTCTCTCTGTGTCTCTCTGTATCTCTCTACCCTCCCAACCCGTCGCTTTATCACACATTTGCACACAGGCGCTGCTTCCCCTCTTTTATTCTGTCTTCTATGCAGCTCTATCTGTGTCTCTCTCTCTCTCTCAGTCTCTCACAGACACACACGTGCACACACTTTTTTTTTCTGGCTGTCTGATGCAAAGCTCAATCTGGGCAGCAAAACGCTCTTTTTGTTACTCTCCTTCTGTTTCAGTTCAAACTCCACTCTGGTTTATTAATCTGGCAGGATGGAAACATGTGTTGCTAAAACACCTCCCTCTTGACTGTGTTTGCTGGCGTTACATTGCACATGCTGACAGACAGCAGTAGGTTGCCACACACACACACACACACACAAATGCATACCAAATGCAAAGCAAACATGCAGCAACAATATCAAATATTCATTACATTGTGTATGCAAGTTAAGAATTATTTGTTGCCTTCACATATATTGAGAATAAAAATGTTATGTCATTGTGACATTAACTATTTCTGCGTGTTCTTCACTCATATCATATTAAACGTTACTAGTAAACCTGAATATTCAAATAAGAAAATACAATTTTAACAATTTTAATATCCTGCATATTTACAAAAAAATACTTATCTGTCCTATTTGTTCAGAGAGCATTGTCTTTGCACATACAGACAATACAGTATAATATCAACGGCCAAAACTCTACTATCTGCACCAATTCCTGATTGGCAGTTTTAACTTTGGATAATGAGAACAGGGAATGATGCTCTGATTCAGGCTGATATACTCTTTTATGTATGTATGTATAATAGACGTATATTTATGCAAACTGAATACAAGCATTCTTCCATGTTCTCATCACCCAAAGTGAAATCTTCAGGTCCAGCAGATAATGTGGTTGCAACCCATATCCAAAATTCTGTTCTGCATATAAAAGTATGCTGAGAGGTTTATTAGGGCCAGCGACAAATTCTTGCCCCAAAAGTCAGCTTAAAACTCATCCGATGAGAGCCTAAAGGCAAACATTCCCAGGACCCAGCTGGAGAGCTTTGCATGAACAAGCTGTCAAATCAAACAGTTTCTTCTGCTTTCACACACATGAACCTGTGCTCGCAAGCAGAACTGAATCGGTGTTGTTACCACAGACGCAGCCTTTTACGCGGCTCAATATTAGAGCGGAGAGGATCCCTCCTGGGAGCAGGAACTGAAAGTTACAGTTCACCTAAAAACTCTGTGTACCTCACAGCAGGACAGCGGAATTATTTATGATCTACACTCCCCTCACACGATGATGTTATCCTCAGAGGAGAAGCCTTTGAGAATAACATCATCATGGTTGTACGTATTCTCAGAGGAGCGTAAATAAATGGTGATGTCACACAGAAGCGCTGTAGGTTGCAGACTGGTAAAAGGCTGACAAGCCTGATATGATCACTGACACACACTGCAGTGTGTGTGTGTGTGTGTGAGGGGGGGGTTAGATGGAGGAGTGGTTTTTGGGAGTCATGCCAGCGCAGGTGTTCCCTTGTTAATTACTCATACTCTCCTTTTATTCAGTAGAAAAGCAGACCTGCATCCCAGAGTGGTGTGTGTGTGTGAGATTGTTGACAGAGGCACGAGACTGCTCTTGTGTACGATGGAGATGCTGTGCGAAACAAATGGGAATCAACATGAGACGGTCACACAACAGCATATTCAATACTCAACAGACCACACAGACTCTTCAGACTTAATGACAATAATGAGCAGCATCAACATTAGCCATAATAGGGAAGTCTGTCCATTCATTATCTTATCTTTTACCCTCTTAATCTTACAGTGTTGTGGGGCTCACACACACACTATTCACTCTCACTACTCTCTAGGGCCAAATTAGAGTTTCTGACCGACCTGAGCAGGCATGTTTTTGGACTGCGGGAGGAAACTGAAGTACCCGGATTAAACCACAAACATGTTGGGGAAACATACAAAGACAACATACTTTTTTTTAAATTAAGCATATTGATTGATACTTTTCCCTTGGTCATCAAAGCATCAAAGGTCATGGCTGCAGTTTTGCTTTGTCAAACCAAGAGCCTGATGATCATGGTCATGATTTAAAGTGACCAGCTCTGAGAGAGAGGTAACTAACCCCAATCTTCCATGTTGAGTCACATTCAGGTGGATGTCTCTCTATTTCTGCTGAACTAACCAGAGAAATATTGAACGAATACATCTGTGCAACTGCTGCAATCCATTCAGTGATAACATATGATAAAAAAACACAGGACACTGTATAACATAAAACAGTCAAGTCCTCCAACACCAATTCATTCATATCAGTGTGACATTTTTTCTTCTGTACATCCTCAGTGTCTGTGAAATCCACCTACTCTTTCATCCTTCTATTCTTCCTTTCCTCCTACTCTCTCTTCACTGTAGTCTTCCTCTCTCTGTCTCTGTTTCCCTCTGTCTTCCTCCCACTCCCTCTTCCTTTCTTTATGCTTATTTGTCATCTTTCACATTGTTTCCATGAGGTGAGAATAGCCAAGGTTTCAGAGTAACGCCGTGTTAATCTAGGTTGTTTACTCTTTCCTCGTCCCCTCCGTTTCTTAAGCCATGGTCTTACATGAACTCTGAACAATGTCTCCACTGTCCCAGGGGTTCACAGTGGCTCTTTAGAAACAAATGGATGACATCACAGAGATGACAACCACTATATTCTACAGTCTATGGTTTGGACTGGGGCGCTGACAGACTAAAATGGCCAGTCAAACTGACTCTGACATTTGCAGTCTCACACACAGTTCACTTTCTTAGTTCTGAGAGGGCTTTTACTCTTTGTCTTCCCCCTCTCTCTCTCTCTTAGTGTGTGTGAGTCTCCAACCATGTGCATGCATGTGTGTGTATGTGTGTGCGCGCATGCATCCCACTCTTATTTTTTTCAGAATAAAGATGTTTCATTGAGTGCAGAGTGAAGCCCCACTCTGCCTTTTCTTGCCTAGCTGATAGTCGGTCGACCACAGCAATCTATGTGTGTGCGTGTGTGTGTGTGTGTATGTGTGTGTGTTGTGGCACTGGCTGGATGAGGAGAAAAGCCTCTGATGGCTCCAGTCACTCTCCCCTGAGCCTGCAGGATTAGCTGCGACACACACACACACACACACACACACACACGCACACACACACGCACACACACACACACACACACACATACACACATGCAGACATCAAAAAACACAGAGAGAAACGACACAACCACACAAACACACTTACAGTATGCATACACACGGCAAAACATAACTGCCAACTCTCCATACATACATTCACAAACGCCCACACGTACACAAACGCACACTGAAAAATTTAAAGGGACAACTCACCTCACATAAAAACAAACGAACGATTTCTCTTCTGCATTTATGAAAACATCTATGAAATCAGTACACACACACTCACACAGACACACTTCCATACACTCATAAGCTCTTCGAACCAAAATAGAATGAAACCAGTGACACAGGCCCACATAAATACACATTCACAGAAATCCAGGCAACAAATTTATGCTGTCCATTTATGGATACAAACTGGTGAAATCAGCCCACACACACACCCCTCCAAAAACATCCACACACACACACACACACACACACACACTGCTGATATTGGTCATTGTGCGTTTGATTCCAGGAAGTGTTGCCCTGGCTGTTTTTAGTCCCGAACATTAAATATTTAAAGGGGCCAATCACATGGTTTAATTGAATCTGAGGTCCCTCCCTCCGGGGGCGACGGGCTCCGATCACAGCCAATTAGACGCAGATGAGCCTGACAGTAATGGGTGCTATCTGTTGGTCCCTGGAGAGAGACAGCGAGCGAGTGTGTGTGTGTGTGTGTGTGTGCACGTGTGTCATGATGCAGTACTGTTGTTGTGACACACACATACACACACACACACACACACACACACAGTGACCCACCATTTACGCATATAAATAAATCACAAAACCATATTGACATACATATGGGAAAAGGATGCAGATTCACACACAGGCAGATGTTCACATAGAGACACATATGTGTACAGTAGGCACACATTCACACAGGCCCCGCCACATATACACACTCACAAACTTGAATTGTCCCGTCTTCAGCACTAATCATATTTCTGAAGTGTGTGTGTTGTGTGTATGTGTGTGTGCGTGTGTGCGTGTGTGTGCGCATGCGTGCATGTAAGTGGAGAGAGAAGGGGGACATGCAAATCTAAGTTAACCTAATTATTCTGTTGGTCCCCTGTGTTTTCTCATTAGAGCGCCAGCAGGGACCAGGGATAGAGAGAGAGAGAGAGGGAGTGAGAGAGAGAGAGAGAGAGAGAGAGAGAGAGAGAGAGAGAGAGAGAGAGATTTAATAAAGGGGACTGAGCTACAAATGAATAGAAAGCAGAGAAAAGGAAGGAGTGATGCGGAGAGATGAGTTTAACAGAGACAGACGACAGCTTGTTGAAAAGTATATGAGCCATAAACTCCCAGAGTGAGTCATGACTGAGGTTTCGCACCAATACAACTCCCAGATACACACACACACACGCACACACAGACATGTACAGTTTATATATAGTCACCAACAAACTGGTATTATTTCTTCATGTGTGAGTAATGTTTGTTAAACTGATAACTCTTCCACTTACTGAGACTTATTTTTTAAATATGTTTTTACCACTTTCTGCCACAGTTGGAGCCAATAAGCTTGGGACTGAGTCAGGTGAGGGGAGGCAGAGTTGATTCTGAAAGAACGACTTGCACATTGTTGATTACAGTCTATTTATCGGTTGGGTTGGGTACAGTTTGTCCTCACCATGCTACAACAGGTCATTAAAATGAAAGGAGTGTATCTGCTTGGAGGGGGAGATGTGTTATTAGAATGGACAGAAATGTTACCAGCAGCTATAGCAGTTGGAGCTATTCTCTGTCAAACAGGCTGGTGGAGAAAGCTAGGGCACAACCTCAAAAGATGATTCCGACAAAGAGGATTGCCCCGGCATTGCATGATATGAGAGTATCATATTTAATACATCTGCAATATGTTCCAGAAGGGTGGAATCCTGCAGGGATACAAGCTGTATGAACACTGTCCAGTTGGTTTTACTGTATGAATGAGTGACGGATAGTTGAGGTGTTACCTGACTCTTCGATCATGACAGTGGCACCTTGGCTTCTTATTTATGAAGCTCTCAGGAAACTTTGGAAACAGACTTAATCAATTCCAATCGAGCCAAAAACATCCATGCAGGGGTACATCCATCAGATTTAAATCTGGTAGATCCGTCCGATGTCTGCAGCACAACTCGTGCCGTACAAGATCAAGCTCCAACTTCAGTCTTCACAGATTAAGATGAACTAGTTCACGTTCATCATTCAAATCTTTTTGTGTGCGGCCCCTAAAAAAGTGCACTACTTACTGCTTCACATCCTTTACATTTCTTCCTTTGTTTTTCAAGAGCGCTTCAGGAGCGGCACATCAATACATGCAATAGCATCTTGTATTGAGTAATATAGGCAACTCACTCTTTGCACAAGGCTGTGTACGTGACTTTGGCAGCGCCGTCCCCCTGCAGTTCCTTGCTCATTGTCTCACACTTTGTTAATGATTTGTTGTGATCTTGATTCACTTTCAGATATTTCCCAAGACTACAGCCTGATGAGGGTGATGTGCTGCTGATGTGGCTGACATTCAGACATTTCTTTTTTTTTCACTGGTGGGCAGAAGAATGTGCATAAAACAAGGATTCTGTTGGAATATGTACTGAGGCATCGGGAAAACAACAAAACATCTTCAAATATTCATAGCTGTGTCTGAATTGCCAAATCTTGCACAAGCCACGTTAAACAATACTAAAAGCTCTTAAACAATCCAAACCATTCACCCATTGTCTTGCCCACTTTGTACCCAGTGGTGTCTGCTGGTGCTTTTCTTCAGTTCTCATAGGACAAAGACAGGTAATAAATCCTGGACAAGTCTCCTGGACAAGCCTTCAGTCCATCACAGGACAAACACACACACACACACACATAGACACACACAATTCACTCTGTCACACTGAGGGGCAATTCAGACTCTCTAATCTATGTTCTTGTACGTTTTTGGACTGCAGTCTGTGGAAACTGGAGTACCCAGGGCAAGCCCACACATGGAGAGAACATGCAAATTCCACACAGAAATTTAAAGCAATGTTTAAACTATGTCATAACAGGAAAAGCTAATTTGTTAGGCTGTACTTCTTCCTTTCAGGCTGTGTTTATTGTGCATAAAAAATATAAATGAGTAGGACTATAAATAAAATTGAAATCCTTAATGTTCCAAGGACTTGTGTGGCTTGGAATAAAGTCCCCATGTTGTGACAAGGACATATTTAGTACAGCTCCCCTGAATGCGGTTGTGATATATTGACATCTGGTCTGATCTCATTACATTTCCAATAGATCCATGCAAACTTAACCCCATGCACACACTCCTCCTCGGTCAATCACGCAGAGTTAATTACACCTCCCATATCTCCTCCAGCTCGCACAACGATCCTCCTTTGAATGCACTTCACTACCTCATTTCATTTGGGAAGAACTGTGCTGTTGGATCTGTTTCATAGAGACCATGCATGTCTCCAGACACAGAGCGCCACCTCTGAAAGACATGCAAACCATTTAGATTCTTGACCGCAAAGCAAGCAGAGGTACATTCACATTGTGAATGGAAATTGTATCTGTTGAAAACGAACTCAAACAGTTAAACAGTTAAAGTCTCAGATTAATCTCATGTTGTCAGACACTATGTGAAGTGTGAAAGATTAGACTGCGACAAGGTGTTGTGTTAAATGGAAGGATTTAGAAGATGCCTAATGCATTTATGAGTTGGAGAGGAAATGACTACAAAGACAAGTGGCTGGATTGTGAACATAAATAAAAGGATTAAAAAGACTGTGACTAGAAAATCAGGTTAGAATTCCCACATTTGGGTAGAGAGATGACAAATGGCTTTATGGATCCACATAGGATTGAGCTAAAGTATACTTTTATCAATGGTGGTTAACCTTCTGGCT
>CM055195.1:9535042-9710042 GCA_029224185.1 Karalla daura
TCATCTCATAGGGAATAGATGGTTGAATTAACACTGTTCTTTCTGGAGGGGTTTAGTTGGTGTCTGTCTCTGAATCCAGGTTCCACCTCTTGTGAATGTACCTGCGGGATAGACAATTTGGACATTTTAACAAAAAAACTGTTTAATACTCAACAGGTTTCTGCAAGCATTTCACACCAAATTACTCAATGATTTTCCTCCTGGATTGGTAATGAAATGGTCTGGGAGCTTTGTGCTTTGTGTCAGTAAGGCTTAGAGAAAGAGTGAAGGGAATGGAGGGTTGAAGTAAGAGCTATTCATGGGATTTGAAATTCATGAAAATTCATTGATTCAACATTATGTAAGTCCTTGGTAAGTCAGCATTTAAAACAATTAACAAAACTTGAATCAGCCCTTTACTGGACAGGGCACAAAAAGGCTTGTGTTCATTTAGAATTTGCTTAGAAAATGTTGACTTTTTGTCACTTTTATACTTGGTTTTTGACCAAGTAGCTATATCGTGTTGGTGTGATTCCCCCACACTGTAACAACCTTGCGTGCTGCAATTGGCGAAGAGTCTGACATCCGAGCAGTCGCCTCAGGCCATGACTCAATACTGAACAGTGAAGGCTTTACACTGATGTCACATTATGACTCATCAGATGAAGGACCAAACTCATCACAAGTCCACTCTTTCTACTCTGTCACTGAGCCAGTGAATACAGTGTCTGTGAATCAGCAGGGGTCTAGGGAGCCACATGGTTATTTACAACAGGATGCTTTTTTTTTCTTTTTAATTTCAGCCATTATTTCTTGTAGATGTGCTTTTGCAAAGCAGTTTCCGTTTTGTTCTGCCAGTGTAGGTGCCATGGAGATAAATGCAAGAGTGTGTTTAAGAGTGACTTAAACACACTGTACTTCGGCCTCCCCTTCAACTCTGTGTTCCGCCATAGTGACACAGAGTTCATCTGGTGGATTAGATTAATCTGCAGAGACCTGTCAATGACCCATGGTCCCAAGAGAAAATCATTGACCCACAGGGTTGAGGACTATGGCACTGAACGACTAGAATTACAGTTAAGTTTCATGTGATGTGAAGATAAAGTCATACTGCATCAAGTATTTCCCAACACACATGTTTGGAGCCTTTTGAAGCGATCTCAGTCATGTAATGTGAGTCAGCATGCAGCACAAACAGCACAGGATGAGGGCTCCTTTACACATTTATCAGGAGGTTATTTATTAATGTAGAACATTAGACGTTTTTATGCATTCCTATGCAACTTTAATATCGTTCAGTAACTTTAATTATGAGAATAATTCAGCATTCAGCATTAAAGTACTCCCGCACACCAGCAGGACAGACTCCTGGACTTTCTAAGACATGGTCCTCCTAATTAATTAATATGGAGTTACATGTCTACCATAATTAATGTATCTTAATATGTGTGGGCAATGACTATTCTCCATTGAAAGGTCAATCTGGACAGATGTTGTGCACAGGGACCCCTGAATATTGATGTGTTAAATGTTAAGATATCTCTACATATTACATGCATGTGTGCACATTGGTCAGGGTGGGTTCATGCATGTGTGTGTGTGTGTGTGACCCAGCTGCTGCAGAGCTGCCCTCCCCCATTCTCCAAGGACATTTGGCCAATAGAGAGTGAACCTCTTTGTCTCTCTTGCTCTCTCAGTACGTCTCTCTCCTCCTTCATGTCTTACATGTCTCTTTACATTCATGCCTCTGCGTCTTGGTACATGGTATTCTAGTCCCCGTCTCTCACAAAGTGACCGCTGATTACTTGCTGATTTTTTTTTCTACAAACCCAGAGCAAATAAAAGAGACCAAGCAGAGTCACAGTCTCTTGCTCTCTGCCACTGCTCTAGAATCCTTTTCTGTTCCTCAGCAGCTATGGTGATAGCTCCTTCCCCGTTATTTCTCTATCACTATTCTGCCATACATTAATATGTATCTATGTTCCTCAGGGGCCGTCAATAACCGTCTAAGAGCATTTGGGATTTTCACAGTTGAGCGCTTTTTTGACGCCTTTCCCTATTCCCAGGGTTGGCCTGCCCCCTTGTGACCATAGAGACAAGATCATCAAATTGGACTGCAAAAAAACAGCTCCTCACTGAAAACTGGGCACTTTTACTCAATGACTATTCTTGCAGAATAATTCTAATTACTACTACTACTTCTGTCATCATCTTTTCTCTCACAATAGAATTCAGACCTAGAACAGGATGCCATTGCTTGGATTAAAATACTATTAGTGGATATAAATTGTATAACTTTTTTTTGCACAATTTTGTAGCACGTTGGGGTAGCAAGTGTACATGCAGTCCACCAGCAGAGCATGGTGCAGTCTAATGATACAACACCAGAGAATCTGAGTGAAATGTGATCTCTGCCTCTCCTCTCAGTTACCAGCAAGCAGCAAAACTGAGCACCATCCTCGCAGTTCACTCTCCTCTGTGGCTTTGATGCTGCAGCAGGACACAGGTAAAACTATTTCATTAATCTCATTTTCCACTACAGCAGCAAACACACTCACTAGGTCCATGCAGGGTCCACTACTTTGATCCATAAGATTGAATAATATGTCTGTCCTCATCTTAGTAAAAAGCTCAACTTCAGTCAGCGACTGTACAGCTCTGGCAACAGGCTGAAAAAGCTTTATGTTGTCTTTAGTCTCAGTCGCCTCATTCCACCATTAGGTGCGTTTTGAAAACATATACAATACTAAATACCTCTCAAATAGTTAGAGTTTACAGAGTTTATCCTGACGTGTCGATATAAATGTTTATCGCTAAAGTGTAATTTTCCCGTCACAAGAGGTAGAAATCACGTGACCAGTTCGCTTCAAATAGAAGTGGCGCTGTAACTTTTTCTAAAACGGATTAGTCTCAAATAAAACCACATTAACGTGGAGTGTATTGGATGTGGTTTGAGGATGGTGGGATAGATTTTCCAAGACTTAAGGCGCAAAACACACGTCAGTGGAAACACCTGCAAATCGCAATTGTACTTTAATCCACTGTAATGCAGAACTTTCGTTGTTTCTCATCCATTAAACAAATGACGCGCTTTTAATTTGAAGGCAACACCTCCTTACTTCCAGGAAGAGTCGACGTCATTTTATTTACTTCCTCTTCTCCAAGGCAACGCAGCCTCGCTACATACAGAGAGCTGTATACGTTCAAAACGCTACAGGTTCACTAATGGTTAGGTAGACAGACAGAGAAAACTGCTGCACGTCGACTCACAGTTGGTAGACCTGCATTGGTATGTATGCATGCCACTGTGTGTTACCTCTGTAATTGAGAAGTTTACAGTATGATGCACTTTGATATAGGAATATATACTCACCAACAATTTTGTCTCGTTTAGTACATCAAACTCTGGTGCCTTCTGAGGCCAAAGCTAGCAGTGTTGCCGCATTAGATTATGCTATGACCTGTTACTCTGTCCTACTTATTAAATGCCAGCACAAACAAAAGAGTTAAAAAAACAAGCTTTTTCTTATGTCAAAATCAGAATACAATCAGATGGATAGATAGATAATATAAAAATGCAAATAATACTCAAAAATACTCAGAATACTGAGAAATATTAATGCACGTGTGCGTGTTTCCAGTGCGTGAAGATGCAAACGATGGAGGGGAAGAGTGACATGGAGCGACTAGGTGTCTTCAAAGAGATGAGCTACATCTCTATAGGGGACAAGTACACTCCACAGCCTAACCGTAAGTACAGTATCTATTTGTTTATTCACCTTTACATGTCAGTAGAGGATGACAAAAACTCAAAATAGAGACTTAAAAACTCCTCAGTAAACATGTGGTAGGAATGAACCAATCTTTGTTAACCAGGTGACCTAGTAGCAACATCTTTTTTTTTAAGTCACGTTTATAGATGAAACCCTTTCTGAATAATGGCAGCTATAAAACCTGTGGCTTCTTCCTACCTAAATCCAGGTGCTTTCAATGAGTCTGCCTATCAGGACCGGCAGATGCAGGCGGGCATGGCCAAACAGAAATGTGCTCAACAGAACGGCTTTTTTGAGAAGACCTTCAACCGGATTTTTGAACGTGAGGCGCTGAACGATCCGCTGAAACTGGCCCAGCAGTACCGCATGCAACAGGCCAAGAAAATCCTGGGCAAGCCCTTCCTGCCCTCCAATGGGGTCAAGAAATCGTGAGCAAGCCCACACAGGCACAGACATGTGCACCCATACACCACAGGGCACCTAATTTAAACCCAAATACACACTGTGAGATTGAAATATCTAATAAGAACATGGCTATAGAGCAAGTTAGGTGTCTGGTGTCAGATGGCTGTAATGAGCCATGAGGGTGGTGAGAAACATAATTCATATTTTATTCTGTGGAAAATTAGAATCCTTAGGATTGACAGGTTGTTGAATGTGAGGAGAGGGGCCTAGTTGTGCCTACAGTCACTCTGAGCTTTGATAGCAATATTCTGAATACTGACCTCTTGATGAATCAGGAATAATTTGATTATGGTGGTTACGACAGTTTCCTATAAGATATGCAAATGGTTTTTTTTACACTCTCATGCTGGACAGCATAGTGGGAAATAACATTTGGCTTTGCTCCTCTGCAAACAAGGTGTTTACATGTCAGCATGTTGTGAATAAAATTGGAATATTCCACATTTCTTAGTCTGATTAAGGTTTATTCTAAATATGATGTTTATCGGGTGATAAAGAATCACTTTTTGTTCGGAATATTATTTTATTCTAGTGGAGAATATTTCAGTGGAGCGACACAACAGATATCTCCAGCTGTTTACTTTTCATGTCCTGAAACTTCTCAGAAAGTGCCTGAGGGAGCTTTGTGTAATTTCATTTTGTCTGGAACAAGCTATTCAGCCGTGGCAACGAGACATTTTACACGTTCCCCCTGTAAACAGGTTGCAGCCTCTCAGCTGCCAGCTCGCTCAGCACCGACCTGCGCTCCATGCTCAGAATATGACCTTTTGAGAGCTGCTGGTTCAGGAGGCCAAACTCCATATTGCGTTCAGTTTTATACAATTTTCCCTGTCTTTGCATCTAATCCATTTTAACGAGTTTTAGGATGAAATGACACTCGCAGAAGCATCGTCTACTTGTCTACTCCTCTCTAACTCGGGACATTCCACATTTACTGCTCCCTAGCAGACAAACAGCTAACAAGGACCACCCACTGGCCCGTCCTAAATTCTGTTCCTGTTGAGAGGACAAGATATCACTTCTTTCTATGTCTGAATTGTCACACATTTCCAACACATTAAAAAGTCTGCCCTGGTAGACATAAAAAAAACACATAATAATGAAAACTGACAACTTAGATGTTTCCCTTTGTTAGAACAGGGAATATTTAACTTGTACCTTAGTGGTATTCATCAGGGAAATATGCTACATATTTCTCACACTAGTATTTCTCTGACTTCTGTGTTCTTTCATTATTACATGATGTCTGTCTGCCTGCAGATGTGGCTCAGGCACGTATTACGGGACTCTGTCAGGACCACTGGAAGCCATGAGTCCACTGTCAGTGCCTCGCAAAGCCCATAGCCCAACCAGACGCAACGTGGTAACCTCCCCCCCGAAGAAAGGCAGCGCTTACAGGTTAATGGCAAGAACTAAGAAGTTTCTAAAGCAGCCCATATGAGCACATTATTCCTCTAGGCCACGGGATGGCAAATATTAGAGGATGAACACAGTGCACCCTTGTGATCTTTGTTCTGGAACACTGTCTAAAAATGTATTTAGTTCATTGCACAGCTTCTGTGGAAATACAGATCTGATTTTAAAGATAATGTGTAATCATTACTGTGCTTTTCCCCTGTCTTATGTGTCAAATACTGTTTATCCAGTAGAGTGCAAACCATGTCCTCTCTTGCAGCTATCCAAACGTGACCCTCTCCAAAACTTTGCTGTACGCCTCGGACCCATATGACCGAGCCAAAGAAGCAATGAAGGTGCCACTTTTTATTACACCTTTTATTATTACACCTTTGGCATTTATATCAAGTATTATAGCTACAGTTACACTGCCAGTCAGGAGCAGTAAGACAATAAGATCATCACAACTTTTTGAACAGGAAGCATAAAGCAAAGCCTATCACTTGTTGTATTACTCACCATTAGCCCAATGGGGCTATATATTATACTGGGTGAACTGTTTCCTTGACTATGACTGAAATAAAGTCCAGCCTGCATCAGGTCAGTCTTCTGAACCTGTAGCAGAATCCTGGATTGTCTGTAACAATCAAGCTGATTGTTTAACATTTAATAAGACTAGATGATTATATGCAGCTAGGACAGGTCAGATCTAAGTACTGATATTGATGATATTGATGGTTAATTCTCATGGCAAAATCATGGCAAAATCATTAAATTGAAATGCATGGAGTCAAGCAAGCATGCAAAGACTATAGGCCTGTTTTTCATCTGTATGTGTCTGCATGACCCAGAGGGAGGCAACAATCCACCGCTCCAAGCTGAGACATGGCCCCTTCAGGCTCAACCTTCATCCCAGCGATTATTTCCAGAACAATCCCTACCGCAGCGACAAGCCACTCCCACCGGCACACAAGACCCTCCCACCTACACAGAAAGTCTCTGCAGTTCCCTTCAAGCCCCCATCCCCATGCAAAAGGGTGATTGGCCCTCCACCAATGATCTGACTGTTATCCACCATTCACTGACTGCGCATCTCACAGCTTGTCTCTGTGCACTCTTTCAGGCTGGAGGCACGAAAGAAGGGATGTTTGACAGTTATCCCTCGCACTCTGCTGATCCATACGCCGTCCGTAGACCCAAACAAACCACTCACGCACTGGTTTTCCGTCCTTCTCCTGGTCCTAAGAGTACGCCTGTGAAGAGCATCATCGCTGTCAACGTGAACAGGTCGGTCCGGACCCTGTCTCTGTTAATGTCATACCGAGGGCTTGATGACACGCACCGCCACTGAAAGTCAAAATGACCCGAATACATCCCAAAATCCTGGAGGCATCTTTGTAGGTTACAAATATATAGCAGGTCCTCTCACAGTCCAAAAACATACATGTTTAGGTTGATTGAAGACTAAACATGACTAGTGTGAGTGTTTGATATGAGCAATGGGTGTGTGTGTGTCTGTGGTTGTGTCCTAGTATTGCTTGGCTAACTGGGTTGGGTCTGGGTTGTATGCCTTTGCCTTATGAAATCAGTAAAAGCGACTTCATTCAGCCCATTTTCTAACTGGCTTTTTCTTTTTTTTTCCAGGTCTGTGCATTCTGCAAATTAGACCTCAACCATTTCATCAGCAATAACCTCTGGACTAAATTACTGTTACTGTACCAACGCTGGAAGATGATGATGTTTGTTTGTGATGTTCTCATTGTGACTCCTGCGGCACTGAAAAAGAACTCAAACGAAGTTGAAGAATGAGTTCAGTCTTGCCTCATTATTCCCATGATCGATGTCAGAATTTCTTTAGGAAGGTTATGTTGCCAGCATTCTATGCAGAGTTTGCATATCCTCCCTGTGGGTGTGTGCTTTTTTAAATTTTTATTTTCTTTTTAGAGTACTCCAATTTCCTCACACAATCTCAAAACACGCATTAAGGTCAGTTGAAGACCCCAAACTTCCCCTAGGTTTGAGTGTGGTCACACAAAGTGGGCAAGATAATGGAAACAGTGATCAAAGCAAGAGGTGGCTTCTTTGAAGAATAATAATTAAAAAAAAGAAATACATCCACTTTTTTGTTTGCTACATAATCCCAATTGTCTTCTTTCATTACTCTGGGGTGTTCAATATCTGAAACAATACTAAAAAGTGATTGAAACAAAGAATAAATATTGACTGAGAAGTTATATCCCAAACTTTTAATTGGTGCACCATAAAACACAAGTAAATTAATACAAATATATTTATTTCCAGTTCTTGTTGCATTAAATTGTATTGGTTTACAAACAACTTCTTGATGTCACCCTGTTGTCACCCTGAGCTACACCTCAGTGTAGCTCAGGGTGACAAAAAACAAAAAAATATTATCTAACTCCATTCAATTTCTCTTAATGTTGTGCTCCTAAAATAATTCAGATCTAGTGTAATCTATGGTACATGTTTCTGCGAAGATCACATGCCCTGGTTTGCTCAATCTGATTGGACAAAAGTGTACTTCCCATAATGCACCGCGGCAGCTGCCCTTTATAATGTACAGGGCGTCTTCCGCACTGTCTCTGAACTGCTCGCAACTTCGTGGCTATGTCTTGCAGTAGCTGGACCCTGTTTGGTAAGTTGTTTTTTTTCTCCATCTGCAATTAGAAGCGTTTAGTGAAACTCGCTATTGGAGGCAATAAAACTTCCCTGACGGTGGTGTAGTTGCGCTGGTACCGCTTATATAACGTTTGTATCGAAATGGTGCCGACCAGTAAATAACATGTTTTTTTTAGCTCCAAGTAATCCACATACCTTCTGACATCATTTGTAGTGCTCCCTATCGGTTCATAATTAGTTGAAATTAAAATGAAACTTAGCTAGATGGCCCTGTAGTCACGTGTTCGCCACGTGGTCCTGATACCGAGGGGCTGCTGTTAATGCCCGGGTACCGGCTATTTCCTGGGGATATGGTCTAGTTGCTCGTCAGGTACTTCCAGGTGAGGATAAACGCGATAAGGATAGCACGTTTGACAACGCTGTTTGGCTCCAGGGCTCTAAATTACTCACAGGTCGCTAACAACGATCCATTTAAACCTACCTTTTTTCTGTAGTTGAATGATAAACATTGAGGTGAAATTGACTTATGCTTCTCTAACTTAATTTTGCATTTTTGTGTTTCAGAGATGCTGGTTCATCCTATGGCCACACGCTGATGCCGAGCAGCAGTCATGGGGTAGTGCTACATACATGCTCAGGTGACTGATCAGTGTATCAAAGAGCCTTAAATGGTATGCATTGATTTGTTTACTACTTGCCCCTCACCTTGATAGAGCGTGCATTGAAATGCCCTCGTTGCACTGCTTCCGTCTCCCGCCCCAGCACTAAGTCAGCTGAGCACACCGCCAGTGTGTGCCTCAGTGTTACAGTGCTGGTAGATGAAGTCTCTGGGCCTTGTCTCGGCTGTGCAGGCTCCGTTTTGGAGTCTGCTACTTCTGAGATGCCATAGAGCGTGGACCACTGAGAGTGGCCCGTCCTGATCTGACAGCAGGGCAGGCCTAGTTTAGGGCCACACAGACGCATGTTGAAGTTGTGCTTCTAAGATGAAAACTGTGCCCTTCTATTTCTTATCACTAGATTAATAGTGCACAAATACTCGTCTCACCTGATCTTCTGTCTGTGTGTTACAGGCGGTGTCAGAGCTGCGATCTGTGATGAAACCCTCTGAGTAGAGCAAAGGTGAGTTGAGGTTGAAGTAATGGCTCAGGTTGTGCTACATGCAGTGATGAATGAATATTAACACATCATGCAGACTAAACACCATGGTGAACCAAAACCCTGAGCATGGTCACAGCTGCTGATCAGTCATGGTGAATACAGTAGCTCTGTCTCACCTGCGTCTCTCCATTTCCCCACAGGAGGGTGGTACAGGCTGGTCTGGAGGAGCAGCAAACGTCTGCAAGACTTGGGAGAGTCATCAGGTATGGCCATAGTTGTAAATGCTGTATTGTGTATCCAGTCAGAAATGATGTTGCCCCCCAAACAGTACTGCCATGGCTAAGAGCTGCTCCTCAGCTGTGGAATTTTGTTTTGGGAGAGAAAACTCAGGACTTGGCACAGGTTTAAGTAAAACCCATTTACCAAAGCCTGACTAAAGACCTGAGACAAGTTGTACATGTTACTCTGAGTCCTATGTTGGTTAAGTGCTGTCTGTTAATGCATGTACTTTGTGTTTGTAGAGATGGGCGAGACTCTCCGACTGAGGACGGAGGGACTGAGTACAGACATCCTGCAGATGTCTTGCAGGTGTGGAGAGCACAGTGTCAAGATCCTGGCAACGATTCTTCAAGAATTTGAATAAAGGTTGAATGGGGGAAAAAGTTGAACTTGCAGTCTTTTTTTGTATGTATGTGTGTATTTTGTCTTTGGAAATATCCTGCATCAAACCTCAGAAAACACTAGCTCCAGTATATCTCAAAACAGTGAAAGGATTGTAAACAATCCATCAATCCTAAAATATCCCAAACATCCTACTCAGTTGATTGACTGGTTTTCCTCCATGCAGATTTCCAGAAACTGCGGCAAAAATATTCCAAGTATCCATTGACTCTTGACTAATAAGAGCATACGTACAGAAAGGCAGCATGGTTAAAACGCATTGAATCCTTTATACTGGTTTGAACATCTGAATAATGTGTTACACTAGTAACACTTTGTCTGGCCAGTAGGGGGCAGAGCATCGAAGGCCCGCTGAGCTGTTCAGGTGCATGGCTATGGGTAGGAAAAACAAAACTGAAGCATCGTGAAAAATCACAGAATTAAACTGGTCCAACATCTGATGTGTCGTCAATTTGTTTAGGTTCAGTGAAAACGGAGAGGATGGGGCTAGGGTATCAGGATGTTAGTGACCCTGTGTATCTTTATGGAGGTAGTGAATCTGGAGTTGCCACACAGGTATGCAAGCTACATTTACACTTGGAAGTTTTTGTTTTAGTGTCTCGGATTTTGCACCTGGTTCTAGGCATGTTAAATCCAGTACATAAAAAAATTAAAATCATTTATTTCTAGCAACTATTTTTTGAGATAATGCACTTGGTATATGACATATAGGCACATATAGTGGTGTGGAAATGTGCCCCTCCCTAACTTATTTTTTTGCGTATTTGTCACACTTTGTTTCAGATCGTCTCCTTCACCTTGTCAGGGAGATCTTATTTTTCACAAATGTATTTAAAACATTTGCATTTTGTGTTCACTTGTTATCTTTACATCTATTATTCTAATGTATTCGATGATCTAAAACACAAGTGTGACACACGTGTAAAAATAAATGAATAAAATAAGAAAATCACACTTTTTCACCACTGTATATTGGCTTATGTGTGACCAGAACTGTAAAACGGTACAATCAGCTATGTCACTGTCAGAATAAACACAGCGTGTGTGTGTGTGTGTGTGTGTGTGTGTGTGAGTGTGAGACACCGGACAGCCCCCGGTTCTCATACGGAGGCGGAGTTTCTCAACTTGGCCGAGTTGGGCTCAGTTTAGCTGAGTTGCTGAGTGTCTTCGTGGTTTTCCTCCGTGCTGATCTGCAGAGAGTGTGAGGCGGTGGAAAGCAGAGAGAACAAGGTAAGCCGTCTTAACCCCATCTAACGGGTTCTTCCGAGCGTTGTAGACTGGAGACAGACCCACGCTGATCCACTCAGTCCTGCTGGTTCTGCAGAACCGGAGGAGACTGGAGATGTTTGTATCACGGGATGAGCTGCACACACACACGCACACACACACACACACACGCGCGCATCTCTGAGACTTCCCCACACTGTGCTGGAGTTGCTTTGTTCTTAGCTTGCTTTCAATGGGATGTTTGTGTCTGCAACAGCTGGACCTGGGCCCGATTCTGAGGCTTTGTAGATGAGTGTTTACTTGGTCCTGCTGTCTGTCACTCTACTATCTGCCGTTATCTGGAAGTTTTGAATAGAAAAGCTACCTCTAAAGGTATGATACGATACAGTACGACACCATACGGCCTTTTAATTTCCCATAACTTTACCATTAAGACCTCTTACACCTCCAATCTCAGCTCTGCAGTGCAGAAGTACGTAAGGCCAGCTCAGGACTGGCTGACTGACTGAGCGAGGGGGAGGTCATTGAGGAAGACGCCTCAGCTTCCTCCTGACTGCACTGTTTCTCAATAACATGTTGCAAATCCAAAACCCAATTGTCCAACACATGCAGAAATCTGCTGATTTCACACTATGAGCTCAGGAGGAGGAAGATGGTCAAAACAACCTCACTGTCGTCAGCTGTATAGCTGACTGGCATTTTTTAAAGCTCAAATGTGAGTGATGCTGAAGAGCTGCAACAATTAGACTAAATATCTCTATAGGTGTGGATGAAATGAGGGACTTGAGGACTTCAAAGTGCTCATTTAGGCCAAAAAAGTAATCCATTTATCAAAATAATAATATCCATATTCATAAACAGAAACAATAGTTTGTTGCAGTATGTTCTGGAATTTGACATGTGCTCTGTGATCCTGGGAGGTGAGCTGAGGCGGGACGCGGTGCACTCCCCTCTGCCACCATGTCCCGCTACCTGAAGCACTTCACGGCCGTGGGCGACGACCAGAAGGCCCGGCTGCAGGAGGTGGAGGAGGAGGAGGAGGAGCTGCAGGCGGCCAGCGAGGAGCTGCCTGCCGCCGCCGGACTCTTCCCGGCGTCGCTCACCTTCAGACAGGCGCTGCAGAGGCTCTACAGCTGCGAGCGCTTCCAGGTATATGCACAGTCACGCCGTATACCCATCCCTGAGTGTCTTCAACGTAGCTATCACTTGGGTTAAACGTGGAGCAGAAACTGTGCAAATCAGGGTTATTGCTGCAAAACAAGAGATGCTGTCTCTCTTCATAAACCACAACACAACTGGATGATGCCTGGAGCCCTCAATCTGAAGTCTAGGAAAGCCCACCCTAACCCTAACCCTAAGCCTAACCCTTTGTTTCTTAAATATTTCCCCTAAATTAAAAAAAAAAGTCAATCGAACTTTTTCATTTTGTGATTTGTGTCCATTAGAGGGCAAAGCCATGCAGCAATACATACTGTTTTCATAGGCAGATGCATTTCCAGTGTTGCTGTATAGTCTGTTTGCTTTTCACACAGTAAACAAACTGCAGTAGGGTTCGCCTCACATTTTCAGGTGGACAGAAGTTTGCCTGTTTGGTCCACAGCAGAGTTGAGCTTTCACACCAGCTCAAATAAAGCTGATTAGACAATGAAACAAACTGTGGTCCCTTCCCAGCATCGCCTCACCTCACCACACCTCACCTCTACAACCGGTTACATGCACAGTAGCTTATCTGACCCCTTGCCACACAATGTGGAGGGGAAATTATCTCGGCAGTCCAAATAAGACAAGAGCCAGTAGAGTCAACAAAGATAACATTGCTATGAAGTGGCACTTAAATAAAGTTCAATAGAGTTTTGTTGTGTGAGGTGAGGTGATATAGGAAGGGCTTATGAAGCAATTGACTGGACCCTCGATTTCATCATTTCCTCATCTGTTATAGCTATTGCCCATAGTCATGCAGTCTATGAAAAATGTAATGTTTTATTGATTGCATTTTCAGTCAGACTATTGTAATAATATAATGTAAAATAATATTGTACGGCATGGCTAGAAAGCAGCTCAAGCGCTGACCGGGGCCCCTCGCACTGGCTGTGTTGCTTCCAGGTGCTGGTGGTATGTCTGGTGGTCCTGGACGCCATCTTTGTGCTGGCCGAGCTGCTGATAGACCTGTCCGTCATCAAGCTAGAGCACGGACACCTCGCTCCTGAGGTGAGAGGCTCCTGTCCCGATCTAAGCAGCTTCCCGCTGACCCAGACCCCTGCAGTGATGCGACTTGCCAATGCTCCTTGCAGATATTTCACTACCTGAGCTTGGCTCTCCTCACTTTCTTCATGGTGGAGCTGGCCGGCAAGCTGTACGCGTACCGGATGGAGTTCTTTGAGCACAAGTTTGAGGTGTTTGACGCGGTGGTGGTGGTGATCTCCTTCGTGCTGGACATCGTCTTCATCTTCCACGAAGACGTGACCGATGGAGTGGGCCTCCTCATCCTGCTGCGGCTGTGGAGAGTGGCCAGGATCATCAACGGTCAGTCCCACTGTGACCTCAAAGCACACCAAACACTAGATGTGGGCCACCTCACACTGTTTCTCCCTTTACCGCAGGATTCAGCTTAACATATTGCAGCAAGAAAGAAAAGTGAAATGCCTGTTAAATCCATATTGTTTGGGGGGAAGTCACTAGACTTGGCTTCATATTAGGCATACTGAGCAAACATAATGAAATGAAATTCAACAGGGCAAGACAAGATAAGAGCAATTATTGTTTCATTTTTTTGTCCACTTTCAGAGAAATGTTTGACTAACCCTTCTGATCCTTGTATTGCAATCTGTTTAAAGGGCTTTTTCTTCCTAGTGCAGTTTCTCTGTCACTTTTCTTCAACTAAGTTATGATGGAGGTGTAGACCAAGAGGGAAACTTAATCATGTCTGCTCTCTGATGCTCCGACCTGAAATGTTGCACTTTGGCTGAACTTCAGTGACACAACCCTATGCTAGCACTCCTCAAGTTTAAAGCTGCAACAACTAATTGCTTAATCGATTCAACAAAACGGATGAAACAGGCTTGGACAGTCACCGTTTTGGCATCATTTTACAAATCAAGCGACTCATTGATAAATCGAGAAAGCAACGGGACAGATTCACACTCAGAGACGACTGTGGCGCTATGTGTTGCAGGCATCCTGGTGTCGGTGAAGACCCGAGCTCAACAGAAGCTGCACAAGCTGACGGAGAGCTACAACCACCTGGTCCAGAGGGTCAACCAGCTCCAGGAGCGCAACGATAAACTGGTGAGTCCTTCACGCTCACCAAGGCACTGAGGGAAGAACCGAGAGCTCAACACACTGCTGCGTATGAGGAGAGCGTACTCAGCAGTGGTTGTGCTGACATCTCAGATCAGAGGCTGGTTGAACAGGTTGAACATTAATACTTTGCACCAAAACCTTTGGACAGCCGCACCTGAAGTTGTTTATTTTCCTGCTTATTGCAGTACTTCACTACAACAAGCAGAAATCAGGGCCAGATTTGGTGTGTGGGACAGTGTGTCATCTTTAAATGTTTTTGTCTGCCCAGGAACAAGAGAACCAGAGACTTCAAGACCTCCTGAAGAAGCACAACGTGGACTTCTGATCCGGTCGAGAGAACCGCTGTGGAGCAATGCAATTCACACCGCCTGCCTTTCTGTGCTAATGAGAATAATGTTGCCTATATGTTAACGCGTCGTTGTAGACCTGACTTCAGATTCACAATACAACCGTGATTCCAAAACAGTTGGGACCCTTTGTATAACCTAAATAAAACAGTCATGTTTTGCTTTTCCCTATTATACTATGCTGAAGACAGCACAAATCCATTTAATGTTTTACACAGTTTCAATGTTTTTAAGTCTAGGAAATATTCCAGAATTATTGGTAACAGATGATAGGGTAATTGGCTAAAATATAGCATCCTTACAAGTAAGGATGAGGTGAGGTTCTCTGCACTAGCATTACTAGCATTTGTTAGTTATGTTATGTTATGTTATGTTTATCTCTGTTACTCATTTTTTTTGGTCCCAACATTTTTGAGTCAGGGTTGCACGTCATTTTCATCGTTTTCTGTTACTCTATGAAACACAAAGGGAACACGTCTGCTCTTTTATCCGTTTTATATCCAGAGCTTCCGTGATTGTCTGTACTGGAAACCGTATGACGGTTTGCAGGTTGTCAGACATCCAGGTGCTACTTGATGTCAGCACTAAACTATGTTGTGAGAGCGGTGAGATGTCGCTCTTTTATAGGCACAGTATCCCAACACACCCCTCTGCTTGTAAATATTAGAAAACCTGATAATGACAATGACTTGTACAGAAAACCAAATTTGCTTTGGTACCATTTAAAACAACTGTGCATTGTGGAAAGAATGAAAGATGAATAAATAAAGGGATTCCATTTATTAAAAAACTATGAATAAATACTCTTACAAAGGTCATATATACAGTATTTACACAACAGTTGGTGGAGCGTCCAGCCACAGTACATGCAGGAACATACTGATACATTCACAGTGCCGGTCGTTATGAATGGCCAGCCTCAGTGTTTAGACTGCGGCCGACGGACTGTTCATACAAAAGGGAAGAAGAAGTCAAAGGGCAGCTTGGTGTTGAAGGTGGGCAGGGCCCTGTAGCCGGCCACGGCAGCAGCAGAAACTGGAACAAAGGCCACGGAGCTCGTGACGGTCAGGATGCTGCCAGATAACAGCTCCTGTGGGAGGACGGGACAGTCACACACTCGTCCACCTCTGTGAGCATCCAGTCGGCGTGTCTGAATCTGACAGGCTTACCAAGCTGGTGAGGTTCGTTTGGATCTCTTCCCTGATGCTCACGATTTGAGCCTGGGGGTTCACCAGGGATCCGTATTTAGTCCAAGCGATCTCCAGATGGAGAGACAGTGGGATGCTGCAGCTCTGTCCTTCCTGCAAATCAATGTGAAATGGAAAACTTGAAAGACATTCAAAAGACAAAGCATCTGTCTGGTCAAGAAGTAGCATCCTACTCAGACATAATATTATCTTGATTAGACTTGTTTCTATGCAAAGAAAAAAAACGGATCAACCTGAGCCTGTCTATATATAGTTTTGGTGGATCACTTACAGTGATAAATATACAATAGTAAGTATATAATTGTAAGTATATATACTAAGTGGATGCTCATAGTTAACTCTTCTGAGAGCAACACAACATATCAAAACATGTTTTCTCATGTCGCTGTATTTGAGCCCGTGCTGGCTTATGCTCTGACCAGATCCAGGAGGCCTGAGACTCTTTTTTGGTGCTCACCCCAGGACTGAAGCTGCTCTGTATGGGCACCCAGTCTAAGGGTCGATCCAGGGGGGAGTTACCAAAGGAGGCCACATACTGGGGAGGGTTGGGGCCCCTCAGAACATCCAGGAGCACCTGAGTAATCAGGGTGCAGTTGACCACATCTTGCAGCCTGCAGGAAACAAGACCAGGGTCATTGGAGGAAAAAACTGTGTGCGCTGACCGGATGTGAGGAGTGGGACGGTGTCCTGCCTCAACGTGCAGCCCGACACAGAGTCCAGGCCGAACAGGACGGGAGAGCGTCCATGTGCTCCCTGCAGGCAGTCCTGCCTCTCAGCACTGCGGAGGACATACACGGTGTCCCTGGGGTCCACGCTCCGAGCTATCCCAGTGAGGACAGCTGTTAAGGACAGATCCCCTTACTCCCTGTCTGACATGTCTCCCTACACAATCACATCATTAAACAGTAGTGGGAATTTAACTTGTGTTAAATCAGGTAAAGGATATTCTGCTGTTCTGGTTCCAGACACCACGGGTAGTCCAACCACATAGCCTGGATTTCCACTGTAGCGGACAGCCACCTCCTCCCCATCCTCCTGTAGAGAAGACGGAGCATGTCAGTAAAACAAAAACAAAACGTGCTGAGTGCATTTCATCTGCTTGGGTTTCTTTCCTGAGAACACAAATGCTGAAATAATTTCTGGCATAGTCGCCAGTCCCTCACACCGCGCCTTCCAGGTTATGTCAGCTACGTTGCAACCTGTCGCTATGTTGCGAGCTGAGGCGCTACCTGGACAAATGTGATGTGAAACTCCTGCTGCAGACTCAGCACTGCGGCACTGACAAACCCAAGCAGCAGGGACGCTGAGGCTTTGACGATCTCGCCGGCAGCGCTGTACCTCATCACATAGACCACCTGGGAGGAAGAGGGGAGAGAGCTCAGAGGGGAACTCACATCCAGCAGCACTTATCCCACGTGTGCACGCAGCGCTGCTCACACTGCTTGACTCACCTTCAGCACCACGTTAGCACAGAGGCTCGGGGTGAGCAGAGCCGGCCGGAGGTCCTCCCCGCCGCTCGTCTGTAGCTCGGTCTGAGTCCCGTCCACCGCCTGCAGCAGCACTGACTCCAGCTCCACGGGAACAGCCTCCACACACGTCACACAGCAGTCTGATTAGCATGTCATGTCACTCTCATACTCAGCCACTGTTTTCAGCCGCAGGTTGTGTTCTGTCATTCACAGCGAAGCGGGTCTTGTTTGCTTGTTTGTTTACAACCGGCTGTCAGAACCCCTTCCATGTACAGTATACAAAGCTGGGCCCGAGCTATGCTGCTCACTCCCTTGCTCTCGGTCTGCCTTGAAGTGCACTGTGATCCTGCTGCTGGTTTATCAGAGGCTCCAGAGACGGCTGGAAGGAAACGGGCCCAGAGATACGGAGCAGCCTGCTCACAGACATCAGCAACGGCAGCTCGCCACTAAACGCTGACACAAGAAAGCCTGGCTTCTTGTTCATTTACACATCTCATTCTAAGGGCAATTCATAGTCCATGTGATCTGTCTGTAATGGAGCTCTTTGGGCATCATCTTTGTGACCAGTGCGGTGTGCGAGTGCAGCTCCTCGCCTGTCTGCAGACCAGGCAGCTTCTAGCCTTAGTTTTAGTTTCACCGAAATACACTTGCGTTAATGTAAAGCAAAGCATGTTGAAAGCGCCCGGTGCTTCCTTTTTCTCCGTCTATTGCAGCACTGAAACATAACCTGCTGCTCTGTGTGGCAACGTGGCGCTGTCATATTTTCTGAGCCTGTCGATTCCTTGCACAAAAGGAGTCAGCCTCTTGCTAAACGTCCCGCTTAAATGCGGCTTCCATGGCACGACAGGGTCTTGACTTTCATGCAACTCCCTAAAATGTCCTTCCAGCAACAATGAGCAGGGAGAGACCAGCATCCACACACACACACACACTCTGCATTACTTTCTCATTTGCACAATTTTCCATTGACATGAAAAGAAAGTAGGCATACTCACAGCTGCATTTTCATTCTTGCTCTATATGGAGGAGAAGATTGTGATAAATATCATGAACTGATTCTTTTTCTCTACTTTTTTATTTCAAAAATAAGGTCGACCTCAGCAAATTTGGAAACGAATAGTGTTTTGTTTTTGTTTTTTGTTTTTTGAATCAAAAAACGGAAGGACTCACAGCAAAGATCTGGATGTTGGTGTAGGTGTCGATGCTGAGGCCGGGCAGGGTGCTGCAGTCCTGCTGCAGGACGACACGTCGTGAACACACACTGCTCTGGTCCTGAAGGAAGGCTGGAGACACGGACAGTACAAGACACAAAGCAATGGCATGCATAAAAAGGTTACAATGTCAGCTGGGAAGGAATCACTGTGAAAGGTCTGCTGCATGACAGACTGTACAGACTGGAACACTGGACCTTTACACACACTCGCTTTTATTTGTGTTGCACTTTGCACCAGGTTTGCTGTAGGCTGCCTGTCTCATGATGGTCCACAGTCATGCAACATCTCTTTAAGTGCTACTGCGAAACTGTTACAGTCCTGAGAACTTGAGCAAAAATTGTGTAATCAAAACACCACAGTTTTTGCCAACATACTCTACTTCCATGAAGAGGCCAGAGCCTGAGCTGTGCTTCTCATAATTCAATCACACTGTCAGTGTACCTGCTAATATCATTGGAATTATATCTGCCATTGTTTGCTACGAATGAATGTTTTGTTTAAACAACATATTGTTCCTTCATTCACTGTTGACTAGCATGTCAGATTTAAAGAAGATTACCATTGCAAATGAATTGCCATTACTTAAATAGACAGTTCATGTATGCAGGATGATACCGCTTGTTAATACTGCTTACACTGCAACTCATAGCAATTAATGACAGTAGTGCAGTCAGCAGAGTGACTCACTGCCTCTTCTTGGGAAACTGTGACACAGATGTTTGGTCACAGTGCGTGCAGTGCTGTGAGTGCTACTAACCAGCAGGACTGGTGTCCATACAGTCGGCAGTAATGCTGGGAGCTGGCAGCGGGAACATCCCTCTCTGTCCAGCTCCTGCTGCAGCCGCCATCACATCGCCATACTGAGCACACACACACACACACACAAGCCAGCAGAGAAACATTGTTATTCATGATGATGATGTACTCCAGGTTCAGAGTGGCGGTGGCTACTCACCAGGTAGCCAGAGGAGGCCTGGGACTCTGCAGCAGACTCCTGGCTGCTGGTCTCCCCTGAACTGAAAACGAAGCTGGTGAACTGCTTAAACAGAGAGTCAAAGTCACTCTCAGATGGGAGAGCAGGAGATGGATGGGACAGTGTGTTAACACCTGGAGAAAAGGAGAGGAATCATGAGATACTTTCTGCGGTCTTCACTCCTCACCGGAACATTCTCCTACAGCAATATTTTCTAAATCGCATGATGTTCATTAAATATTAATTCAGACATACTAAGAGAATGCCCGTTATTCCTAACCTAAAGGAGCACCAACAGTGACTTACGGTTTTGTATCTGGATGCAGAGGACGTCATAGCTGTGCTGCTTCTGGACAGAAGACTGCAGCTCTGCGTAACCGTCCACTGTGGTCCGTAGGGAGTAGGACGCTACATCACTGCTGCACAGCTGCTTGCTGCCACTGCAAACAATCCATGACAAGAAGCATTCTTTAAAACGTAAATGCTTGAGCTTCACATTAATTAAGGGTCTGTCAATGGGCCAGTGTGCAGTTAGGGTTAGCTAAATATTGCTCAAACAACAACGTGTGAAAGACACAGGGGTTGCAACGTGCATATAACTGTAGTGTACCTGACAGTGTCCACTGTGCAGCCTGTAAACAGGGCCACCGCATCCTCGGTACACTCCCTGTCACAGCAGCAGTTCAAGTCACACACGCCCTGCTGCTCATCACAAGGGCAGATGCTGCCAACTGTCACACACACACACACACACACACAACACACACGTTAAGAAGGATAAACACGTTAACTACCGCTAAGGCCACTTGCTTTTAGAACCTAGCTTCATAGCTAGTGAATCATCTTCAGCTCTAACTGAGGGCCTGTCCGACAGCTTACCGCTAGAGACGAGGGCAGGCAGGCCGCCGGACACGGGCAGAGGCTCGGTGGACAGCATCGGGGGAGCAGGATCCGGGGGTCTGCTGCTGGGCGCTGCTGGTGCTTCTGTCCAGTCCCACTCTCCAGGCTCTGGGGTTGGGTAGGTGAAGTTAGAGTAGTCGAACCCGGTGGAGTTCAGCTCGTAGCCGGTTGTATTTTCGATGGCACAGACGCTAGTAAACAAACACAATAAGACCAAGAAGCTGGAGGTGGACCCCAGACACTTCGCCCAGGTCGCCATCTTTCTTTGTAAAGACGTCGCTATGGTTACTGTTCTTCTTCGGGTGTCCCGGGTGCATGTCTCTGCGGTAACACAGTACTGCCACCCAGCGGTCAAGCAGGGGAACTGTCGCATAAACTGTACAAAATATATACATATGTCTTGAAGAATTTTACAGTTCATTATTGTTATTAATTAGTTACAAACTTTTAATTGCTTATACATCTGGATATTTTAAAAGTATATGTTACCCTCTATACTAGTATCTCACCTGCACGTGTCAACATGTATTGATTGGTTCATTGTCCCTTCCAGAGAATTGTGATCCACATGATGGCAGCACAGGACAGTTAAACAATGGGATAAGTCCATTCATACGGACTCATTCCAACCTGTTCCAACTTAACACAAGCAATTGGGATTGAAAGGCTGAACGTGATTATATATCGTTGCCATAAATATGTGGATTTAATTAAAAGATGTATCTGCATGGAAAGAACATTTAAGGCTGACCTTTAAAAGGCAACAGGTTTCGACCAAATAAGACCAACAAGACATCGCAGATACCCTTCACATATCATTGTTAATTTAACATAATGAGACAAAATGGAGAGAGCCCAGACAGTCTGATCCTTAAAAAAAACATATTTTATGTGGGTCAACACTAAGAGCTTATGTAAGATGATGCATCATATCAAGTTTAGCACAGCTTTTGAAACACTGGTGTCACATTCCAAATTGCAAACTACCAACCTATAATTTAAGGAATCAGTGGAAATCTGTTTCCCATTTTCGCGGTGTTGTCCTGTGTTGTCTGTTCACACAAAAAATGAAGATTTCTAAATAGTGGGGAAGTTGCAATAATGTTGCACCTGAGAAGCTGGAACAAGATACTGAAAAACATTTTCATCTGATAAATCATTATGTTTCACAATATTACTGTCAATAATATTACCAGATTAAAAATGTCATCATTTCCGCCACTGTGCAAGTATAAGCATGCAGACAAGGTACAACAACAAAGTAATGTTAGCCTTGTGTACCATAAAAACAAAATAAATGGCTGAAAGACATTGAAAATCTCCGCAGTTCATGTGTGAGTGAGTGTGTGTATTGTAATGTAGAAGGTTAAGATACTGAACCCAGATCTGACACACACATGTAATGCTCTGCCACATGTTGTGAATAGGTAAATGTTTAGTGATGAGTCCTTTGAGTGGTTACTTACACTAGGAAAGTATTTTATAGCAGGGCTAGAGGGGTAAAGAGTTAAGACGGAAAATGCTGATTGCTGCAGCTTTAACCTGGAGTATCTGATGGAATGTAATTCAACCTATTCATAAGTTCACTCAATGAAGACTTTCCACCATTAACAGCAATAGTTGGGTGTTTCTCTGGAGTGGTAGAGGAAAGTGTCTGAATATTTTCATAAATCAAATAATACTGGTGTCTGTGAGCTCTCTCTCTCTCTCACACACACACACACACACACATGCACACCATCTCTGCCACCACACTTGAGAATGCAGATGTTATCTTTCCATTACACAAACAATGAGTGCTTCCCCTTTTTCTTTCCCGCTTGAGTCAGCTCAGAGTCTTTGACCTCTGACCCCTTCTTTTCTTTCGCACTTCATTTGACAGATCTGGTTAGAGTTAAACGTGTTTCTTTATGTGTGTTTATCTGAATGGGCCGGCCCAGCTGCTGCTTCCTGTCACACTTTCTCTCTCTCTCTCGCTCTCTCTCTGCAGTGTCTCCTGTCCCTCACACTCATTAATTAATTCTCGGTGGCCATTAAGGTGGCGTGGGCTGGACCACTGATGAATATATTCAATCTGAGCCTTTGTGGGTAATAACTGTCAGGGGGAGGCACTCCTGCACTATGGATGGTAATGACCAGGGTTGTGTGTGCAAAAGTGTGTTTTTCCCGCACAATGTTTGTGTGCATGTGTTTCATACTGTGTGTTTGTTATGTGTGAGCGCGGGAGCGCAGTCATTGAGCGAAGAACACACAGGTTATCATAAGGTCACCACCTTTACTTGCATTGAATGTGTGTCTGCATGTGTGTATGTGTGTGTGTGTGTGAGCGAGAGAGTGACAGAGACAGAGGGAGAGGGACATTAGGTGGCAGTGAAAGGAAGGAAGTCTAATTAGAGCATTAATTAAGAGGCAAACGGTTTATTGAATAAATCCTGTGGTCATTAACAGAACACACAGCAGCCGGCCTCCTCCTCTGTGTTTTCTCCTCCTCTGCTCTAATATCACTGTGACGCAGCAGCTGTAACTTTGGACTAATAGGCCAGGTACTAACTTACAGCTCTGACTGGCTGCTCTGCTATAGTACAGAGGATTTGACGTCACCGGCTGCAGAACTTTTAACATTTTGCCCATGATTTTAACAAACTTTGACACGAAGGACTGAAAAACAAAAACAGGTTAAGTTTTAATTTGTCTTGATATTGTCTGCATGTCTGAAGGTTATAGAATCCCCACCCAGGGACATTCAGAATAGAAACGTTTTAACAGAAACATTTTAGTTTTAAAAAGAAGGGTTGCAGTGAATGCTAGGGAGAGAGCACCTCAAAAAGTGATGTAGTGTGTATGTGTGTAGTGTGAAACAGTCAATTCTCTCGATTGAGTTTTCACAGACAAGCTCTCAGTATATATTAAAAAAATAATAATAAATAGCAAAAAACTGACATACCTTAGTTCACTTTTCAAGCATTGGGCAATGAAGGGGATCCTTTCACCTGATTTGAGAGCTGGGTGACTATGACAAAGGCGGATCTTCATAACATTGGAGAATTTTAATATCCAGTCCAGATTGACAAACAATTAGACAGGTCTCAGGATGAAAATTTAAAACAGGAAAACCTGTTTTTTTCCCTACTGAAGCCTCTTGTGTTTCAGTCACCTCATATGCAGGGTCTATTGTGTTCTTCCTCTGCCTCACCTTTAAATACATGTGCATCGGTTTCGACTTTTGGCCAGTGTGTGATTGCTGCATCATCCACCACTTATCCCGGGCCGATTAAAACTCCTCTTCACTGTCCATTGTGGCACAGCTTCACGGGAACAGTGCTGTCAATCTGCTGTGATTCCCTGTGATATTTTCTCACATTAAAGCCGCTCTCGTCTGGCTCTGGCAGAGCCGCACAAAGCATTGCGTTTGCGTGTTTGTAGTGTATCATGTCCCAGTGTTACAGAGCAACACCTCTGCTCCTCTAATCCTCTCAGCCCATACCTGTCCCCCTGTCTCTGCCTCCATCTATCGGCCCTCTTATCAGTCCATCTCTCATCAGGTCATCGTCTCTACTGTTTCTGCCATCAACATCACCACCACCCCCATCCTCTGTTGATACCAGTGTCCTTCACAAGTACACACTCACACAGGAATCAAAAATAGTTTGGAGGAACTGTATCAATTTAGAGTTGAGGAAACACACTTTTGACCCTTGTGCTCATCTCTTTGTATTAAAAGAGAATAAAAGAGTTAACAAAAATGAAGTGGTATTTGATAAGTATGTATGCATGCTTGCTTTCTATAATTTTCTACACAGAATGATGATGATGGATAAAACTGATGAAAATGTTAATATTATCTGGTCATCTTCTCTATTTTGTTTCTGTCACCCTACACCCAGTTTGCTGTCATCTTCCTCGGTCTGTCCCTGTCTGTCAGTCTGTCATCTCTTTGGCCTGATAGCATCATGTTATCTGCTCACCAAATTAAAACACCTGCCTTCTGCCCTTCACTGACACATACCTGCTCCGCGTGTCTTTGTGTGGGTGTGGGGTAGGGGGGACCGTGTGTGTGTGTGTGTGTGTGTGTGTGTGTGTAGGTCACCGTGTTTTGTCATTGTCCTGTAATATAAGGTGGAGAGGTGGAAGGAAAGTGAGGAGGGCTTGCTTTATGATAAAACAGAATAAACTTTGATCATCGAGTGATTATACCTAGTTCCAAGTTTTCTCTTACTAGTGAAGTGGTAAACGCACAGGTGGAGTTATTTTCAGAACAACTTGAGAGTATAGAATCAAATAAAAGTCTCATGAGCACATTTTTTGTTTCAATCATTCAGCAAAATAAAAATAAGTGTAGAGTACATACTGTTGTTTTAGTTTTAGAAATGCACATTAGTTAAAAGTTAACAGTTTATTAAATCCTTACATACTACTTATAAATGCTAAATAGGGTGCCTTAGAGCAAATTGGTGCCAGTCTAGCTTTAATGTAAATACAGTAAGTGAACAGACATTCATATCACTCTCTCAAATGCGAATTGTCCATCAAAACAAAGACCTTGGCTTTGCCAGATTTCCATCCAGTTATTACTGGTTATTACGGCCAATGAAATAGAAAAACCCAAGCACTGATTTATCCCCAGCAGCTGCATGTGCACAGCTCAGCTCATTTCAATCACAAATGACAGCATTTTGATTTACACCGGCCACTGTTTTAATAGAGCCAGTCGCGGCCAAATTCAAACTAGCCCGATTAATCATTAAGCATTCAATATCTCCCATTCAGCAGACGAGCGGCGGGTGCGCACAACTTCTCAATATGAATTTTCCGGGAGATTTCTCTATTGATCGACAGACAGATGATTTGTGAGATACATTGTGTGGAGATCAATAGGCGGCCACTGAATAGCTCATGGGGAGAAATGAACTGTGGTGACGTGAAGGCCACAAAGTCAACCCGATGTGCAGCCTTGCATAGTTCACGGGAAAATGAAGACGTACACACTGCTCTCAGCCGGGCCACAGACTTAAACCTGCAACCTTTGGGTTACAATCGTCTAAAATTGCAGGGCTACAAGCAGCCAATGGTGTTTGATAAAGTAGAACAACAGAGGCTTGGGAGACAGCAGGGTGGCCAGTGACTTTTACACCAATCAGGCTCGTGTTTCTGTCTTGCACCCACCACACATACACACATACACACATACACACACACAGCTTCATACAGTGCTATTTTACAGTGAGTTCCACTTTGCTGCTCTGCTCTGTGGGGAGACCTTTGTCTTTAGGGGGGACTGCTTGGTGTGTGTATGTGTGTGTAAATATATATATGTATGTCCACTGTGTGTGTGTGTGTGTGCGTGTGTGTGTGTGCTTCTCTTTGTTGGCTGTGCGTTCAGTGATTCAACCCGCTAGGTTTGGCTCGACTGGTGCATGTGTGTGAAAGAATGGTGAGGTTAGAACAGTGTCAAAGCCAAGCAGATGATGAATGGCATTAGTTTAGTCTGTCATTACGGACTGGTGTTTTATGTAGGGGTCAAGTCTAATGGAGGGAGAGGAGAGGAGAGGAGAGGAGAGGAGAGGAGAGGAGAGGAGAGGAGAGGAGAGGAGAGGAGAGGAGAGGAGAGGAGAGGAGAGGAGAGGAAGGGGAGGAGAGGAGTGGAGTGGAGTGGAGAGGAGAAGAAAGGAGAGGATGATATTTTTTCAACTAACAATGGGGGACACATGCTTCCATTATTCACCGTGGTTCCAGTTGACCTCAAATTAAATCTTTAACCTAAAGTCTGAAATTGATTCCACTTGTGGCCCCTATAGTCTTCAGTCTTGATTATGTCCACACAATAACTGGTCAGCGCTGGATTGAGATTTCCCTTACCTATAGCGAAGCAATAACAATGAAATTCCATCCTTTGGCACCATGGGAGAGGACAGGGTCTCAGCAGCTAGTTCCTTGTAGTCCTGAAATTCTTAATCACAATTGACTGTTTTCCCTGCAACAGTGGGTATAAAGTCACTTCAGCCAAGGTATTCACTACATCAGGATGGGATGGATGGATGGGAGTATCCAAGTTGTGATAAGTTGACATTTTAGATAAGTTATGCTTTTGTCATGGAAACAAATATAAAAACAATCATCCTCATATGAGAGCAGTACAGACGCAATAGAACAAACTTCTCATGAGATGCTGAACTTTCCATTGCTAAAAAGGAACCATGGTCTTCTTATGGAGCACATATTTCATCCAGTATCATTGGAATGAATGCTGACTGCTATTGTAGCCATGTCTGGAAGGCAAAAGACCAAATTAGAATCAAGATCTACAATGCAAGGTGAAGGTCTGGAAGAGAGGGGTGAGGAAGAGACTACACCAGTCACAAATTGGGTTCCATGCATATATTCCTTAACACACTATGATGAGTTGAACTAAAAAACTCCAAAAGATTCAGATTTTGCCTGTGGTTGCTTTGAAAGGCAGCAGCTGGTTGTGATGAGCCACTAGAGAGAGAACAGAAGGTGAGAAGAGCGAGGATGTCACAGTGGAGAAAGAGGGATGAGCGAGTGACCACACGAGAGAGAGTGTGGTTAAAGGACATAGTCCCTGTGGTCACTTTGGGTGATGGGGCATGACTGACCCCAGCCACACACACACACACACACACACACACACACACACACACACACACACACACACACACACACACACATATACACACACACATACATCCTGTCAGTTGGCAGGGCGCTGCTGAGACAGCCAGGATGTTTTAGTAATCCTCACCAATCAGCTGCCTGCTAGTCTGTGTAATAAAGAGAGAGAGAGAGAGAGAGAGAGAGAGCGTAAGAGGATGGGTGAGTGAGTGAGTGAGTGAGGCAGAGAGAGAGAGAGAGGGAGAGAGAGAGAGAGGGGATTTGCTCTAGTTGTTTTAAATTACAGTCTGCACTCTCTAGGTGAATAACCCCTCACCTACACGCTTTATTCCCTGTCACACACACACACACACACACACACACACACACACACACACACACACACACAGCAGTACCATTACCAATGGCCAATCAGTGGCGTAGCACTGTATTAGCCAAAGGCACACACAGGAGAGCAGTGGCTGAGCCCAGCTTCGGGCTCTGTCCGACAGGAACATGGAGGACAACAGGGTCCTGCTGGCTGACCAACCTTGTTATTAAGTCAGGGTGGGTAAACACAACCTAACAGTAACATGAATTAAAGTGACCGGCGCAGCAGCCAACAGGAATGCTGTTTCACTCCAGGCCACACCGGGTGACACCTTGACACGTTTTAACCCTGACACGGGTGTAAAACGAATAGTTCATTTTTGGAGCCCTCTGGGGATACGGGGTTACATGCATGCATGAAACCTGGGCCACCGGCGTGAAAACTACCCTGGTGTGCACCCCTTCCTCACCACACTACCTGTTCTTGAGTCCTGACGATTTCTAGGCATCAACGTTTTAGTATGAAGAACCAGGATTATTACAATCTTTAGACTTCCTGTAGTCCACTGTCCTCCCTCGGTCCACATAATTTATGGGTGGTGTGCAGTCATGTGATCCTGACAAGCTCAGCTTGGATCATAACTGTAACTGTAATCATGTTGACTTCTTGTAAATGAAGTAATGTTGAAGAACAGGGTTAACTGCCAACGACCTACATGAAAAGCCAAGACAGAATATACCCGTCACACATCCTGATGCTGACCACCTCTTGGCTGCAGAAATCTGGTACATAAAAATAAAGTCTGACTTACTGCCGGCAAGGGAAACTGAACTCTAACAACACAGAGTGAATGGCTACAGAGCCCATTGCTGTTCATTAAAACAGCAGTCATACCAATTATGCAAATGAAGGCTTGTGATATTCAATATCTTTTATTACGGTCTGGCTATGGTGAACTTGCTACCAAGAATAATACTATCACCACCATAATCATGACACCAAATGATTCCTAATTCACAAATATAATAACTATTATTGTCAATATTCAATGTAAAAGCTATTTCCAATTCAAACTTTTGTTGACACGTTAGATTATGTACTGTGTTCTCTTTGACCAGAGATGTAGACCTCCAGTATGACTGCCACAGTGATCATCACCCCTCTGGTTGGCCCATGTATTGTCTATCTGTGGTGGATGTGAGGTGTCTGGATGGGAGGTGAGTGCTGGTGTGTGTCCAGGGTGCTCTGGGGGTCAGTGTAATGCCGTGGGTTCAAGCGCAGCCCTCAGCCCTCAGCTGGATGTCATTCCCACTCTGCCTGCTGGGCTTCAGCACAGCTAACCTCTGCTTGTGGCAGGGCTACAGGGTCAATATAGTGTTTTACCAACAGGAAAGTGATTCTCCGCAGCTGTCAACATCTATCAACCTCAATCACACGCACACACGCAAACACACACGGGTCAGCCACTCAGCCATACACCCACACCCATGAAAGCACAGACACACCGGGGTCAGCCACTCATAAAGCAGTAAACAACAGAAAATGGTATGTGGCTGAAAAAGTGTCAGCTCAATTGGATTTTGCAAACACTGCTCTGTTTTCCCATAGCTCCTTTATTTTCTCTGTCCATGTTGATATGTCTTCTATCTTCACAGCTTGCCTTGAGGTTTTTATTCCATCTAATGGCTATCTGTGTGGCTGATGCTTATGGTTCTGTGGTTTTCCCCTTTTACTTACCAAGTTGGCTACAGCAGACCAGCACCATTTTCTGTTTTGTCAGTATTGAGATTGTGAAGAAAATTCCCCATTGTGAGCTTAATAAACCATTATCTTATCTTATCTTATCTGGACATTTGGGTTAAAGTAAAATTTCCTGAATATTCTCAATATTTTTTTTCAAATGGACCTTCGAACTGGCTGCAGACTTTGGATGAGTTCTTATAAATGAAGCAATTGAGAATACAAAGTAAGAGAAATAGAAATAGAATTTTTTTGTTTTCTTTTTGAAAGTTTATTCTTTTTTATTTAAAAAATATATTACTTTTGAGATTGTAAAACGTCAGAAAAAGACATTACAGGCATTTTTTATTAGAGCTGGACCCTTGTGAAATGGTTCACTAAACTGGGATTCAATATGGCCTCTATTCTCATTTTTGGGTATATTACCCAATGGTTATTCTTTGCCTCTAAATATATCATTAATATGAATTTTGCCTTCAATCTTTTGCAGCCAATGTTGTGAAAACACCATAAGCACTCAACATAAAAGCATGGCCTATCACTGAAAACTGCCCATAAGTTGAAAATGACTAAAATCACACAGTAAGTTTCTATTATAATACTCCCAGATTGAAATATTGCTCCAACACAAAGCACTTAGCTGCAAACTAAGCAATCAGACCCATCAGGCTTGACTTGAGCACCCAGCCCAAGTGCATCTGTGACAGATAATACAAACAATTAATTTAGATTAAGTGATCACAGAGCATGTAATTAATCTGATTATTTTCTAATTGCTCTGCCATCGTACACCTGTCATCATAAAAACGACTTTAAGCGTGAGAGAGAGAGACACACCCTCCAGTGTTTCTGATCACGAGTGTGACAAGCTGACGAGTCAGCATGTAGGCGCTGATCATTCGTGAAGCAGTATGACTCCCAGTGTTTGTAGACACCAATCAATACAAAGGGTTATGTATCATATGCGTATTTATAACAGCACAGTTGTGACCTGACTTGCTTATTCTTGCACTGGGTGCACGTGTGATTTACTCACGACTCTGTTTTGTGACGCAGGAGATAAAGTATATGGTTTTGGATGTAGTCACTGCCGCTTTTGGTCTTTCTGTGGCATCTGCTGACAGCAAGATGAATGTAAAATATCGGTCTTGTCATCTGTCAGCACGGACTGAGCATTAAATGGCCTGAGATATGAAACCAGATCACTCTAATGCATTGTGTTTGAAATGAATATGGGTATTTGTCTCTAAGCTGGATGGAAGTTTGGTTTTTTTTCCCACTGTATGTTTATTTTGATCATGGGATGTATTTCTACTTTAACAGTCTTATTATAGAGATATGTATTACAGGTGTTTCACTGCTCACTATATTCTCTCTTATCAGGGATGTGTGTGTGTGTGACATAGATCTTATTGGCATTGCATAAACTGTATTCACAGGTCTGGTTTGAGGGTTAAGTCTGTGTGTGATGGGAAGAACTGTACTCTTTCTGTGTGTGCATGTGTGTGCTTGTGTGCACGTCCGTGTGCCTGTGTCTGCACGCTTTTGAGTGCGTGCCGTGATTTAGATGTGCGGCCCTATATTCTCTCTGCCATCTTCATTGTTTTATCTCCCACACACACATACACACACCTGACAGGCCTATCCAGGCTAATAGATAGTATTTTAAATCATATTACCTCTATTACAAACTGTTTTATTGTCCAACCACATCTGTCAACCCCACTGAGTGGCTGAGATGTGCGTGTGTGTGTGTGTGTGTGTGTGTGTGTGTCTGCAGGATGTCAAGAAACCAAGCTTTCTCCCCTGCTCTTCTCTGATGCTATCTGTTGTGGGGGAATTGGAGCCAGGCCTGAGGAGAATGTTGGTGTTGGAGTTAAAAGATTGAGCTGTAGGACATAGATCAGAGAGAGGAAAGAGAGGGACAAAGATGTACACACACACAGTGAGAGAGAGAGAGAGAGAGAGAGAGAGAGAGAGAGAGAGAGAGAGAGAGAGCTGTGGGGAAGAACAAGGGATGTCGGGACAAAGAATAACATAAACTGGTGTCAGTAGTCCTGACCCCACTTTGTCAGCATTGTGTGTGTGAGAGAGAGATAATGAGAGTGAATGATAGCTCACTCATCACATCTGAATTGAGCATCTAGTGTGGGTTAGAGGTGGGTATGTGCGGATGAGCAGATATGTTTTAGGCTGTAAAAATTGTCATTTAAGGCGAACTGGTCAGTCGACCCAAGTAACAAAGATATTTGTTGTGAGCAGGATGGTGTAGAAATGTTAGGGCCAGATATATCAAAACCTGGAGAATGAAAACTAAAAATGGTCTGAGACCAGTAAAGTCAATATAATGTTTTTTTTTTCTTTTTTTTTCATTATCTGGGACTTTATGGCTAGAAATTGTTTCATCTTCACATTCTATGTTCAGTTTTACAGTTCATAGACCAAAGATGTTTCAGGACTTATTGTTTCCTGCCCAGCATTTACTCTTGTTTTTTTTATATCGTTATGTTTTTGTATCGACATATTATTCCCGCATCTGTAGAAAATATGTCAACAATTCATGGCAATTACAGACTGCCAAGCTATCCGCCAGCCCTAATAGATGGGAGTGAACTTGCAAATTGATACTAATCTAAAAGAGCGTTAGTGAATTATTTATTTGCTATTGATAAAGTGATTTGTCTCCACTTAAAAAAATTGTTTTATGAGGAGGGACTTAATAGAAACCACCTTTTTTTTAGTATCCCCATGCTTATTGAATCCAATTAACAAGATTGTTCTCCGTAATTCAATGGCTGCCTTGGCTTTCACAGCTTCATTAGCAGCATACATAATTAAAGAGAGTGGATGCCACAGTGTCAACACATACAGATAGTCGCGCACAAATAAATCCTCATGTTGGCTCAGACGGTTGAGATCCTGGAAAAGACCAACGTGCGGTTTTGTCAATCATCTCACAGCATTCCTGAACACAATGGGGAGCATTTCCAGGCACACTGTGCCTGTGTGTGCTGCGCTAACGGGCAGCAAGGTCAGAGCAGACGACAGAAGTGTGTGTTTGTGTGTCTCGGTGTGAAAGGTTACTGGGTGAGAGCATTGATTTAACCAGTGCATCCAGCACATTTGACTGGGAACGGTCTCTCGGCGTGGAGATGGAGAAGGCATCAGGGTGTTGATGCATAAAGCCACCATGCAGAACACACTCTGATGGGACGTACACACACACGCATACTCACTCACATGCTCTGCTACACACGTTCACGTTTGACTCACTTCATCCAGAACGTTCTCTGATGGCTTTATCATTTTCCCTGCTCCCATACACCCTACTGATCACCACGGATGTGTGTGTGTGTATGTGTGTGTGTGTCTGTAATATAGAATAATATTCATGGGGAATATTCAGATTTATAGTTGGGTTATTAATTGTGGCGTCGCTTTAAGTTATTCCTATTTTATGGGGCGGAAAGATAATAACCTAATAAGTTTCCCCTTGTGTGTCTGTGACTGTGTGTGTGTGTGTGTGTGTATGTGTGTGTATGTGCATACCAGGGCTTGAATGTGAGGTCAGCAGGGTCAGTGTGTGTTTGTATTGTTTCCAGTCTGAATATTCAGCGTAGGTCCAGAGAGGCTGAACATATTCATCATTATTAGCAGCAGCATTTGTTTGACTTATTCTGTCATTGATAGCAACTATTAGCTCAGTCAGGAGAGCTCTAAAGGGACAAAGCACTTATTTTAAGAATGAGTAATAGTCAGTCCGACAGTGCAGAGCAGGCCTATCAGCGACTGTGAATGTGAACAACTCTCCTCTATGTAATGTCACCCACAGGGAGGGAATTAGGAGCCATCAGGACATGTGTGTTAAAAAAGCCCTGTGTTCATCCTTAATACAAAAACTTATCATGGAGACAATCGGCTATGCATGTGTTCAGACACGTATGTCTTTGGAATTTGATTTTATCTGTCCTCAGTGAAAAAAAGTCAACAATACCCACGTTCAATCTTTGTCCAGGAAACCAACAAACCTTTTAGAATGGGAAATTTGTGCGTGACAAGGATGAATAGAGAGATCGTATCCTCCTAGCTGAGGGATAGGCACTGTCACCTCACAACAAGAAGGTCCTGGGTTCAAATCCCAGTTGTACATCCTCCTCACCTGCACAGTCCAAAAATTATGCATGTTGAAGTTGATTGGAGACCACTAAACACTTGGAACAAACTGCACAAATCATGCATGTTTAACCTTATGATATACTCAATTTATATTGGGTTGAGGTAACGTAAATGTAAATCTCACCAGTGTCACTTTTCTGTTCTTTCTGTTTTCTGTTCTCATGTTTAAAGGTTATGAATATGAATAATTTCAGAGGAATGTATGGAATAATTGTTCCCAAAATGATCTATATTATTAAGACTCTCAACTCACAACATGTGCAGGTTTTCAGCAGGTTTTCACATCTTCACCATGTTCGTTCACAACATACAGATACAGACGTTACATATAAGGCGCCATAGCAAAGAAAGAGATTGGCCTCTAATCACTGATTATGTGTCTATTTTGTGAGATCAATATGGGAAATAGTTAATATACAGCTAACAATACCCATGACAGACTGCACTCATCAGTACAGCTGATCTGCCCCTCTAAAGCATTTTATTGATCATGCTTGAAGAAGTTGCAGAGAGGCCTATATGCCAGCACTGCAACACATGAAATCACACAGTATTTTAATAAAACGGCAGGAATAAGTGTGTCAGATTTCCTTTTACAGAATTCTTATACTCGAAGTTTTTCCCAGTTTGAAAATGCACATTACTGATGTTTTAAAACGAGTTAGCAGGGTGATTTGTTGCCACCTCAAATCACAAACACAGAGGTTTTGCTCTCGGAGGACAGAGGACGAAGAGATCGCATTAAAAATAGTAGGTGTAAACACAAAGCCAAGATCGGATCATTTATCGTCCAGATAACGTATCTGTACATGGTGTACGCGGCTGTAAATGGGCTGTACTGTGCTATGCTAAGCTGTCAGCCATGTGGTTGTAAATCTTCCTCTCCATGTTTGCTATGAATCTAACTGCATTAATGTTCTCCAACATCAGCTCATCTCCAGCCAAACCTAAAGAGGGAGCAATGATTTAGAGAGCCGACCTGTGAAACTGGCTACTAAGTGTGGTAAGTGATCAGGGATGACAGAGGCAGCACCTCTGCTCACTCACTTATTTTTTTAATTTTTTTATTTTTTTTGCAGAGGAGTCTTAAAGAGCATGAGCACAGTTACAGTTTTAGGATTGGTTTTAGGATTTAGCTTACGTTAAACAAAGCAGTCTGGGTAATGTGGGATGAATTGAAACTCAAGAGTCATTCTCAATTAAGCTATGAACGTTTACAGCCCCGATATACACGCCATGAGCAGTAGCATCTGTTTCCTCAGACAAGTAATATAAAATACAGAAAAAAAAGATATTTCTCCTTTCATTTTGCAGCTGCTACAACTGTACTACCTATATCCTGCCCTCATATCTGTGTTATTCTTTCTTTGAAACAAAGTGATAAAATGTTGATGCGTTCTCCCAAGTGTTTCCCACAATGCTCCAGTTCACTTTTGCCGGTTTCCGCCCGTCAGTGTTCCAGTGCACCTCTCATGCAGACGGGGCCAATTAGCAGGAAAATGAAGACTATCGACCCAGCGCCATCGATTCTCAGAGCCCAACAGGAAGACCTCCAAATGCCGTTGCGGCCGCTCTTTTCTGAAAGTGCTGAAAAAGATCTCACTGTTTCCACACCAAAAATCACCTCTGACTCCCAGGTGCTCTCATCTCAGTCTGGCACTCACTCACCTTGTCACCTTGTTGGTTTGGATAGTGCACTGTGTTTGTGTGAGAGCTGTGGGTCAAGCGTCCTTTCAGCCTTTCCATTTTGTTTGCCGTGTGATGAGTTCATTAAATCCCTGCGACCGTCTTCCCACCCTGACACCCCCTACTCACACACACACACTCACACTCACACGCTCACACACAACCACATGAGGGATGCTTTAAAAAAAAACTGCTAATTTGATCAATACTTAATTTTTCCTCCTCGATGCTTTTTTTCTCTGCTAAGCTGTGATAAGAGCAGCAAGGGGGTGGGGCTTTAGTGAATGCATGTGTGTTTGTGAGGCATCTGCTCCTGGGTGTATATTATCAGTGTGTGTGTGTGTGTGTGTGTGTGTGTGTGTGCGTGTCTACATGTGTGTGTGTGTGTGTGTAAGTGCATGTGTGTCCCTATCACAGCTGTGTGTGTGAGTGTGTATCAGTGCTAGAAGTATGTGGCTGTAATTTCCCCATCCGCTATTACCTGTGTGTGTGTGTGTGTGTGTGTGTGTGTGTATGTGTGTGTGTGTGTGTGCGCGCACAGACACTATCAGGCCATCTGGTAAATGGATAGGTTGGTGAGGTGTCGTCATGGCAGCCAGTTAGCCAGGGGATCCAAATGATGTCATCCCTCACCGCGGCAACACTTAAAGAGATAAGTTCCCTAAAGAGGCAGCCATTTATCAGCAGCCAATACACTGATACACACCACAACACCCACACACCTATACTGAATGGTACACACACACGCACACACACACACACACATGTATTGAAACATAACAACACAAAGACACACACTCTATTGTTGAACCATTTGACCGCTCTAGCCCCCGTCCACCATTTGTAATCACCCCTGTCATGGCAGACACTGTAGGAGGGGAGCACTAGGCACGTCACGCTGCGTGTCACTGTGCAGCCCATAGGTCTAGTAGGAATTCAACTTCAACTAAAACGGGAGATATCGCCTCAGAAGTTATTTTTTTTCCTCCACAAGGGTTCCCAGAAGGTGATACTAATATATATTTTTTTACTTACACTATTTTTCTACAAACACAGAATGCAGCTTTTTTTATTGACTTGGTGTGAGTTGTTGAATGCTAAGGCATCTTGTTGGATATTGAGAGTGACTGACCTCTTCACAGAGGTCTTCATGTGTAGTGGCAGACCTCACTTCAGGAAATCATAATAAACAAATCTCTTTACAGGTTTTATGTGGCAAGCATTTGAATCCTATATCTACTCAGCAGCAGAAGCATGTCACACCTTGACAACAAGACAGTTTTGATAGGAGTTTGTGATTATATTGCAGCTATATCATAGCTATTGTAATTAGCATTTATCATCAGGTGTACATAAATTGGCCATGTGGAGGTTAACGGATGCTTGCTGGCTGTATGATAGCCAGCTATGTGCACACATGGTCACTAAAGACAAAGGTTTCAAAGGCGAATTGTTATCTCTTGTTTGTGTGAAGGCTCTAGACTTATCTCCTGTTTTAACAGTAGATAGACGTTAGTTTGCTGAATGCAGAGATTGGCATTGGACTCCAAACAAGTGAAGCTCCTCAGGGTTAAATGTTATATTACGCAATTCTTTAGATGCTACCAGGTCTTTCATTTGTGCATCAATCAAAGACAAGACACACATGAGTGAGAGTCAGCCTTGCCTGTTTTCGAGTTGTGTCTTTTCTGAGCAGAGTCAGAGGCTAAATGTGAGCAAAAATGTGAAGAAACTATTATAGCGGTTCTCTGAACTACAGACATTAACACTGCTACTTTCATTTTCCCAACATCTTCTGGGGTCCCGACATACTCCTACTGTGTGTGCGTGGGCGTGCTCGTGTGTGTCAGTGGCAAGATGGCCTCTCTCTATTAGCTGTAATGGAGTCACACTGAGGTGTCAAACAGAACAGGCTCTTATCAGAAGGAGTGAAAGTGAGAGAGATGGGGAAATGAGAGAGGGATGAGGAGAATTAGAAACCAGTGGAGAGAGAACGAGAGAGGGAACAAGGAAGTGGTGGGACGGGGAGGAGGAGAAAATATAGTAGAAAGGAAAACATGGGAAAGAAATGAGAGTGAGGGGACAGGGAATAGAGGGCATTCACTATTGGTACCCTGCCCCCCCATGTTGTCTATCTGTTTCTTGTAAATGGTTGGGTGGAGTCAAAAAGAAACTCTTTGTGGCAAAATCGCAGCTTTGTTGAACAGCTTGGAGGGAATAAAATACCTGCAGCCTTCTCTCAAAGTGTTGTAACAGTAAACAAAATGAGGCCCAGACCAGCAGAGGGCGCTTTCAATGCAACGTTAATCAATGAGTTAATGAGAGATTTAAACGAACCAACACAAGTCATTGTTACAAATGCATGTTTTACTGCTCCATGAGGGTGCTAATGTGAATGGACACTGAATGTCAGATTTGTGTTTTCAGTTAATTAAATGGCTAATTAACAGAACATAATTGAATGTAATTCATGTGAAAATAACGCTTCCTTTTGTCAACATTTTGGTCTCCACCAGCTGTTTGTCTCTAACTTAATTTGCCATTTGGATATTTCGCTTTGGCAGCTGCAGTTTGTATTCTAACTTTTTCGAATGGCTCCATTTCCATAAAGTCTGATGCCTCTAAATTTTGATGATGAAGACACATTTCAATGAAAATTGTTGTCATTGCATCGGATTAAATATCCATCCTATTTTACCGTATTTTACCACCTTACCGTTCTTCCCAGCTCGTAATTCTTGGTAATCTCTCGCATGTCAGAGCAATGCCCATTGAAACTTAATCGATTGTGTTTGAAATAATTGGATGAGTGAGGACTGGAGACATAAAAAAAAGATAGAAGATTTAATGATGCATCACCATTATAATTTAGTCAGAAGAATCATAAAGCGGAATAACCTCGAAGACAAAGTTCAGTATCTACTGAGCCCCCAAACTGTATCAATCGGCCTCTTTCTATGAACAGACTGATTTTACTTTTCATTATTACATTATATACATTTCAAATGCATTTGAAGCAAGGTATTGGATGTCTGTTTGAAGAGATCAATGAATTTAATAAATAAGTAAATGTGCCTTTTGTTCTGGTACTGGAAGACCGGCTCTTCTTTTAGAATAAATTAACAATGCCAAGAAGTCACGTTGCACTTCATGATGATCTATACTTTTATTTCTGTGGCCAAAAGCAGAACACAAGTGGACAAATGTGTGTGTGTGTGTGTGTGTGTGTGTGTGTGTGTGTGTGTGTGTGTGTGTGTGTGTGTGTGTGTGTGTGTGTGAATGTTGTACAGAGCTCTGTCTGCATGAGAAGCCAAAGCTGTTACACAGAGCTGTAGCAGTGCAGTGGGAGTGTGTTAAGATGCCAGACCACCGAGCATCTCTCTCTCTCTCTCTCTCACACACACACACACACACACACACACACACACACACACACACACACACACACCCTCCATATATCGTCCCCTGGGCTCAGTGCCATGCTCCTCATCATGTTTGTCTAGGCTAATCGCCCAGTCGCCGCCTCCTCCCTGCATTAACTTTGTTAGAACAGAGACACCTCGTTAATGACGGTGCTAATTGAATGAAATGGCCTACTAACGAGCATAAAACCTCCCACTCACATTTTGCTAATTAACAACACACTGGCTTAATTACAACAGTAGAAACACATGCAGCGCTGGCTCGTTACTGTTAATTGCGGCGGCTAACAGGGATTTATGGTAATTGGCTGTAGGAGCGTTGTTAACGAGAGGCTGAATTAGCTATACACACACAGACAAGAGAAGAGCAGAGAAGTGCCAGTGCTAATTAACAGCAGGCAGCCACTTCTGTGATTGGTTGCTGCTCGGACTGATCATATGATTGGCCGATTCAATAGATTCTCTTCTTTTTGGAGGTAATGAGTGTGTGTATCGTGGATGCAGTTTCGTGATGATGTCCTCATCGAGATGGCGTGGTCTAGGCGTGGGGGAAAACAATCCGTTCCCCCATTTGAAACAATAGAAAAAGTTTTTTTTTAAGGTTCTGACGTGCTAGCTGTAAATGCTCATTGCGACCAACTGCCGTCTCTAGTCAGACAAACCTACACTGAAAAATGAAATTAAATTGACTTAGATGGCATTCCAAGTTAAATATAATAATAATAATAATAAAATAATAATAATATAATATATAATATAAGAATAAAATACTGGACAAATGACCCACAGGATGAGCGCGTCTGATAGGATGAGATTTACAATGGATACGTTTAGTTAAACCGACCATAATATGCTAAACCAGGAGGGTACGTAAGCTTGCTGCTGTGCCACACAACCTGTGAAGGTGAGAGAAGACCAATGAAATAAACTAGTGTCATTACACAGTTGTATACAAGTATACAGTTGTACAAACACCACAGTGCTTTCAGAGAGTGGGTTGCTTGGATTATGAGGCCAAATTAAATGCATACATGTATGTTTATCATAGCAGCTGGTCAGATATCCTCTGTTTTTGTGCAGCACTTTGATGGTTCAGTCCCAGCTACTGCAGCCTTCATTACATATGGAATGTCCTTGGACATGGCTGTGATTAGCTGAAGGTGATCAGCTGGACTGTGGATTGTGGAAAAAAATGTGCATATTAGCTCACGAGCTTTGTGGTGAAACAGAATTGAGAATAGCATGATTTCTTGGAAACTCAGATTTCTTTCGAGCACCACTGTCTGAAAATGGTGCTTTGTGCCCAACCTTAGTCCCAAGAAATGCTAATTTGTTTATGACACTTGCTCTTTGGGAAGCTTCAGTTAATGGCATCAGTACTAGATTTTGGGTTTTGTGTTCTTTTGTCTGCTTTTTGACAAAGCTCATTTCTTCCCTTGCAGGAGTTGTTGTTGTCTTCTGACTCACTGTCTGTCATTTAATGCCGCAGTCTTTAGACATGAGTTTTTTTTAACTTTGATTTTAATGTCAATATGTCAAATATTGCATCCTCTCAGGTGATGAATTTCCATAAACCAGCACAGAGCTCTCCTCCCAGCAGAAGAGAGTCTGCCCTTTACCTCCATCTATCCTGTCTTCCTCCCTTATCCTCACTTCTTAATTTGCTCTTTCCTCCTCCCTCGCCCCGTCTGCCTTCCTCCTCCTTCTCCTCGTCTTCTTCTTCACTGGCTTTTATTCTCCTCCCTCTAATGAAGTGATTATGGTTATGTGTTCAGTTGAGAAGCATTCGAGCAGACACAGTCTAGATTGGTATGCATGTATTATTACACCGTGTCACTCTCTCTCTCACTCTCTCTCTCCCTGTGCGTGTGTGAGTGTGTGTGTGTGTGTTCTGTCAGGGCCTGCCAGATCTCTCACAGCTCATTGGTCGTATATGAGGGAATGTCAGTCAGTCATTGGTTAAAAGATCTGGTTAGCATCCGTAATGGCCTCTTATTACTGCCTACGCCTGATGAATATAAATATCATTACACATGTGAGTGTGTATGTGTGTGTGTGTGTGTGTGTGTGGATAAGTTGGCAGAATGTGTAAACGTTACAGGATATGTGTCGGTTTGTGTGTGCGAGACAGATGAAGTGTAACAGAGTGGGAGCAAGAGAGCGAGGCAGAGTGACAGAGACACTGAGCAGACGGATAGAGAATTACATGCTGACTTGTTCAAGGATGCTCAAACTTCACGTACACACACACACACACACACACACACACACACACACACAGACAGAAACAAGCATGTGCCTCAGACACTGATCTTTGTTTAGCGTCCCTAAGTTTGTCTCTTGTCAGGGAAATCTGCTCTTTGCATTGTTGTTGCTTGTCATCATACAGCAAGTCCCTTTGTCTGACCGCAATTGACCAAAAATACTTAACTTTACTATACTTTTTATTATCCATGCCAACAGCTCTCATGCAAATTCACCATACAAATTCCTACATTTCATGCAACCTATTCAAATGTGAGTGCCATTCACTTCAAACAGTTATGTGCTTTGCTGTCTTCCAGTGTAAGAAATATTCATAGAGATCAAGATAGAGACTGTGGTCTCTGGTGTTAGGGTGGGTATACTTTAGCAGTTTTCTTTCATGTGTACGAGAAATGGCATCACAGGAAACTTTGCAACCCACCACACATATTTTATGCAACCTGCAAAATCAGAAACTCCGACCACACTGTCCTGTACCTCAGTGGGTGAATTTTTGCTTTTTTTATTGTTATCTTTGTCTAGATGGGTCAACTTGGACTGTGTGTAGAACCACAATGTTCAACTGCTTTAAGTCAGAGTTCAAAGTTTAAAAATCCTTGAAAGTACTTGAAAAGAATAATCCAGTCCGTCTTTAATCCCTGATAAATCCAGCAGTATTTATCAGAGGTTCTTCAGTTAAGATGATTTGGAGTAAATTTGACAGGTTTGTGGATTCATTGTAGCCTCAAGATGCTTTTGAACGGCGAACAGAGGGAACCACCGTGGCTGAAAAACACCAGAGAGAGAGGGCTTGAACCTTACCAAATACTGCTAGATGATCTGTCAACACCACAGCGCTGCCTCCGCTGAGCGAGAGGAGGAGGAGGAGGAGGAGGAGAAAGGCTGAGCGGAGCTGCAGCAGGCAGCGAGCTGCCATGGGCCAGAATCTTCAAAACAAAGAACGTGAGGATTATCGGTTTACGTCAGAGCGAAACACTCACTTCAGACAGAATTCTACTGCAAATGAGCTCCTCAATTACAGTATCAAAAGTACCAATCTGTTTCTTCCACTCTTTCTGCTACAGAGTATGTGCTGCGTGGATATGCAGATGAGTAGTGTGTGTGTGTGTGTGTGTGTGTGTGTGTGTTGCGTTGTGACAGGGACTAATGTCTAAATCAGCCAGACTCCATCGCCCTGTCGCCCCGCTCCCCTACAAATGTCACCTGTTCCCGGCCAGTGATTTGCATAATGCAAAGCTTCTCAGTCGTAACGGTCCGATTAGCGGCGGGGAGCCAGGACCATTCCTGGCTCAGCAAGCCGTTAACAGCTCCTTTTGCCGGGAACAACTGTGATTAACTGAAGAGAAGGAGGGGGGGGGGTGAGGGGGGTGGATGGGTGGGTGCAGGCTGGAGGGATGCGGGAGAAGAAAGAATGAAAGAAAGAAAGGAAGGAAGAAAGGAAGAGAGGCTGAAAATGTTCCCCCTCTGCTCGTATTAATTACAGACAGGCAGGTCGGCTGCAGGTGACACAGCCCGCTGATGAGGAGGGATGAGAGGAAGGATGGAGGGAAGCAGGAGGACCAGGGCGACCGGAGCAAGTGGAACTGCTCCGATGGAGAGAGCGCAGCAGGCTAAGTAATGACCAATCACACGGATGCAAACAAAGGGAAGAGATAAGATTTAACTAAAGAAAACAGTTGATGCTCACTTTGGCTGAGCTGAAAAAAATCAAGGAATTAAATTTCTCCAAATTTTCTCCAAAATGCCTTTTTTTCCCCAAATTAACAAAAAATCCCTCTAGAATTATCATTAAATCATCAGTCTAAAAAATCACAAAACATGAATCACCACAACTTATATTTAAATTGTAACTAATCCTAAATTCTGGAAGTATTGTTATCAATACTTTAGAATAAAATTAACAGTCGCTAATATATTTATTAAATGTCCCGCGTTCCAGCGGATCACATTCGTTAGATTTACATCAAAGGCCTAAGGAATAACTTCTGGCCTGGTACCTAAAGAAGAGCTTCAAAAAGACAATAGAATTGTTCTGTCTACTAATATGATCCATTAAAGTTTCATATTTTGATATGTTGATATATGTGTGAATTTCATGTTTATACTTAGTTGTCTTTGTCTTATTTTGTACCATTTTATTTTTTTAAATCTTATTTTAACCCTTTTACATGTTACTGTTCTGAAGGAGCCAATGTAACAAATGTAATTTCCACCCAGAGATCAATAAAGTATCTGATTCTGAAACACTGATCATTGATCAGCAGCCTTTTGTGTCAATAAGCAATAAAATGAGAGTGCTGAACATTTAAGCGAAAAGAAACCACTGCATCATGTTTTTAAGTAACTAAACATCAGAGGTAGTACTTGATATTGCTACAAGTTAAGTAGCTTCTCTGCAGGATGTTTGTTAATAATGATCTATTAAACAATTTTCTGTCTATGTTTTCATTGCAGAGAAAGGTTCGAATGGTGGAATAGCCATATATCTGGGAACAGGCTGCATTCATGCCACTGCACTCATTTATGCACAAATAGAATAAACAAATTGCATGAGAACTAAATAACAAATTAATGTCTCCACTCAATAAGCTGGTTAATTGCAGCATAAACCGGAGATGATGATGATAGATCCATGCATGTCAGAGAGTCAATATAATTATAAAAGAAGAATACATAAATACATTCATAAAGTCATCTGGGTATCAGTATTAAGTCCACTGGTTTTAGCTGAATAACAGCCTGAGACTTGGGTCAGACTCATGTCAGCAGTGTTAACAGGAACTACAAAGCTTATGAGCAGCAAACCAGTGTTGAAAGAATTAACATTGCTCTCTGAGGTGCTAAAATAGAAGAAAACCCACCAAAGTATTTTGTTTTACTTCCTCTCGTCTTCGCCTGCTCTCCAACTCTTGTTCCTTTTTCCTCCTCTCTTCCCTCCCTCTGCCTCTGAGTTTGACAGATGAGGCAGGGATGAGAGGATGAGAGGATGAGAGGGGAGATGTGTTGCACCTCACTTCTCTTTCTAATGTCTCTGGCTGTTGGGAAACCATGTGGAAAACTAAAGACTATTAATGCCACAAACAAATCTCTCCCAAAACGGAAGCTCCTTTACATGTTTTAGTGCACGGGCGGGCTGACGACTTAATGACATGGAGAGAAGATAGAGGGGAAAGAGAGGGAGGGGGAGGGAGGGCGGGATGGAGAGCAATGATGAAAAGGAGATGAGGAAGATGAAGATTAGAGAGGAGGAAGGAAGACATAAAGGACAGTGGAACGGACAGGAGGAAAAGAAGAATGTGATTATTGAGAGTAGATGGAGGGAGTTAAAAGACAGTCACAAGGATGGGAAGGAGGACAGGCGCTGGGAGGAGAGAGGATGGGAAGAGCAGATGAGAGAGTGGAAACAAATGACAAGATTGAGGAAATTAATAATAACACAGCTAAATAAGAAACGAAATGAGAATGAAGAAGAGGAGAGATGAAAGTGAAGGAGAGATGAAGAAGAAAGGAGGAGAGATGTGAACATAGCTGAGTAGCTATATTCACATCTGAATACTAACCTTGATTATGGAGTTGCGGACATAATGTTTGATTTTTGTTAATATTGGTCAGCACGGGAAGATTAATGGCTAATGGCATGGCCTCATTACATATATGTTGTCCAGTCTTCATCTATTCATCCATTTTGTACCTTAATGGTACCACACAGGTGGGGGAAATACACTATGGACAGATCTTCAGTCTACACAAACCATTCACTCTTCTAACTAAGGCTGATTTAGTCTCCAGTGGGGTTGTGGGAAGTAACTGGAGGCACAGAGAAAACTTGCAAACTCTACAAAGTCGGATCCTCTGTCTCTCTGACCACTTATGCCACCTTTTATATCCCAGGGACTGAAATGTTTCTGGTTCAGGAGTTGAGCCATGATACCTAATCCATCCACCATCCACCAATCCGCCATCTTACTTGCTACCTTACACTGTGGTACAGGGCCTATTTCTAAGGCAAGGAATACATTCTTGACAGGTTTCCAGTCCATCACCTGGCACACACACCATTCACTCTCACACTGCCACCTAGAGGCAACTTAGAGTCTCTAATCCAATGTTTTTCAACCCTGCTCCTCAGGGAGCACCGTCCTGCATGTTTTAGATGTTTCCTGCTCCAACACAGATGATCAGCCAATCAGGGTTGAAAGACACTGCTCGAATCAACCTTAATATGCCTGTTTTTGGAAAGTGGGAGGAAAGCCAAAGTAGCTGGACAAATCCTACACAGACAGAGAGAGAATGTGCAAACTCCACACACAAGAGCCTTCAAACCAACATTGGCAACATTGCTGACCGTCATCTGTGATTAAAGACACACAGATGTGTTGATTTACAAACAGAGTTTCCGCAGGCCTCAGTCGGGCCTAATTCCTTTCCATAGCTTTCAGAAGTTGGCGGCTATCTCAGTTATTAACCTGCACTACTCCAGATAGCCCCAGCCAAGCAGTCCAAGTCTTAACCAAGCCTTCAGTGATAGCATCACGGTGTCGCAGTGGAAAAGAAGCGCTCCCATTAGATGTCCAGCTAGATAAATAGACTATAATGGGCTACTGGGTGTGCGTTTGGTCGTTTGGCCTGACGCTCCCATCAGATGTGATCTCGGTGTCGTCGCCATGAATCAGGCAGCGCCGCGGCGTTATTGGTCATCCTGACAGCTGAACAAAGCCCGGCGAGCGGGGAGGGACAGACGCCGCTAATGGAGCCAGATTAGGATGGGTGTGCTTTGTAACTCGGGCCAGCGTCGCCGGAGTTTCCCAGTTAGACGTGTGGGGGTCAGTGACTTCCTTATGAGATACCTGAGCGACGCATCCTGGACCGGCGGTGCTGCAGCACCACGCGGCACTGCACACCCTGTTTCCTAATGATTTTTCCCCCCCCTTTTTTTCCTATGTTTTAGATTATATAGTGTGTGTGTGCATGTGTCTGTAACAGTGTGTTAGCGCAGAGCCCAGTGTGTGCTAGTGGTGGGGCTGATAAGAGGCAGATAAAGCTTTAAGGACTAATGGTTTCCACTAATGAGAAAACTGGCTGTGATTATGACAAATGGGTGGAGAGCACCAGGCTAAGCAGCGACACACAGCAGCTATTGTTAGCCGGTTGGGCCTCAGCATCTCATTACATCTCCTCCTAATGGAGCTCCTCCTCTCCCACCGACCAACGGGAGGCCAACCATCTCCTCCTCTTCCTCCTCCTCCTCCTCCTCTCCTAAAACTCTTCCCATAGACTCGCCTCCTCCTGATAGACGTACCTCTTCACCTCCTTCACCATCCTTCTGGTAGACCTCCTGCTCCTCCTGTAATTGAAGTTTCAAAGGTTTAAACTGAACTAAAGTTAACTGTATTTGACGTCCTATGGTCACTCAGAGCATGTCAACCTGTGTTAGTTAGTTTAACTAGTTGTCTGGGATGACAGGTTATACTGGGACAGAGAAGCTACAGTTCATGTCACGTGACATCTTGATTACTTGCTCCCATTTCAGAGAGCCATGATGATGGTGTGAAATAAAGAGACGTAATGCTTTGGAAATTGAAATGTGGACATATTCATCTGAATGATTCCAATACACAGTAATTACTGCATATTATCCTTCAATCTACCTGGATTCTGCATGGCCTTGTTGCCCTTGTTAATTCTTATGTGGTACATTCAGTTAATCCTCATGACCTCAGGTTTGATGATTTCCATTTCCCTTCCTGGGTTGAATGTGAGTCAGTGATGTTCAATAATTTTCATGGGCCATGAAACCTGGGAAAATAAAAATTATATTTCCTTATTCACGGAGGCCGCTCAGCTGCCGTCCTCTATTCACAACATGCCAGCAATGATATGATGTGACCATTTATTTTAAATGAAACAGAAAATAAAACAGATTTACTATACACAGGTGACGTTCTTTCTTACGAGCCCTTAAGATTTTTTTGCCCCCCCCCCTAGTAAATTAAGCAAATAAAGTTTCACTGTAAAGGTGACACAGACTCAGCTGAGCCCGGCTGTGGACGATCTTTCATCACACGACCTCATCATGTCTCTCTGCTTGTTTTTGACCTGCCCTCCTCGCCACTGTAATGACTGGAGCGCTTCTACCTCGCATTAATATAGTTGAACAGTACCGTTTGGAGTAGATTAATATTCCTTAACCTCTTCTCCACCCTTAAAAGCCCAGCCACCACCTTCTTACCCTCCGTCCCTCCATCATCCCCCGCCGTTCACCCTTCTCTCCATCCTCCGCCTCTCGCTCGCTCCACGTCGTCTCCTCCCTTCCTCCATCCCTCCCCCTCCTCCTCCTCCTCCTTCTCCAAACTCATTTCAGCATGAGATTATAAATGGAGCCTTGGGAGAATGTGATAAATCAATTAATCATTTGTAGCTGTGTCGCTTAATGAGTGAACTGAGGTGTCATAATTAGTTCTCCCAGTATCAATCATTAAAGTGCAAATGTGCTGATAAACAGGCAACTGATGAGAGCAGAGACACGGCTGCCACTCTGGCGCCGCTCCTGCCGGAGAAATCACACTGTAAGGGCACTAAATGTGCATTAATGAGCTGAGCCGTACAGTATTTTATTGTGCCGTTTTAACATTTCTGAGTCCAGCTTCGAAAAAGTTATGACCCCCAGTCGAACACGCTCTGAGTTTCATATAAAGTTATCAAATAAAACAGATATCTTCATTTCTTTTGCACCCAGCGTTTGATTCAACAGTTAAAGTAGTGCTCCCACAATTAAAACGTCCCATGATTAAAGTTTTATTCAGGTAAAACTCCATTTATCCATCCATACATCCATTATACATCCATTATCTTACCCACTAATCACATATATACACTGAATTTAACCCAGTTCACTATACTTCATCCCATCTGACACCATAAACCACATGATGATGAGTGTTGGGTTAGCACAATGCAATCACATAATTATCACAATAGAGTCATACATGAAAAGGAATTGAAGTCCAAACTTGCACACTGACACTGACACATCGAACCCGGAGTCAATGGTTTCACTTTCATTCTCATGAGGGGAACGTGGGATATTCACTAACAGAAAAACTGTTCTGGCTAAAAGTAATTAATAAAATCTAGAACGTCTGGGACGTCACGCTCTCAACATCCATCACATCTTACACATACACAGCTCCCGATCGATCCGGAGTGTGTAATAATGGATTGCTCTCAACATTATGGATGTATCGGTGTTAACTGTAACTGGAGTGGGCCTGCAGAACAGAGGAGGCCTTGAGAAAGCGGGAAACCAACAAAAAAAGGTCACATCACACGGTTACAAGAGCCAACGCAGTCAGTACATCACAGGACGTGTTATCCACACGAATATTGTGATCGAATTCATTTGAAGAGCCCACCCCCACCACTCTCCCAAAGCTATTTCTCACACCATTAGACAGCTAAGAAGTTACCATTTAACTAACTTTTGATGTGCGCCTCTCAAAATGCCATGCGTGTTATGACCTATCAGGCTGGGCTGGAGCCCTCAGGTGCCGCTGGTGGTGTAATTGAATCTGGTTTACCAGTGCCACGTCGGGGCCCCGGCGCTTTGCATGTGGAGTGGCCTCCTTCATCACACAGTGCCAAGGCAGAGGTCAAATAAATGAACGGCTTATTACGGGGCCGCGCACGGAGGAGTTAAGATAACTCATGCATATATAACGCTTACATTTAGAGGGGGGCGTGACTATGAGTGTGTGTGTGTGTGTCAAAGAGAGGGAGGGTCAGGGAAGAGGTCACAGGCTCATAACTATATGTGTGTGTGTGTGTGTGTGTGTGTGTGTGTGTGTGTATGTGTGTGTGACGTACTAATGGTCTTTCCAGGCTGGGAAATGCCCCAGTGAGCAGCCTAACTTATGGAAATCACAACCCCAACACTAGAAGCCATTATCGGAATCATTTGCATAAAGACTCTTTCAAATAGGTTCGTGAAGGCCGGAACACGCCTCCACCCCCCCCAACTTCAAACACATAAGTGCGAGCGTGTGTTTGTGTGTGTGTGTGTGTGTGAAGGTTGAAGGTCTCGGTTTGCTTAAATAAAAATATAAAGCGGCCCCCTCCTATCGATCCCCATCAGCCCAGACCAATCAAAGGGTGTATGAACACTCATGAGGTGTGTCTCTCTCTCTCTCTCACACACACACACACGTATTTACATATACACACTGGATGGTAACAAGCCATTAACGAAGCCCTAATTGATGAGCTCGTTAAGATCCGTTATTAGAGAAATTGATTTCAAATAGCCACTTTAATCTGCTGGCCAGGGGGAAACAGGCCACAATGCAAATTGAAGCTGCTAAAGTACATAATGGAGCAAGTAATTCATAGATTTCACTTTCACTAATTAATAATTGGAGATTGGTGGGTGTGGTAGTGTATGCGTGCGTGTGTGTGTGTGCGTGTGTGTGTGTTTGCTGACAGTGTTAATGTGGGTCTATTGTGTATCTCTTGTTATTAATTAATGAGCTTTATTCCCAGGCAACCTATTAGTCATTAACAATCTCTCTCTCTTTCTGTGTGTGCGTGTGTGCGTGTGTGTGTGTGTAAGAGAGAGAGAGAGAACAGAGAGAAAGTGGAGGATGGTGAGTTGTTTATGATCAAGAGCATATATTGTATCAATATTAATAATTATGAACTGATGCATCAATGACCTGGTAGAATTATAGATTTTTTTTATTATTAGATATTAAGAAACATTCTTGCAGATCAGTGTTTTGTGTCAGGTTTTTATAAATAAACAGAAAAGCGTTTGTTTAGTTTAGTTTAGTTTAGTTTTTTTTGCTTTTTTTGGTTTTTAGTTTCCTTCTTTTTCATGATGACCAAAAAAAATCTTTAAAAAACTGATGAAATATTACAGCCCACTCTGCTCTAATCTGTAACATTTTCACTCTTATCTGGCAACCACACATAGGTATTTCACTGACTGTCTAGCCTGCCACTCACATTAATGATCAGGTGACTTTCCATAACTTGCTAAACATGGATTTCAGCATCTTTTTCCTGAACTAAATGACAACTTCAGCGATATAGCTATCAAGAGTCTCAAAAATATGTTGTTAACATGACATGAGGATGTTTCTGGACCTGCTGTACACCTCTGGCCAGGTACCCTGAACTTTAAGTCACTGTAATTTGTCATTATGTTCGTCACACCCTCCTCCTATAATAACCATTTTTACCTAGACAACATATGTCTGTCTACTGCAAATTCACATTTCCCTTAATGAGCTTCTTGACACAGAAAAGTTGATGTATCTCTTGGCCAAGCTGAGGTTTTAGTAGTTTTTTTTGGGTTTTTGTGTCAGGTTTCACACACGTACACACACACACACACACACACACACACACACACACACACACACACATACACACATAGACCAGTCAGACCTGGAGCTTAACAGGGCATGAACCAGACTGTATGGTGCACTTCAGCCAAGGAGCACCATTTAATCTCATCTTTTCAGAAAAGGTAAACACACACACACACACACACACAAACACACACACACACACACACAAGGTGTATAATTCCAGTTTTAGTGGTGGTATTAGCCAGAGTAGGGCAGGTACTTAACACTGAAAGGACTGAAATCACTCCCCAAGGGAGCTTTTATACAATGTGTCCGTGTGTGCGTGTGGGCATTAATGTGTGCCTGCGTGTGTGTGCGTGCGTGTGTGTGTGTGTGTGTGTGTGTGTGTGTGTTGAGCTGTAGATAGTAGCCATTGTCAGCACTCCAGCTTTCTGATTTCCTCGTGCGGCTTAAGCCAGAGGAAGTCCGTTAGTGTGGTGTGGCGAGTGGCGGCGGCGGAGGCTGTGGCCCCCCCGCGTTGATTTAATGTGGAGAATTGGCTGCCGCCGTATTGAATCACTGGGGCCCATATTGTTCGGCTGCAGGGGATTACACGTTTAGCGGCTAGTGATCTGGCTTCAGTTATAACGCCAGTCGCCGAGAGAAGCAGCTCTTATCAGCCAGCGGGAGCCCAGTCGCTGCCACATTCACAAGCCTCCAATACACTTTAATTGAATTTCTTTTTAGAGACAGAAAGGCTCAGACGGCTCATGGCATTCAATTTACCACCTCCCCTGTCAACGTTTAGATCCCTCGGCCGTTCTCCTCCTCCTGAAAAAGGAGGCACCTCCACGCCACCAAAGGAAACTTGCAAATACCATATTTATCTCTGTTCCCTCTCTCTCCCTCTCTCTTCCGCCGCTCTCCTATCCATGTCAGTTATTATATCATTTCAATGAATACTCGCCGGGAAATGGGCTTATCTCGCTGGCAAAATATCTATTTCTTTCAGGCGTTGATTTAGTGTGTTTAAAGCCCACGGCGAGGACAGACAGACTGTCAGCTCGGCGCAGCAGTAAAGCAACGATGCTATCTGTTGGGAACTGAAATACTGATGAATGGAGAGACGGGAGGAGGAAGAGGAGGGCGGAGGGTGAGGGTTGTGGGAGAAGGTGGGGTGGGTCTGAAAAGAGGAAAAGGATGGGACAGGGTGAGGGTGCAAAGAGGATAGAAGAAGAATTGGAGTGGATGGAGGAGAGATGAATACAAACAGCTTTAAGAGAGGAGAGAAAGGAGGAGGATGAATGGAATTATGAAGTGGGAGGAGGAGAGATGGAGTAAGCTGGGAGTTACAAGTCGTCTCCACCTCTCACCTCCTTCCCATCATCATCACGTTCTTCTCAGGGATCAGCAATGACAAACCTACCACCTGCTCTTCTTTCCAGATGATTGTAGACCAAAAGGAACTGTTTTTGAACCGTTCCCAAAAGTTTTGAAGGATGCATGTCCCATTGCAGGATTTTATAGAGCTAAGTAGTTCATACAATGCTCTTTTAGGAGACTTTTGACTCCTCACCTGTGGTACTTCCATTATGTATTTGTACAGATGGACATCTTCCTCCAGTGTAAACCTAGATGTGTTGTTACTGGTGACAAAAGCTTGTATCATTTTTTTCTTCACCACATTGTGATTGATGTCAAATTAACATTAAATCTATTTCGGTCTGGAAACAGATTGTCCATTTAAGGGTTCACAAAATAGAAACTCTCTTTGACAACTTTCATGGATTATACTTGTAAGTATTGTCACATTTGTTTATAGTGTTGCGATTTGAGGAGCAAGCGTAGGTGGCTCCCTAAAATAGAAGACAGAAAACACAGTCAGACCATAGCTGAACAAAGTCCATATTTATAGTCATATTTAAGCTTAAAATTAAAAACATCTTAAACCTAACAAAAGTGCAGTTTGCACATTCTGATGGAAACATTAGCTTGCAAAGGCACTTACTGTACCTGTAGCACCTGGACTACAATAACACTCCGGCTGCCATGTGTGGCAGCCTCACTGAGATGTTAAGACCCTCATTAATGTTATTTTTAGCTTTAGTCTGCTGCCAAAATTAAAATCTGTTGCAGGATCATAGAACATATCAGTGTGCATGCATGTGGATGAAAGATGGATAAAACTATATAAAAATGTAAAGACTGTACTGAGATTCACATACTGTGCAGTATGGGCTCCTCCTGACTGACCAGAGCACTGCCGTTTTAATGGGCCTCTCTATCTAATGGTCAGCATGGAGCCTGTAGGCGAACAGCACACAGAAACACATTTGTGCACACGCACACACCCCTAGTGTATGTTTGTGCCTCTGTGTGTGTATGTGTGTGTGTGCATTTGTGTGTGTCAGTGACATCCCTGGCCAGAGGCCCTGAAATCTAACATGGTTTAACAATGTCATGGTGTCGGCCCTCTGCAGCATACCACATTCACGCACACACGCTGGTCCACTCTCTCTCTCACACACACACACACACACACACACACACACAGGCCCATTGCTGTTGTGTGTGGAGAGGGTTATAGAGTTGAGCAGCTATTTTTCTTTCGCACTGACTGGCCGAGTGGCCCAGAGACACACACAGACACACAAACACACAAATACACAACACACACACGTATGCAGCCATCTCATCTGGGCAGTATAATTCCATTTGTCTGGTCCAGCAAGCAGTTGGCTAACTCCATGAATTATTACAATCCCGTAAGGCATCTGGGGTGCCGCAGCACCGGGAGGCCTGTCTATCTGTGACTGTGTGTGTGTGTGTGTGTGTAGGGTGTCTGTATGTGTGTATGTGTGTGTGTGGCCTCCATCAACCATTTAAGTTACCATGGAAGATGAAATAGTCACACACTCCCGGACACACCCACACACACTCTTCCTTTCTCCCTTATCAGAGTGTGTGTATCTTCTATCTTCAAATAATGTTTTGTCTCTTTCCTTAGTGCTATCATGCTGCTACAAATGGAAAAACGGCATCTCATTCCTCTCTCTGGGGTTTTTTTAGAAGCTCATTTTTTCAGCTGAGGTCATGTGTGTGTATGTGTGCGTGGCTGTGTGTGTGCATGTGTGTGTGTGTGTGCGTGGTAGTTGCGGGTGGCACGGTAACAGTGGCAGACAGATTGCCATTTCTTTCTCTCTCTGACCATGTTGAACATTGCCAAGAAAGATCATCGGAGCAAAAAATGGATTTCATTTCAGCCTGTATTACAGGATTTAAAGTACAGCAGGTCCTCTGTAATCTGAGAGCCCTTTGTATTATTCTGCACTGATTGAAGTAGAGTTTTTGAAGTGGAGGCAGAGTTTTTTTCTTTTTTCTTCTTCTTTTTTTTTTCTCTTACCAAAGTGAAATGGAGCCAGTGCGGCAATACAGGGGGAGTTTTTCTAAGTGTGAAGCCGCTTCGCTGTGAGAGAAAGCCGAGTTTTCAAATGAAGTGGAGTGATTGCAGAGGGTTGTTTGACAGAGTCCAGACCTGCACAGATATAGTGGTGTCTTCACTCCATTGGGCCAACATTCAGTTACTGTACGGGGGGATTGATTGATCAAATGAAGCATTTACAGTGTGCTCATGTGTGTGCAGGTGGGTGTGTGTGTGTGTGTGTGTGAGCTGCTGTAGCCACCATGGTGTCATACTCTGCAGGTTCTCGGAGGTGTAACTTGTTAATGTGACGTCATTTACTGAAGATACTGTATGAATGAATATAAATATAAGCATTAAATAATCTTGACACACAAATCCAGATGAAGTGTTCAAAGTGACAACTGAACACCTGAAATAAATTTTGAGCAAAATCAATAAATTGTTTGAGAATCAGAAGATGTATCTTTCACTTTCTTGGTCACGGAGATGGAGGGTGGATCGGATAGCATTCAGCGTGCTGGGAAATTTGTTACCTGGCATGTTGGTTTAAGTCTTTCTTAAGCCTTTAACAGTAGATTCTCCACTCAAAGGCAGGCCATGGCCAATTTCATCCATGTTTATTATCGCTGATCACAGATTGTATAATAGGCATTCTGGGGCTGTTGCTGAGGGGACTGGATGTGCGTGTGAGTGTGTGTGTGTGTGTGTGGGGGGGGGGGGGGGGGGGGGTGTACAACAGCTACTGCACACATTCTTCATAGACAGTAATCTTAAATTGGATCTGTTGGCTGGTTTCTTTAATTATGCTGTGATCCATGGGAGAACTGCAGGGAGGTGAGGAGGGCAGAGGTGGAGTTGGTACGTCGCAGTTTGATTGATTTCATATCTCACGTATATATAGATATACATCATATTCATAGAACTGATCAATATTATACTAATGATCTATTAGGAGGTGTTAACCTGCATTGAGATAATGATTCTCGTTGACCTGGTGTCATGACGGTGATGATTAGAACTGAGTCAAACCTTTTGCTTGTAAATTTAGTTGTTTCATGGAAGCAAATAAGTGAAGCTGCTCATTTATCAATTAATCATCAGAATGAGTGTTTCAAATGTTATGCAAGGAAATTCTCCACTGGCTCAAATCACATTTTTTTTCCATCCAGTTAATTTCTAACAACCTTTCACATCAATCTGCTGCCAATATTAAATTTAAGTTGCTAAAGGGACATCCAAGCCGACAGCAAGTCCAACAGGGCACTGCAGTGGCCTCTCACAGCCACGATGGAGCATCTGAAACCAAGTGGATCTTAAGTCCATTTTTCACAGTTGCGATGGGGGGAAAAAAAAGCCATGTGCGGCATGCTTGTATGGATTTCTATTGGACCCTCACAGCAGGAGTAGCCAGCATGACCTGAGATATTATAACCTGCTGTGATCGCCTCTGCCCTCTACTGAGCTCCGCTGCCAAAGATTAATTGACTCAATATGTGTGGTCATGCAGTCAACACGTTTTTGAAAGGCTCACTGTTTTTAGATCTCAGTACTTCCACTGCTGATATACAGCAAATACCAAAAGAAAGAAAAAAAAGGAGAAGAGCGGGTCCTAAGTCAGAGGAGGTGGTGCCATATCTAACCGTGCTTAAACAAAGAAAAACAAAATGTCTGGAGGTCAAATTGGAGGGATCTTGGGGGTGGGACCTCATTTGGAGAATCCAGCGGCCCCTTTTCTATCAGTGTGGTTCATGAGTAGTGTCTGTGCTCAATTTGTAACTGTTTTTTTGTTTTTTTTTAACCCCATTTCCACAGACAAAGAACTGGCTCTGGCACCCAAAAAGTGAACGGACTTGCACCAGATGTGAAAGTGCAAACAAATGGGCCTCGATGACTGGTTTTCAACTGCCTCGGAAGTCAGTTAGTAAAATGTTTGTTAAAGATAGTAGATAGCTGAGCATATACTCACCTGTGTGCCCGACTGAAAACTGAAGAATGAAGAAATAACTTATAATAATAACCCCGTTTTGATCAGTGTGAACATAACATAAAGATCACTGTAGAAAACACTCACCCATGCTGCTTGAGTGTTCACTTACATCTTGGAGGAGGAATTGTTTATTTATCAGTTTTGGAAGGAATTGGACTGTGTTTCTTTTTGAGTTTATAAAAGGGAACATCTTGACATTTGATGGGGGAGAACAGAAAGATGCTTCAAAGCACAGTGTCTGATTTTAAAGAAGATAATTGTTCAGCACGATTAAAAGCCTCCACAACCCACACTGCAGACCTTTCCAACAGTGGCAAGAAACTGTATTGTACAAGCAGTGTCTCTATAGTCCAGCTAAGCCTGGCACCCTGGGTGTCTCTTCTTAAGGCACTGCCAGTAGCAGACGTGCACCCGCATCCTCACACCTGTGTGCTCAGTAACCTGACCCTCCCCAACCCCGGCAACAGATCCCACAGTCCCCCAAAGTTATTTGGATCCGGAGCGTTCTCATTACGCCGGCTAACGATGTCACGGCCGCGATCAAACACTACAGAACAAATCGGACCTTTAAGTGGCAATAGCCTCTGAATGGAACATTAACTGTTAAGTGAACTTAATAAGTCTACCTAAGTACTGTGTTAATGGACAACTCTTTAATGACGGAGAGAGTGAGGGGGAAGTCACATTTAGACGTCTAAGGAATTACAGCGGGAGATGGAGAAGGGTGGGGGCGGAGAACGCAGCGAGAGAGAGGTTGACGATAACGATCGTTAAGTTTTTACACCATTAGATGGTGGCGGAGCCGTTCGGACCGTACACAAGCTCATATTACGGCCACCCGATTAGTTGCTGAAGACACAATTAAGAGCTAAAGTTAAAGGGACTATTAGATGGAGAGGGCTGTTTAAGTTAAAGCTGGGAGCATTTAGCTGATAAGAGTTAATGGTGTGTTGAAGTTTAGGACAATGCTGGCTGCGTCAGAGAGAGCAGGCCCGGGCAGAGTGGATGAAACCATCCTCCATCCATCCGCCTCCGGTCACTCCGTCACTGCCCGTCCTCTTGTGAAGGACGTGAGTGTAAATACGTGACATTTCTCTGAAAAGACCAAATTGAGTCGCGTGGTGATTTAAACGAACACAAACCATCCATTTCTGTGTTTATTAACTAAAAAAAAAAGCCCAAATGAGTTGTCATAGCTGTCATCGCTCCCTTTATTGTCTTTATTCTATTTTGCATGAGCAGCCGAAATAGATGAAAAGCTTCCTGGCGTGGACGCTAAATGGCTCTCATAAAATGCCTTGAGGTGGGAGTGGTGACAGCAGCGTGAAAGACAAGAGCTTTAGGAAAGAAATGTGAATTTAAGGGGGGGATACAGACGAGAGGTTTAAATGGCTTTTCTGTCTGTCTGAGGGGAGATGCACAGTGGAATGGCTGCAGCTGTCAGCTCGGAATGAGTAGTTTGATATTTTGGGAAACGTGCGCCCCAAGAGCGAGAAGACAGATGTCAGTCTCATGTTTTTGTGCGTTAAGTGGTGTCGAAGGGGGTGGAAGACTAGGCATGAGGGCAGGATGCCACAAGTTTTTTGTTTTTTTTGGTAGACAGATTAGTACTAGAAGTAACTTCCAGGTCTCGGAATGAAATGCTATAACTGTGTTACAGGTAATGACGGGATATGACTGAGATACTCTGGGACGTAATCGTCCTCTTCATCCCTCCTTTCAGATCTCGTCTCTCCTCCTACTCTTGTTCTGGAAACTGTTGAATGAATTTTCTTGAACAGTGAACAAAATGTGGTTCTTTTTTGTCATACCTGTTTGGAGTCCATGCTGGTGCATCTCTTTTTTCCATCTTTAATCTGTTTATATTTCTTTCATGTCTCATCCATCTCACATCTCATGCCACCATACCATCTCCTGTCACTCACTTCATCCTTTACTCCTATCCTCTTCTCACCCTGCCATGCTCCATCTCTCTCCTCCTCTCTCAACACCCTCTTTGCCGTTCTGTCTCCTTACATTTCCCCATTCCGTCTCTCACTTCCACTCTTCCCACCATCAGCTCCTCTTCCTCTCTGCTTTTCTCCACACCCTTCCACTCTCCTCTCCTCTCCTCTCCTCTCCTCTCCTCTCCTCTCCTCTCCTCTCCTCTCCTCTCCTCTCCTCTCCTCTCCTCTCCTCTCCTCTCCTCTCCTCTCCTCTCCTCCCCTCTCCTCTCTCCTCTCCTCTCCACTCTCGTCTCACCTTCTTCCTTCTTCCCTCTCCCCGTCCCCTCTATCTCTCCCTCCCTCTCTCCCTCCGTCCTAATAGCGCGCTGACAGCGGCACTGTTTCTAATCAGAGGTGAGAAGAGCGAATGAGCAGCCGTCCGATCCTCTCTGCTCTCTCATCAATCGGCTCTAACTGAATGGGAGCAAATCTCAGCCGGGACAAAATTAATATGTAGCAGATCTGCGGCGCGCTCGCCTAGCCTGGAATTGGAAATGGCTTCTGTGCTGCCTGACCCGTATCCACGTGAGCGTGTGTGTGTGTGTGTCTGTGTGTGTGTGTGTGTGTCAGAGGGTTGTGGCGGCAGATTATTGGAGAGACAATTGGCTGTATGGCAGTAATCAGGAGAACACTGAGGTGTGTCTATCTTATGACTGCTTGCTGACAACCCCTCACGCGCGCGCACTCTCTCACACACGCACACACACACACGTTCACGCAAACACACACATACACACATGCAACGGGACACTTTTCTCCCCCTATCCAATTCAATCAGACAGTCCATCCGCCCTGCAGAGCAATGTGGCACTGCCCCCGTGCATGACAGTATCAATTCAATTACCCAGGAAATGGATCCATATTCAACCCATATAAACTCATACACAGGGCCAAGAGGAGCTGCTGGTGCCGCCGAGACAAAGAAATGCGCATTTACCCTGTAATAACTTTCATTTGGACTGCCTTTGAAAACCATTCTCAGCCAGGCATTTGTCGCTGTCACATCACGTTATCCACAAATCAGGTTTACAAAATATCAATTCAATTTCTGGCGTAGCGCGAAACGCCACGAGAGGGGAGAGAGAGGGAGGGATGAGAGAAAGAGAGAGAGAGAAAGGGAGAGAGAGACACTCGCAGCCAGAGAGAGAGAGGGGAGGGAGAGAGCAGGCTGCTGAGGGGCCCCTTGTGGCTCGGGCAGATTTCCAGTCAGAAATAATCAAAAGCAGAGCAGACCATGTTAATCTCTTCAATTTCATCCTTTAGACTGCTGTCTTTTCCCCCAGTTGTAAACACACACACACACACACACACAGACACACGACACACGTGCATGCTTATTTATGCAGGCACACAAGCAGCAGGTCAGATAAAAACATGGACACAGGCAAAAACATACATAACACAGACATAAACCCATTCATAATAAACACATAGGGTATATCACACACCTGCACACACACACACACACACACACACTGAGGTCCATTCATTGTGTGTGTATGTGTGTGCAGCTGATCAGTGTTTTTCCTTAGTATAACACTATTCTCTGTTTTTCTGTTTTTTTATTCTCTCTTTTTTGAGACAAGAGAAGAATACACACACTGAACCTTCAACTAGATGGAAGTAGGAGATGGATAGAGGGGGGAGGAGGAGCAGGAAGGTAGGAAACGGCCATGACACAAGCCCAAAGTGAAACAACCGAAAAGTGAGGAGTGAGGCACATGCACATGCAAATGCACATGACCACACCTCAACAGACACTCTTCTACTGTCAGTCTGCATCCACTTTTCCAGGAGTTATTCAAGTTAGCAGATGGTAATGAATCTCTGTTTTCACTTAAATGTGTGTATTATTGGACAATGACCTCTAGTGGTGGAGTAATTACACAGTATTTAGAGAGAGAAGCCGATATAGAGCAGGTAATAATGCAGGATGGATGTTATAGGGCGTGCAGGAGTTAACTTGTCCTACTCCTAACTCCTACTCATACTCGTGCTCTGCTACACCTCTGTCTGCAGCTGTGTGGCAGTGGACCTCATCGCTCTGAGCAGCTGCTAAGTCTTAGTAACTCACAACACCAGAAGGGAAGCAGGAGCAACAAGGAAAAACACCACCTCCTGCGGAGTAAGAAATCACTGCTTTGTCTGCCACTGTGATTCTAGAACTTCCAGCTCTATTTACTGACTGTTCCAGACTGCAGCTCTGCCCAGAGACCTGGCAGATGGAGGCGAGTTTGTGCAGGGGCAACGCTCACCCAACTCTGAAGTAGAGGAGAATGACACTAGCCTTTCTCCCCATTGTCCAATCTGGTGCTTGGCGAGGCATGTCATCAGAACACGCATAGCTCCAGTCAGAGTCTCCAATCAAACTAAACATGCATGGAAACCTGAAGAATCCTATCTCTGTCTCATATTACCAATGAACCTGTTTAGCTGGTGTTTTAACCAAAAAGGTAAAAGTAAGGAATCTGTTGCAGATCTGGTGACATCATTCTCGGACATGATGCAAAAAAAAAATGGAACTAAGCAGCAACTCTGATTTCTCCAATACTGACAAAAATACAAAATAAAAACAAAATGGAAACTGAGGCTTCATTGGTTTAATACAAAAATGTTTGCTGCCTCTAAATAGATAGATAATGAAACTTGACTTCACCTTTCCTGGAACAGATGCTGCACTTTCAGTGCTTTTTACAGCCTGGAAGACTTTCATGACAACCAATGGGTAAGTGCAATGCTGTCCAGATAACTACAGAGTTTATTCCACTAAAAGGAGTGAGGCACATTTAAAGGAGAGAAGAAGATTGTCAAGGGAGATGGAAAATGGAGAGAGCGTTACCTACTGTAACATCTCCTCCAAAACAGAGGGATGAGCTAGTGAGACTGAACACACTACAAACAATTTTTCTGTGCTCCGCGCGCTCTTTTGTGACTTGCCAATCAAATTATTTCAGCGCTTGTTCAAAAGATCGGTCACGAGTAAACCACCTTGCCCATTCGACGTGGAGGGAGCGAAGGAGTAAGAGGAGATAAGTGGAGGACAGGGTGGAGGAGATAAGTGGCACGGATGAGTGGAAGAGATAGGTGGAGGGGAAGAGGTGGAGGAGAGGGGCAGAGGAGCAAAGGAGCTGCTGCTGGCTGTAATGTGTCGGCTGTTGTGAAGTAAATTCCTAATGAAACGCTCTCTTCTTCAATAATCAGACACATGGAGCTTCCTTCATCTGGAAACCGTTAGCGACACAAACGCACAGCGCTTCATGAAATTATCCACAGATACGGACACACACACACACACACACACACACACACACAAATACAGCATCAGCTCTCACAGTAATTACACAGTTGCAGAGAGCGCCGGGGCTCAAAACGCTGTTTAACAAATCAATTTGAGAATGCTTACCTTGTAAAGCTGTATCTATTTGTGTGTGTCTGTTGGTGCGTATGCGTATGTATGCGTGTGTGAGTGTCTGTGTGTGTGTGTGTGTGTGTGTGTGTGTGTGTGTGGTGTGCGTGTGCGCAGACACTTCCCAGAGCTGATCCATTAAGGCTTTAACAAAGAGCTGTGCTCGGCCACGCTGCTGGAAATGTGTAATTGGAAGGATAGCTGAGGGCCGACACACACAAATACACTTTATTGATCCAGAACATCTCCCATATAGACCCTGAGGCTCTCTCTCTCTCTCTCTCTCTCACACACACACACACACACACACACACACAAACACACACAAACATACACATACACACACACTGCCTCAGCAAGGGGCTACACTGACTTTACTCCCATTCTGTTGCCATCAGTGGCACTTTATCAACCAATCAATAGTCTTTTATTTTCTCATATCTTTAAATGGACGAATATCCTGAATATGATTTTTACAACAGCGGGGAGGAATGTGATGGAAAAGGAGGGAGGGGGCAGGAGAGGAGTGGAGGGGAGAGGGGAAGATGGAAAAGGACGTGCGCCTCAAATGCAAGGGGAGAGGAATCTTTCAGAGGGAGGGGAGGACAGAAAACAGGTCACCAAGGAGAAAAGAGAGGTAAGTAATTTGGAGCGAGGAGGAAGAGGAGGTGAAGAGCAGAGTTAAGCTGTAGGTGTTGGACCACCGCCAGCGGGCAGGAAGCCGCCGGTTGACCCGAGCACCATTTGCATGTTAAGTGGTGTCAATCTGCATTGATTCCCACCCAAATGAAATGCAGTGGGCTTCAATAGAGCCTGTGCTTTACAAGGGCCTCCTAGCTGCTACATCCAGCCTATTGGATTCAGATTAACAGGCTCAGTATGGCCTCGCATTGAGCAACTTATCTTTAATTAAAATCACTTCCTTCACAGGATCCACTGGACTGGACTTGCATGGACTGGGTTGGACTGGACAGGATCCTAGGTAACTGGACCGGACTGAGGCAAATTGAAGCCTGTTTTAAAGGGCCGGGACGAGGTCTCAGCCTCATTGAACAGCTTCATACATCTAGCAGTGAAGTTGCAAGTTGACAAGAATCCTCAGCCACTGACTAATGCTCCTGTAGGCCTGATGTCTGGTACTGTAGAAAGCTGATGGACGGCTGCAGAAATAGAGAGCATACTGCATGTCAGATGACAAAAACACAACAATGCAAATCATTTACATGTTCAACTTTACTCTCTCTCTTTTCTCTCTCTCTTACTCACTCTCTGTACTCTTAAATCAACCACTTTACATCTTATATCACAAAATCTTGTCAAGTGAAACTATCTTGCTGCACTCACTTGTTTTTAAGAACCTCTTTCCTCAGTGTCTTTTTTTAATCCAAAATTGATAATAATTGCGAATTAATTCCCAAATTGAACCACGGGTGCAGAGTTTGCATGTTCTCCCTGTGTCTCCAGGTATTGTATTTTGTCCACTGACATTCGAGACTTATTCGAGACTCTAAATTGCCCCTCGGTGTGAGTGTGAGAGTGAGCGTTCTGTGTGTGCCACCTCCAATGATTTGCCAGACAAACCAGGGGTTATTCTTGCCTTCACCTAATGTACTCTAGAGATGGGCACCCCTAGAGTTAGACCCCTGTGACACTCAGTGCCCCTCAGTATTAAAGACTGGACATGTAGATTTCCTCTTGCACTGTTAATCACAGCGCTGCAGACTGCAATGCAGTTGTCTCATTGTCAAACCATGTCTTAGCGTCTTGATAATCCGGGGTTAAAGCCTCCGGAGTGAACCCCCCCCCAGCATCACTGAGACTGGCGCTCTTCCACCAAGTGCTTCACATTCAGCTGCAGAGAGGGAATGTTGAGCCACACCCACACAAACTGTCAAGAATGTGATGTTTTATTTCAAACATTGTTTATTTCAAGTGTTTATCTAATCCTAACCCTAACCCTAACCCTAACCCTATATAACAGGTTTAAGAAGCTGGGAAAGCTTGAGACTAGATGCTGAAAATGCTTGATTTCAGAGGCGTTAACTGACAGAACCGAATTCCTGAACTATCGCTTTCCATTGTTGCTGATGGCGATGTAGCGTGTCCTGGATTCACTGTAACGTTGTGCTGTACGATGGCACAGATTGATGCCTGTTGACGCGGTGCGTGCGCGGCGTCTCACAGAGAAGGCTGGATGGTGGCAGGTAATTGAAGGAGCCTGTCTAATTAGAGCTTTCCTGTGATCATGGCAAGATAATTAAGAGCGATCTGATGGAGCGTGAGGTGTGTGTGTGTGCGTGAGGATTAATGTGTTGTGTGTACACAGTGAGCTGGCGCACGGGCAAAAGTCTGTGTTCTAATTTTACACACATACACACGCACACACAGACATGGACCTACATGAATCTCTGGTCTCCAGTCATGCAATGAGAGGATGTAATGAGCAGCATCTGATCACTGCCACTAATTAACAACACGCACACACACACACACTGCGTGTGTGTGTTTCTCTCTCTCTTACACACACACACACACACGGAGTATTAACACAACGTGTCTCTCATCATCATTCTGTCATCGTTTACAGCTCTGGCTGTATGATCTCTGTCATCTGAAAGGTTAATGGTTCCACTAGAAACTAAAGAAAAGTTCCCTTCAGGGACCATCTCTGCTCACACACACAGTTTTAATGAACATGCACAGTGTAAATGACTTAAAAAGCAGCGATTTATGATTGAATATTTAGCATGCATTATATCAAATGAGGGACTGATCCGCAATATGCAAAATGCCCTCTGGCAAAAAAATGTCATGATAGGACTTTTTTTGAGATAACAATATGGAAAAAAAAAATTTGATTTGGATTCAAAAGGCACTGAACATCATGGCCTGTTGCAAATGTCGATCCCATGTCCCTTTTGTTCCTGAGCTACAGCAGCATCCCCAGTCTGTGTGTTTTTGTGCGCAGAAACACTGATTCAGTTCAAAGCAGCAAAGAGAGACAAACGGAAGCAACATCAGCAAGGACAACAGCTCTCATTTTTGAAAAAGATAAGGAGGGGGTTTGAGGCCACATGACAAAGATTCCTCTGGAACTGAAGGAGCAATAATGTGGTACATTACTGCAACTGAACAAATGTTAAAGCGATTGCACATCATCACTTTTACCGGCTTTTCTCCTCTAAATCCTGGATGTGGCACAATCAATGTGTTTTGCAAAATTCCAAATATATGTTTCATGCTGCTTGCTCAGAAGAATCCTCCTCTGTTTATATAGCAAATGGATTAAAATATAAATCTCATCTTAAAAAAAAAATTAAGCTAATTATGTACATTGTGGAGCTATAAGAGACAATTTACAACAAATGGACCCACACAGATTCTAAATGTCTTTACCTTTTACCTGCAATCGGCCTCATAAGCACTGTTCATCCCTGTTCATCAGTTATCATGTACGCATCAATTAAACCACAGTTATCGAGCAACATAGAAATCGTTCAGAAATGTCTTGAGCCGAAACGTATATACCATAACCACACCAAACACCACACTTGCAATTCAGGCTCACGCAGACAAAAACAGGAGACAGGAGGGAGGATGAATGAGAGAACATTTGCTTGTTAATCGCTATAACTACTGCTGTGGTTCACTGGAAGGTCTCGGCTGCTCTCATCCAGACTCCCCCATGTGCCCCGAGCAGAAATTCTGCTACGGTGGCGTCACATTCCTCTGATATACAGAGGAATGTGACGCCCCACGTATTTTTCCCACAGATCACCCGGAAGTGTGGAAGCTGTAGTTTAAGTCAACCTGGTTGCAAGCAGCAGTGTCCTCTCGGGGTTGATTACCTCTTGAAATGTGTGTTTGTGTGCTGGCGGTTATTTACATGTATATGTTTCCAGCAGTGTTGGTGTGCGCATGCACGTGCCTGTCCTCTGTGTAATAGCCACGCCGCTATCAGCCGTAGCCTCTCACAGCTACTGTGGGACAACCAATTCCCTTTATCAGGCTGCTGATAACAGGCTTTAGCTGTGCTCTGCCGTCCCACGCTCCCACCATCGCACACACAGGCCACTAAATAACTAATTAGCTTCTCTCTGGGGGTGGGGAGCGAGGGGCTGACCCACCGCTGTGACAAAGGCACGCAGCGTTTTAATGTAAAAAATGAAATCAATAAAGGCGTGGGGCGTCGGGCAACTAGCAACCGGCCCCCTCTTAACATTAACAATTATAGTGATTAACAGTGATACCCGCAGCTCATTATTCACAGGCAGCGGCGGGAGAGAGAGAGAGAGAGCAGAGATAAGCTTGTTTATTGGAGAGGGCCCTTTTCACAAGGTGCAGTCGTTCATCATTTGGGCTGGGGGGGTGGGGAGGGCAGGGTGGGTTGTGGGCGAGACGTGGTGGGGATGCGGGGGTTGAGGGCCACCACAATTAAAAACACACTGTGACCTTGTGGCTGGAGGGACCTGGAGAGGGGGAGAAATTCAAAGCGGGAGAAGCAGCGGCGTCCTGTCCTTCAGCGGGCGTCATCCTCAGGGTAGTATCAAAGTTGTTGATACTTGTTAAGTGCTGGCGCCTCCACAGATGCCACGGAGCCTGCATTCATTTATATAAAAAGTGTTCGTCTCTGTCCACACTCACAGATTTTAAATGTTCACTTTCTCTGGAGCTAAATGACTTATTTCCTCCTACGCACAAAGTGTTCAACAAAAACAGGCGAATAACCGATTACATAAAACCACCACTGCAGCAGATGAGTACTGCTGTAATTAGCCTGATGATATTCAGGTTGCAAAAGGACTAATTCTTATGGTGACCATGATTTGATGTGGCATCAAGCACTGCTGATAGATGGAGAGCTGTGACAGGGTCTCTGTCGCCAATTTACATAAAGGACCCAACCTGAGTCCCAACTGAATAGCATATCTATGGCTATATGTTCACACTGCAGGCAGAAGTGGCCCAAATCTGACTTTTATTTTCAGTTTGCAAACTAATGTGTAGCATCCATGTTTGTTTCTGCTGCTTCCACTGTGTTAACATTGTATCTCCTTCAGCACGTGCAGGTTCACTTTAGGCCTGTAGACTCTTCAACACTCGGGTCTGTAGGCGTCGTATTTAAGTTATAATGGGAACACCCATGCAAAAAATCAGAAATGAGTATTGGGACCTGTGGTTGAAACATAATCTGAGAGATACATAGTCTGTCTAAAGCTACACCTGGATGGATGCAAAGGGAAGATACAAAAAGCATCCGTAGCTCAAACCAAGCTTGATGTATAACCAGGAACTCATCCTTCTAATATAGCCATTTATTTCTATCTCAATAATTTTGTAGCCATTACAGCATCACTCAGACTGGACTTGCTGGTTTGAATTCCATCTTTTCACTAAAAACTTCAGTTTTTTTTCCAATTTCTGTGTACTGTAAAGACGATGAGCTAATGGAAACGAATCCATGTTTCAACCCTGTATGTAAGCACACTCTCAGATGTCATTGCAAAGATCTGTTCTCCAGGTTTCTCTCTTTGGAAAAATGCCTCAGTTTGGATTCTGTTGCGATCAGAGCAGCATGCCTCACAGTATCAAAGTGTCAGCCCATGCTTTGTGCCATCTGCGTGTGTTTAATTGCTGCTAATTAAATATGTTTTTTCATTAGCATCAATATTGGAAGGTTTTCGGTAAGTGGCTCCGGCGGAGCCCCTCTCAGTCTTTTCTCTCGTCTTATCATCAATCCTTCCACCTCCCCTCTGCTTTTGTTTCTGCTCCCCAGCACCATAGACGCTTAATGGGCCGTAAAATATAATTCAGAAATGATAGTCGTCTGAAAGAGATGGAGAGAGAGAGAGAGATGGGGAGATAGGAAGACAAAGACAGTCCATTGTCAACAGTGTTTCTGTATCAGGAAATCTTCTCTTTTCACAGCGAAGCACCGGCCTTTGAAATCTACCCTACCAACACTTGGGTCGACACAGATTCTCAAGATCTTTTTCAAACTTTCTGTCAAGGTAGTCCACAAACCCCGTCTGCGGGGTAGTGACTTGTGGATTGGGCAATTATTCTGTCCAAGGGCACTTTTACCCAGGGACTTGCCCAGCCTTACCCAGGGGGTGCTAATCTTGTCTTGGACACACATGAGAACGGCATCAGCAGGACGTTCCCATGGGCTGAATATTGATCGAGAGACAATTTCTTGAATGAGATACCACTGCTGGGAGGGAACACGCACAAGGCATCGAACATGCAAATGTATTTTACATGTCAGGCAAATGTTGTAAATAGAATGACTGATATCATTATTATGGGGTTGAGAAAAGTTGATAGAAATGTCGAAGAATGCGGATTTTACTCAACAAAACCACATTGACCTGATTTTAACCTCTTTAATAAAACGAATCGTGAGAGAAATACACTAATTCCGTTTCATTCTCTCCTATCTCAATTCTGCTATAAATCCCTGCTGCTTTACTCTGCAGAGAGTGGGGGGGTACAAGTCATCCAGACAGACGTGTTGAACACATGAAGAGGAGAGAAAGAAGAGACAAAGACAGCTAGAGCTGTGCTAATATTCTAATGTGTTCAGTGGCTTTCAATAGGCCACATTATGCAGCTCCGTACACCAACGTATTGTGCACCTTCACCTGCTGCAGAGTGACAATGGGAAGCTGTGCCCCACAGCTCACTCTGAGCTGGCCCTCATGTCCCAGTCAATGATGGGTGAAACCGATCTTATTAGATCCAGCCACAGCGGAGGCCTGACTTTAAATGTACCGGCTGCACAGGGCCGCCCATTGTGTTCTTTTAGCTATAATGGAGAATATCCAGATCAATGGCCAGCAGGGCAGCTAGCCTCCCTGTACCGTCCCACAGATTGAGTGGTTAAAATGAAACATGCTCGACTGCTAAAAGATCACAATGCTTTCATACAGAGCACAGCAACAGCAATTAAGCAATTTGTGAAGAGGGTGTGAGTGTGCCTTGTAGTTCTGAGATATATATCAAATATATTATAATATTAATATGTTCTCAAATATTCAGATGTTTCATCAGATTTGTGGAGAAATTTAAAGGTGTTACCAGACATTAAAAGTGCAGAGCTCTGCACAGTCAACAGAGCAATGCTGATAGAAGCAGCAACATTAAGCAGTCTATTAATGATAAGAGCTAATTAAACTGAGAATCAAGGCAGATGAAGGAGATAGGCTGCTGGGAGTGCATGTGTATGTGTGTGTGTGTGTGTGTGCGTGCGCACATCGACGCAGCATTTAGCCTGAGGGTTGAGGTGTTTGACCTGTGTTTGACCCAGTCATACCCCCTCCTCCCTCCCTCCCTCTCTCTCTCTCTCTCTCTCTCTCTCTCTCTCTCTCTCTCTCTCTCTCTCTCTCTCTCTCTCTCTCCTGTCTCTCCTCTTCCTCCTCTTCTCCATCTGTCACCCTCATCATCACAGGCTGACAGGAAGCGGGGACACAGTCAAGGGTGCCCCCGCCTCTCTCACTTCACCACGCTCCTACAAAACTCCAGGGCGACTGCTGATTCTGAACAGCAGACTGAGCACCACCCGGGGTTCTCAGGCCAATCAAAGTTTAACAAAACCCACTTTTATGTTTCTGCTTGAGAGGAAAGGACGACTGATGTTCATGGAGCTGAACACGCTCTTACATATACATGCATTCATTGCACTCACCTGATTTGTACATTCTGAATACTTAGTTATTTGTAGCTTTTGCAGATTAAATAAATGGGCCTAGCTGTATAATTAAGCTGCATAAGTACTTGTCAATAAAGGCAATGGTGATTCTGATTAAAGCAGCGTGACAGATAACTGGGTAGATAGGTAGATGGATCAATAAAATTTGTATCTATCCAATGATTCCCAGCAGGTCCTGTAGAGGCAGATCCAAGGCAGAAAAACACATCTGTATTTGACCATTAAACCTGTGGAAAAAGAATAAACGGATCAGCTAGTTAAGAAAAAAAAGTTGAGGCACTTTCATTACTCATGATTGATCAATCACATCTTGAATAGAATTTAATATTTCAGTGTTCAAATCAAAAACAACATTTTTATCTTTACTTTTACCCTCAATGTGTCCTCCTGCCTCCTTCTTTCTTCTTTGTCACGTTCATATCATTAATATATTTATATTTATATGATTATTGAATAATGCTGAACACTTTAACACTCAAGAGCAGATTATAACAGTAGCAACAACCACTTGTTTAAGTATCAGGTCATGTACGGTTGATCAAGCACTCATGTACACACAACACAAACTCCTACACACACACACTTAAGTTGTCTGGAAAGATGGACTGCTCTGGACTGGACTATAGCGAATAGAATAGAATAGAATAGAATAGAATAGAATAGAATAGAATAGAATAGAATAGAATAGAATAGAGGATATCCCTTGGGGAGGTTCCCTTTGGGAAATCTGGGCAGGTGAGATTGGAACCTAAGTCCATGGCTGACCCCAAAAGCTGAAAGACACACACCTTCTGATGCCTTTCCCTCTTCTCGTTTCTTCTTTCTTCCTCGTTTCCTCTCGTTAAATCCCATCCTCTTCTCTCCTCCTTACCCCCTTTACCTCCTTCCTGTCCTCCTCTCCCTCCTCCCTCCTGTCTCCTATCTATCTGTCCCGGTGAAAGGCCAGTGTGAACACAAAGGCCTGCTGTGGTAGGTGGTTATAGAGCTCCATTGTCAGCCGGCCTTTCTCTATCTGCTCCATCTTAATAAGAGCAGTCATCATTTAGAGTCTAAGTCGCTCTCAGCCTCCTCGCTTTAATTATGACGTATCGATTGTCTCGTTAAGTCTAGTTTGGCTTAATGAAATCTATTGTTACCTCTAATTCTGTCTTCCATTGTCCCGCCCTGCAGCGCATGGTGTGTGATGTGGACGTGGGATCTTTTTTGTGCTGTCTAATCTGACTGTGGCTGTGCAATGTGTGTGTGTGTGTGTGTGTTCTTATATATGTTTGTGTCTAGGTTTATCTGTTTGTGTCTCTAGGTGTATTGTCCTTTACTCTGTGTGTACATCTTTGCCTCAGTGCCTTGAACCTCTTGTGTGTGTTTCTTAAAAGTCAGCGAGTCTGTGTGTGTGTGTGTGTGTGTGTGTGTGTGTGTGTGTGTGTGTGTGTGTGTGTGTGTGTGTGTGTGTGTGTGTGTGTGTTTTTGCGTCGATGGGTCCCCACTCTAAAAGGCGCTGCTGTCACCGTTTATCTGCTGCTTCCTGATTCCCTTCCATCGACTCTCAGCCAATCAATTCACTAAATGATGCAATTATACGCCACCCCCCCCCCCCAAGCCCCACGCCCCCACGTCCACCCCACCACACACATTTAAAGTTGAGAGGTTTATTTTGGATCAATCCAGACCACTTTGTGTGCAAATTACACAATTGCATTGCCTTCAGATTCCTTAGGCAGCCCAATTGGAGAAAGCCCTGGGTGTGAATGCCTAATGAGAGACCCTGTCCTTCAAAAAGGCTCTGTCGAACACAGGCAGAGACAATTAGCGAGGCGACAGCAAAAAGAAAAAAGAAAAAAAAACAGCCATTCTTGTTACTTTGCACGGCTCCACTCCTCTAGCTGTCTTCACACCGTATTGGATTACAGGCGAGTTCCATTCATCGAAATCCATTGGTGTAAATGGTGCCTTGACGTTGATACCTTGCATCATTTTGGGACTTTTAAAATCTACGGGGAACAAAAGAGGCTCTGCACGGACACACAGGTAGCGGATCTAACCATCCGGTGGCTCCATGTTATCGACTATGGGAATCAGCCCGTGTTTTTATTAGAAACTGGCCCGAGATGTGTTAGCAGGGTTGAGGGAAAGTCACTCTGAGACTCTGAGACTCACTAACTGAAAACTACTTCAGTGACTCTCCAGTGTTTGTTTGCCATATAATGAATCAAACTGCAATCAGTGCTGATGCTCCTCCAGTTCCAAACAACGTAGTACTGCATCTGAACTGCCACGAGTACCAGACACAGCTTCACTCCTCTGTAGTTTTGCTGCAGTAGAGGTTGAGGTCCTGTGGTAAAACCAACACATTCACAGAAGACCGCAGAGGTTTTGATCATCTTTACAGGCTCCTCTCTCTCACACCATCAAAAGGTCAAAGTATGTAAACCTATATTTGTCTCTTTCAACAAGTTTGCTTTCAGAGACTCGCAGTCATTTTTCACTCTCCTGAATAGCAATCCTTGCATGAATGGAGCAGTGGATGGAAGTGGTAAGAGGCCCGTCTGACCAGAATGTGAACTGGGCTGGAATCACTTCTACAGTATGGTAAACATGACTATAGAGCACAGTCACCATCTTATATCTGTCAATCATTAAGTTCACATTTCTTTACTCATCTTTGGCCTCCCCACCTTAGCTGTGATGTCACAGTGGCTCAAAACCTCTCTGACGTTTCAGGGATTCAAACCTGCAACTTCTTTCCCCTCCAGTGGGAGCTCTGGCCCTCTGGTCTGCTTCCTCTCCCCATGTGAGTGATGCACGGAGTGACAAGCGAGCGGCAGTGCTGCGGCTCTAAAGGAGTCGCTCACCCTAATCCCCGTCTGACCCTGGCCTTTTGCTTTCTCTTCTACTGCGCTTAGTTCAGGTTCCACCACCACTCAGCTAGAACACACCCTGATCCCTGGCCATGACTAGTCCCCTGTGTGCATGTGCGTGTGTGTATGTGAGTGTGTGAGCCGGACAAATCTAGCAATCTATTCCCCAGCAGCGCTGCTGGGCAGTCAGACATGGCTGGCAGTGCAGGCTGACTGGAGGGATGATGGATGGAGGCTTGCTTAACACTGCATCATGTAGTGAGCATCGGGGCTGCACACACAGGCTCAAACGTGCCTGTACTTACAGAAGCACAGGTTAGAACCCAGTGAGACCAGAGGAGGAGAGGAGGAGGAGGAGAGGGGGGTTTAAAAAAAAAGAAAAAAAAACCTGAAGGTGAGGCAACATCGCAGCTGTGACCTCCAGTAACAGGCGATGAGGCGCAGGCAAGGCGAGGGCACACCGGTTAGCTCCCATGTGGGCAGCAGTATAGACTTGTGCTTGTACTGGTCAAATCCCAGTGTAAAGAGATTTAAGCTGAGGTTGTTCTGGGCAGCTCCCAGTAGGAAGCAGTATAGACTGGGCTGTAAGTGGACACTCCCAGTAGACGGGGCTGGTGCTGGCCAGTGCTGCTGGCATTTCACACTCCCTGCTCCTCACATATACGTAAAGGCTTTTTCGGTTTCTGTCATGTTTTAACACTGACCTATGGCCTGAATTATTTAGTGCATCCAGTGCTCTGAAAGTAAAAGGCCATTCATTCTCCATACAGGTAAACTGTGAAACAGTAAAGCTGCGTTATGGGGTTATAATCAGTGGGAAAAGGCAACGGGGCAAGAAATTGTTTTGTTTTTTAAAGATGTGGAAAAAGTAAAGCGATATAGAACCTATAGGAAAAACAAGAGTGCTAAAATGTCATTTCTGAATCTATGTTTTTTCCAGTGTAAATCCTGAATAAGCCTCTCATGTCGAGTGACATATGTGTCCTCTGGGGTTAAGGCTGGATCCATAAACAAGTGAATCCCTGCAGACTCCAATATTATCACAATGGCAAGCTTTATAGCAGAAATAAACATGTTTACAACCAGTAAAGGGTGTTTTTTTATCATCTAAGATCTATTTCTAATGCTCCTGTTAATGACAACTGGAGGGTTTGATAGGTTATTAAAACATTTTAACATAGATTAGAGAAAAATTAGTCCAACGACAGCTCAATTTTATACAGTCTGTGGTTTGTAGCATAATATTGATGAATAACACAAGGGCCATGTTATTATATCCAGTGATTTACATCTATATCATTTACATCAATGTTCTACATCTTAACTGGTTAGATCAATCGGATTAGTGCCAATATTGTGTTTTTTAAGTGTTAATTTCACCAGGAAATCTATTAATTGAATAGTAACAGTTACAATAGAAATCATTATAGATGCCAATGAAGCCACTACATTCCCGCTGGGACACATGTAACTAACAGTATTACAATGTCTTACAGTCATGTGATCCATGACAGTGAGCTGATATGCAACACTTACACTTAATTAATTAGAGTCATAATCACCTGGGTTTGATTGAGGTTTAGCCCAGTCAGATGTATGAATAAAGGTAGGGAGAAATATCTTCAGGATTCAGGATTCCTTTATCGCATTGGAGCTCAGGCCTCCTGACTTCAGTTTTTCTTTTTCAGTGTAACATCAATTTATGAGTCATTTCTCTCTGTCTCGGTCTGGGTCAGTGACTCTCTCATGTGATCCAAAATTATAATGGCTTATGTCAGGTGCGGGGCATCATTAATCAATCTCCTGTAAGTGATGTGTTATATTAACCTGTTGGGTTAGCAGTTATTAAAAAAGACTTACAGGGCTGGTGTCTCGAATGTGCTTACATCTAGTCTAGCAGTTCATACAGGTTATTTTTTGCTACAAACTGAAGAGGCTGTCTGAAGAGATTCTCATTTGTCCAGATTTAAAATCCAACTTTGATTGAACTTAACTGAACTTAATCCAACTCCAGATTTAAAATGACTTATAACCGTTCGAAGCTGTCAATCTTTCCCTTGAACACTTAAATAAGTCGAAGATGGAAAGATTCTCAGGCAGGTTGGGAGTTAGTGTTCATTTTAATGATTTTGTTGCTGGTTTGCCGGTTTGTCTGTAAGTGTCATAACAGGACATGAGATCAGAGTGTAAGTTCAGCTGAAAGTAAAGATGTGTGTGTATCATGCCCATGTGAGATAAGTGGGATTTCTATGCTAATAACAGCACAAAAAAGCTTTTTAGAGATCCTTAATGGCCTCCATCAGCCGCATGCCTATAGCAATCAAGGCGTTTCTGTTTAGCATTTGCTTTTGGCTTGATTTCAGTCATTCATCCTCACTCTCTCTTTCTCTCTCACACATACAACAGCTTCCATTACAGCAGACATGCCCTTGAATTAAGAGACAAAACTGAAGGTGAGGAGGGAAAAAGTAAAGGTGGGCTGTAAGGGAAGGTGTGGATGAGGAGAGAGGAGACAGAGGGACACACTTACTGTACAGAGAGAAAGAAAAGATAGATAAAAGAGGGATAAAGAGAGGAGAAGAGGATGGAAGCAAAGCCCAGAGCAGGCTCCGTGTTGGCGAAGGAGGGGGAGGAGGTGGGGGAGGAGGAGGGCCAGTAAATCAGCAAGCCTCTTGTCAACACCTCCCACCAGCTCCCCCCCAGGGGCTTCTGAAGCCACTGAGCTGAGAATAACAAATGGCCGTCATTGGCCAGGCAAAAAGCTGTGATTATAATTATCACATCCCACACTGACCTTGCATAAACCTTAATCCTTCTCCAATGGAGCATTTAAATAGGCTGCCAACAGCGACAGAGATGAGGAGCAAGCCGGGGATCGAGGGAGGGGGAGAGAGGAGAAGGGAGGGAAACGCATGGGGAGAGGGAGGAACGTGGGGGAGACGGGAGAGGGAGGCCAGACAAATGTAAAGACGGGGAAGTGGAAAAGGAAAAGGGCCTGGGAGGGTGGAGGAAGCGGGATGGGGAAGCAGGAGGGAGGTGAAGCGAGGAGTGTGTGATGAGTCGCCTGCACCAATGAGGAGGCCACAACTATCTGCTGCACATCCACTGTCTATGGCTGCAAAACCCCAGAACCCCAGAACTGGCTGGGGATAAGGACCGCAGCTAAAAACAAATATTGAGAAAATGATCAGAATGATCGGAATAACAACATTACTAAAATAAAAACATAACATGAATAACTACCTAAATTAGCATGAGATGTGATAAAATGAGACAAAATGTTAAATTATTGTTTACAGTAGATGTTCTCCAGTTATGAGAAGAAGGAACTATAAACTTGTTGTGTAGTTAAGGATACTTAAGGATAAGTACCAAAATATTAATAATAATAAGAAGAAGAATGAGTACAATAATCATTCCCCACACTAATTCCCCAATAATTCCCCCACACTAAGTGAAGGAGGACTACACACTCATTAAGAGATAGAAAATTGTAAAAATGTAACTAGATAAGTCTAGTTACAGTCTAGTTACCTGTAATATCATGCAGGTAAAAAAACAAAAGTCAAATTTCAAAGAACATTTCCAGTCTTTGTTCCATTGCTTGAAAGCCATTTTCTGTCCTCTGCACTGAATAAGCATGTTTAGTATGAACCTGAACATGTTCACTGGCCATATTTAACCTCAAGTAACATTCAGCAAGATGTAACGTCACTAGGAGCAAAGGTAGCATGGAGGTACGCATGGAAAACGTCCATCCACCCCTGTGTAACTTTATGGATTGTGTCATAAAGCAGAGTGTTACCACAGCTCAGCACTAGATGGAGTAACGCTGACTGACCGTCACCACACGCACATCACTGTAACCCACAGCACAGAGCTCAGGCACAGGCAGTTCAATGCTATCAGAGAGAGGCAATCCAGGCAGAGCAAATATGAGAGAATGTGTCCAATAAGACAGGACACATTCAGAAAGAGCAAAATGTGAAAAGTAATGTTATTTACTCTATTAGAGTCTAGTTCTATGACAATGGTGAAAAGTTCCCACTTTATATGTGGCTATAGTTCGCTACTGGAAACATACCCACTATGAGGCTTGTATATCACATTTATTTTGTACATATCTGAACGATGCTTCTGTCATTTTGATTCACACACACACACACACACACACACACACACACACACACACACTCCAGCTCTGATAGGCCCTGCACTATGTTGTTACAGTGTGACACAGCTCGGCTACAGTCGGACACAGGGATCTTTGATGAATCAGAGAGATCAGCCTGTACAGTACAGTCACCGATCTCTTCAAATCTTTCCCTCTCTCTCTCGCCCGCTCTCTCTCTCTCTCTCTCTCTCCCCCCGTCTCTCTCTGTCCGGGCTGGATGTGCGGGTGCAAGTGAGAGAGGCTGAGCCTCAGGGAGGCCAGAGGTCAAGTGGTTTGACCCTGAGGTCAATTGAGTGGTGCTGCCCTCACTCCTACAACATTTTACACACACACCCGGAGACACACATCACTGTAATAGGATATGAAGAGCTGAAAATGTGTTGAAAATACTGCTGGGGTCTAATCGTTCTGCTGATTTTCCTCCTACTCTCTCTGTGTTTGAGTGTGAGAGAGTGGGAGAGTGTGTGCGTGCATATGTGTGTGTGTGTGTGTCTACCAGATCATGTTTTTTTATTATTTGTCACCTCAACAGTGTTTTAACGCTGAAAAGCCAAAGAGCATGTTTACCTAAAAGATTTTGCAACTCTTTCCCCATTTATCTCACCTATGGGGTTACTAAATATGTAGATTGAACATAGAGGTGAAAAAACCCTCCTCGGCTGACATACACACAGAAAGGAACAGCTCTCATTATGAATCTGAGTGTTTCTGTACTGTTTATAAATGCTATGAAGGTGTTTTAATTTAATGAAATTATTATTATCGTTATTGTTATTCTTATTACGATGATAGCAGCAGTAATAAAGCACGTTGTAAAAAGATTAGTCGTCTGACCTTCCGATGAATGAGTATGTTTATTGAAGTGATTTCACTAGAATAAACTATAAAGTGGATTTATTATTGTGATTCGACTGAAGAGGGGAATTACAATCATAGTCAGATAGTGTAAGCAGCCTGGACTGAATTAACTAACTGCTCACACACTGCTTTGCATTAGACTCTCTCTCTCTCTTTCTCTCTCTCTCTCACACACACACACACACACACACACACACACACACACACACACACACACACACACACACACACATACACAAACAGAGGACAGGACATGCTGCATTCTGTCCACACACGCGTGCACACAGATGCGTACACATTATTCTTTTCCACACAGGAACACACACGCGCACACGCAGATATGAGTGCGGGTGGACACAGTGCAGGCCACCAGAGCTGTGCTCCCAATCCATAAATCATAATGTTTCAGCAAAAGCAGAATTTCATTTCCCTGCCGGCGTCTTATCAGCCAGAGGAGGGATATACAGCCCATCACCATGCTCGTTTATTATCTCTGTGAATAGGCTGTGGCAGGGATGGGGCTATAACCTGGTGAGAGCAGGCATGGGACTGTATTAGACTATTAAGTGGAATAGCATATCAGGGCTAAGTCTATTACCTAAAGCATTGCTATCATGCTCCCCCCTCCAGATACTTGCTATCCTGATGCAGCCATGGCTGCTCAGGGGAAGTCCCTTTCATTTCTTCATTGATTATCTGTTCTCTCTCACTCCCTCTCTCTCTTCCTGCCTTTACTGTTCCTATTCAGTTGCACCGAACTGGTGTTACTGCAAACTCCCCTCTGAACCACTGACCTGAAGCTTAGCTAAAATATTACAATATTTGCAATGCTCATTACACAGCAGTGATCCCAAACACTGGTGTAATATGCAGACTATACAAATCATTTGCAACTATTTTATTCTAATTACAGGATGGAATGATCAGTACATAGAAGGGCTGCTCCAAAGCACTGGGCTGGGTCAGTGCATAGACAATGAAAAGCATTTTCACAAGTTTCTGTTCAAGCATCATCTGTTAAGTTTCTTTTCATGCTCCCTTTGCACACACACCTTATGTTTTCACTGACTAGAGCTAAATTTGGAGCAGTTCTTTCTGTTTTCTCAGCCAAAGAACTGGCACTGGCCAAAGAAGACAAAAGCATGATAAAACAGCACCTAAAAGAAGATTATAGGGACGAATAAAAGGACAGCTTTAATACTTTATTGTTTCCTTGCATAAATCTCATTGATGCCTTGGATATTTTTGTCAAAATGTAAAGGGCCAGGGCCTGTTTCAGTTGTCGCCCACTTCAGCTTAGTTTAGTTTACAGACACATGCTGTCCTCATGTGGGTTATAATGAGAAAAATTGTTTAGAAACTATTAAATTCTGTGGGAGCTAAGAAATATCTATAAAAGAGCGGCACATAGTTGTTATTGCCATTTAATTTGACTTCATTCTAGCCAAATCTGTGACATCGGACCTCCCTGCAAAACAAAATGTTCTACAGACATGTAAAATCCAAAAATCAATTCTTGAAATGGGGTTTGAGATGCGGGGCCCCAACAGCTGTACACTCCCTGAAATGCTATTATACGCTAAAAATGAATTATGATGACAACAATTTGTTAATCTTTTCCAGATTTCACCACCTGCTGACTTTGACATTAGGTAGACATCGGTGCGCTGAGATGGAAGTCAGCAGGCAGCTAATCAGACATTTTCACAGGGCAGGACACACTTTTAATTCCTTTCTGGTGAGGTGAAACATTTTTGCTGCAATTAAATAAAATGGAGAGAGAACAAAAGCGATATCGAGGTGTGTATCCATCTCTAAGATGCATGTAGAGGGTCCTTTCATTTTATCTTAGAGTGTCCTTATGACCATCTTTTGATGTGAAATCCATATCATGCTGTAGGAGAGTCAGCAGTAAAAAAAAAAAGAAAAACATAGTTTCATCCTATTGTGGCAGCACCTAAAATCCTGAGGATGTGAAATTGAAAAAATAAACCTGATTTTATGTGTGGGACTAGAAATGTCTTTCTTTAGGTCTTGTTGTTTTGATTGGTCTCAATAACCCCGCCCCCAGCCTCTGACCTCAGCTGCTTCTTATTCCTGGTCCATCAAAGACACAATGCTACTCTGGAACCAGTTTTTTGCTATCTAAGCGTTAGCCCCAAACCAGCTCTAGAGCCATATTTGTGGAAAACGGGCAAAATTGTACATTCAATTTAATGTACATTGTTAACTCTCTTTATACCATCCTCTATGAATATATATGTTGAGTTTGTTGAGTATGTTATGAGTATGTTATGAGTTGAGTTGAGTTGATTTGAGTTGAGTTGAGTTGAGTTGAGTTGAGTCATATTTATGTTACTGGAAATGTAAATTTCCCTGAGGGAGTCATTCTATCTATCTATCTATCTATCTATCTATCTATCTATCTATCTATCTATCTATCTATCTATCTATCTATCTATCTATCTATCTATCTATCTATCTATCTATCTATCTATCTATCTATCTATCTATCTATCTATCTATCTATCTATCTATCTATCTATCTATCTATCTATCTATCTATCATGGTATGGTATGCATCCTATGCTGCAGTGAAGTTAAACTCTTCCATGTTTTCCTGCTGCAAATCATCTCAGAGTTCAATGATTTACATTGAATATGCAAAAGACTCCATGAATACAGTGTATTCAGATGGAATCACCACAGTAACGACAACCTAAGCACGATGTAAGTCTGCGACATATGAACATGTGAACATATGAAGATATGAGTGCATGAACATGAGGTCTGTGGGAGACGGGCCGTCGAGCATCATGCTGAGCTGCGTGCGGGCTCTGACTGACCGGCTGCTCATCAGCCTAAGAGGAGGAGACGTCTTTGGCTCTGACAGCTGATTGGCTGTCTGAGGCTCCTCGGGACGCAGCCATGCGTTGGATTGGCTGCACGCTTCTCAGTCAAAGTGACATGCTAATGTCATTGAAGTAGACAGTGATAATGTCATTCCAGGTAGATAATGTGTTTTGACTAGGCCGAGATACTGGGGATTATAGCAGCGATAATGAAGCAGGGCAATGAAACAGCAGTTAAAGGAGATGATCAACACTGACAACCCACCAATGAATAACTTTATTATTTTCTCCTTTAATTTAACATTTTCCTCTAATTTGTCTCCTTTAATCTAACCTTTATTTAAGCAGGCAGGCATTTAAGAATGAATTCTGATTCGCAATGACAGCCGGGCTGTTAAATTACAGCTGTAGCGCTGGCACCTGGCATTATATTGTAATCCGACGTGGAGAAAGAAGCTTTCAATGGGAGGGTTCTGCAGTTCCTGAATGTGATTTCAATTACACTTCATCTTTCAGCCAGCGGATGCCACATCATTTTGGGGGAAGGACATTATAAGATGAAATGCATGAATGTCAAGTTCATTTCACTTGGGATAGAGTATGTCTTCTTGGCTCTGTTTAACATGAGCCTTGAAATGTCATAAAGTAACTGCTGCTGAATTACCACAAAGAGTTTAATTGGTCAAATGCTATCACAGCATCCTGGCTGCAAGATCTTGTTCTTCCTTGATCTTACTGTTGCTCTCCAGCTGCTTTTTTCCATGGCTGCAGGTCTAACACCTCCCCTCTCAATTCATTCGAATCAGAGAAGAGAGTGCACTTCATAGGATGAGTGGGGACATCAGGCTTTGTATGTGTCTATTTGTGAGTATGCCGTCTCCCCTCAGCTCTGTTTGTTTGAGTTTACTGGTCGTGGGTATGACTGGGAGGAGCCTGCACCTGTTCCTAATGGTGGAGCAGTGCTTGCAGAGTTTAGCCATGGCTAAATGCTGCATGATGCTAATATCTGCCCCCCAGGAGGACAGATACATTGCATAGAGGAGATAACCATAACATAACTATGGAACTCTTCTAGACTAGAAGTCTAAGTCAAATCTCAACTTGATTTAAAGTGCCAGATCATCCCAATGTTATCTCAAGAAACCTCACATAACCAAAACAGAGCCCAACAAAAACCCCATATGAGCAAGTTGAAAGAGGAAAAAGACTGATCTTGCAAATAATGAATTTATTGGAAAGTCCTAGTCTCCCATAGAAATCATCACCGTGGGTTTGAGTTTTTACATATTTTAGTCATTTACATCCGAGTTAACTCTCACACTTGATGCTTGACTCTCTGACTTTGAGCACAAGGAAATGAGACATTGCACATGCAAAGTTACTGGAGAACTCTAAGTTCTCTTGGAGGGTTTTATTCCCCACTCTGACAATCACAGGTGCCACGGCTATGGGCAGTAATTTCCACCTGAATAATCCTTTTTAACAAGAGATGTCTAGATGATATCTGGGCCTCATTAGCCGGACCAAACAATGGGAACTCAGAACTGATAACAATACCATAGAATATGCATATCCTTTTTTTTCTTTTATTGTTCATTCAGGGTTTTATCAGCCGTGTGAGGCGGCAGTCATCTGCAAAAGAAGAGACTGCAACATTCCCAGAGCTGTGGATCATCTTGTCCATTCATAAACGTGTCTATAAAACCTCTGAATATATTTTAAAAAGCCTGATCCTACAGTCCAAATTGATGTATTTTTCATTTATAACCCAAGTCAACTAGTCTACCAGGATCATTTCCATTGAGTAAACCATATCAAATGTAACCAAAACAATTTCATTTACAAAGGTTTATCAACTTGGAGGGAGGAAGATACTGTCCTACTGTTTTATATACAGTTTACACAGCAGCATACACACATCTCCGCTCACACATACACACACACACAGTGCTGCAGCAAAACACATAGTGGCCTCAGAGCTGATCCGGGCAGTGTCTGAGATTAAACTAAAGCCATTTCCACAGAGTTAGAGGCTGCTTCCGTAATAGCCCCTTCTATTATACAGCTGTCCTGTGGAGAGCTCGCAGCTCCACTGCCACTTCTCCACTCCCGAACGTGACGACGGCTGCCTGCCGCCTCTTATTTGCTGATTCGGTTCAGCGGCGGTACAAGCGGCCCCGGCTCTCCCTCACATTTGTAGCAGGTACAGGGTTTGCCATGTGACGGCAGGCAATGAGGCCGAAGCGATAGGCCGCAGCGCGCGGCCGCTCCCATTGAGATGCAGATCTGGGCCTAATTAATTCTCATGTTTAAGAGAATTAAACATTTTTCTGGAGAAAAGGGTCCGCGCCGGTGGGAGCCGCTTTAATATGTAGCCGCAGATAAAAGGAGGAGTGTATTTCTCTGTGACGGACACATATTTATTCACATTTCCCCAGCCAATTTCATTTCAATGTAAAATGAGGAGATGAGGTGAGAGAACGTGGACGGCGGAGCTGGCTAATAGAAAACAATGAGCGGGCTTTTATTCTCCAGAGGCTATTCTGCCGCTGTCAGCGCTCTCTCCCCGCGGCCGCACAATGCACAGAGACAAAGAGAGAGAGCAGCGAGGCCAAGTGCCTCTTCTAAAACACACAGCAGCTTATTAACCCCAACATGCACACACACACACACACACTCAGAGCACAGCAGAGGGCTGCACAGCCATATCAGCCTGTAATATATTGAGGTTATATTCAGGTTGTAATGGTGTTATTAAAGCAACAAGCTCAGGCTGAATAGAGAGAAAATCCTATTAAAATAATTATAGAGGCCCGGGATATCAGTGTGTGTGTAAGTGGTGGGTATGTGTGTGTGTTAAGAGAGGAAGAGAAAGAGAGAGGGCCTGCATACGTAGGCATACACTACAACAGTGTGTGTGTGTGAGTGCATGTGCGTGGGTGTGTGTGTCCTTGGCTTCCTAATGTGTAGTAATAGACTCTGCTAATAGTGATTGCCAGTTAATTTTATTGCTGCTTTTCGTCAGCCTGCAGCTTAATTAGAATGTATTACTGCTACATTCACTCCAGCTAGGCCTCTTAAAAAATAATTATTCCTTCATGTGATTATGCAGTTACATCAGAAATTACAAAAACGATTGTTCTAGAGGGGAGCGATTCGCACGAAATGATTAAAAAGACGGTTTAAAAATTAAAACATCGTATTTTAACACGTTTCTCCATTTGAGAAATGTTCCATTATTGCACCATTGCAGTGGCTGGGGTTATTTCCCTCAAAGTACGTCAGATATTTTATCACAATACGTCAAAGTCAAATGCTAGTACAGCCTGCGAGGTGGAAATGGGCACATAATGTGTTGCTTTAATGTTAAAAATCATGATACTTCCACTCCTAATGGGTTTCTCTGAAGCAAAAGGTTTGTTCATTTCCTAAAGAAGCTGAAAACATAGGTTTCCCAGGCAGCTGATGAATCCACATTTGGTTCTTATACAGCATTCATTTCTTTTTCTAGTTTGTGTCCTGGAATGTCTCAAGTATTCAGCCACTTCCCTATAAACTCACTGTTTTCTATTTACACCTAATTATCTACTAATTATTATGTATCATTACTCATATTATGATTAAAGAAACCTCTTTCTTTTCTATGGGGAACATTTACATAAATGGAAACTACAGATCAAATCAGTTTATAAATAGAATTTAATTATTTCTGCATAATTGGATTTAATTATGGTGTCATAATTGCATGTAATTAATGTGGTGTGACCTCTTCGATATAGCAGGAGGTTCCCCGAGTGCAGCCTACACTGTCTGACTGACTCACAGCACATTATTATAGTTGCTTTGACTAAAAACTCAACAGAATGTTATGAATGTTGTGAATGTTATTGTTCATTTACATGCACCTACGTTGTACAATGAAAGATGTAGAGATTTCTTCACAAATAAACTCAGTTTTGATGGGATCTTTGGTGGCTTCGGTCGACCCACCCTGAGGATCCAGCACCACGTTGCTCACTCATGCATAGAAATCCATCTAATCCATCTCCAAGTTTTGTGTTTCCAAGGCAACGAATGCATGAGGAAAGTTCCAGTACCCGGGACACATCAAAACATTTGTGCATGGATAGTTCATATGTTTGTTTCACATCTTCACATGCTTCACATTTCACATGTTTTCCACATCTTTAGTGAGGGAGGGATCATATATCACATGGTCCACTTTGACTTTGATTTGAGAATGGCATCCTACCAATAAAATATGGTCATATTTAAAGCCATAGTGCGTAACTTCTAGACACCAATGGCATTTTTCAGGTCCACAAGGACACCAGTACAGACAAGTACACATATAGAGACATGGTCCATGTTCTATATGTAACAACATTTCTGTGCTGGCTGTTTTACCTCACAACAAGAAGGGAGAGCGCTGGGCATACATCTTATGAATGTGCCGACTGTCTTATTATAATAATGCAGAATTCCTCTAGGGGGTGACAGAAGTTACGTACTATAGCTTTAACATTCTGGAAGCTGGAAAAGACCAGTTACACAAAATAATGTGTTAATGAATGAAATGGGTCTCAAATGTTTGTAAGAGAAGATTTAAGTTATACACTGAGTCTTTCCTTATTTTGCATTTATAAAAAATCATTCATTCAACACTCTTAACTGCACTTTTACACTCTGTGACTACTCTGCCATCAACTGCCACACAGTGTCCCTGCATGAAGATAGGACCTACAGTAAAAGGCATTAAAATACAGAAAGTAAAATACAGAAAGGATGTAAAATTACAGTTCATATGAAATAAAGCTCTTAGTTTATATGTATATGTCTCATGGTCTTTGTTGAGCAGAGCCTGTTGGCACTTGGTTAGTGGGTTAGTGGGTTAGTTGGTTAGTTAGTGGCTGCAGCCACCGCTGCCTGCCCCTCACACCAGACTCTATCTGTGGTCTTATTTGATCTGCACTGTTCTACTTCATCTGCTCTGCTCCACTCCTGGTTTGTTGTGTTTGGTCAGCTCCGGGTCTGCTTAATGGAAATATTTCAGGCCTGGGTTTTTCTTCGCCACTTTAGCACAACACTCTTAGACTCTGTAATTTACAGGAAATTTGAGAAAATTGTTCCGTTCCATTTTCTCAGCCTGCTGGTTATAGCAGACTGTGTGTGTGCGTGTGTGTGTGTGCTCGTGTGTGTGTGCGTGTGTTTCTTTGCACTCAGTGTGCATACACATGGTGTATCAAAGAGGAAATAAATGTACGTATTTAAAGAGTTGAAATTCTATGTGCACATGCACAACAATTCAAGTAGGTTTCTGCATGTGTGTGGTTGTACATGCACTCATTCGTGTCTGTGTGTGTGTGTGTGTGTGTTTGTGCCTGTCTGTGTGAGTTTGTGTGTGAGTGCACGCTGATAGACATCAGGGAGCCAGATAGCTGAAGGCTGAAGGCATTAAGAGAGGAGAGGAGGACATTAATCTAAAGAAAATTAAAATCCGGAGCGGTGCGTTTAGGATGGAGAGCGACCGCCACTTCTGATAAGAAGTGGTTAAGGAGAGCACAGATTTAGATAAATGGCCAAGAGAGACAGAGGAGAGGAGGAAGAGAGGGGAGGAGAGCCAGGGGGAAGGAGAAGAGGAGGAACGAGTGGTGAGGAAAAGTAGATTATGAGGACGGCGCAGAGAGGAATGGAGGTACATATGGTCGAGAGGGGTAGAAATGAGACGGGGAGGAATGAACAGAATAGGAAGGAGAGGAGACAGATTTGTGGGGATAAGATGAGAGGATGGAGGAGAAAAAGAGAAAGAAAGAGCTGAGAAAGGAAGATAGAAGGAGCTGAAAAAGAGGTGGGAAGCAGAAATTGGGGATAGAAGAACAAATCAGAGGAGTAGGAGAGGTGAGGAGAGGGGGCTGTCCAACAAAATGTGTCAGACCTGAGGAGGCTGTTAATATGGCTTCGCCATGTGTGTTTGCGTGTGTGTATGTGTGTGTGTGTGCAGGCCTCTGTTATGCAGTTCATGTAGATAGCAGTGGCTCTGTGGTCTTGAGCATCAATAACATTAGGTTATCTGTAGAATGGTCTGGTCTCACACGCACACACACTCATGCCTTCAAACACACACACACGCATACACACACACTCACACGCACGCGGCGTGAGTGATAGCAGTGCCACAGAGGTGGCTGTCTGAGGTTAGCAAAGCTGTGCTCAACAGAATGTTGTAGATTTAGGAGTGTGGCCGGCAGACAAGATGTGGAGCAGATTCAGATGCAGCTGCAGCCACTGCTGCCCACTGACACTCTGCAGCGCCTCCAACATGGAGGACACACACACGCACACGCACACACACACATACATACAGAGCTGCATGCTGTGTACAGACAACAAAGCACAATCGCCACAAAGCAAAAAAAAATTTATTTGCACATTGCCTCTTGTATCGGTGATGCTATTTGCTATTCTTCTTGTAGTCTAATTCATATAAATGGGAGTGTTAGTACAATATTCTGGACTTTTTTTAAGCAAGCTGCATTAAATGGCATTAAATTCCAGTGTTGTGTGGCTTGGTGGTTTATTCACAAGCGGTTAGAGCGTGCTGATTTGGTGAATGACCTCCAGTGGGAGACCTGAGCCTCTCTACTCCAGCTGTCTGACACCTACTTAACACCACAGTCAATGTTCTGACCACTTTATTCAGTAAGAAAACCTCCCATAATGGATTGTGAGATCACTCAGGTACTCTAAATGTGCGTTTGTCAGGTGGACTGACAACTCCAGACCACACACACATGCACACACACACACACACTGTCAGGGAGTCAGTGGCCAGTCAATCACTCAGAACAAAGCTTTGAAGCCCAGAGTCAAGCCTGATAGACCATGTGAAAGAGTGATTGTGTGTGAGGTTGTGTGTGCATGTGTGCGTGTGTGTGTGTGTGTGTGTGTGTGTGTGTGTGTGTGTGTGTGTGTGTGAGTGATGACTGCGGGTGTAGCAAAAGAATGATCAGTGGTCCTGCACCGAGTCAAACAGCCACTGCTGGGTTGACATTTGTGTTCCATTATGAGAAGAAAGAAGATCTTTCCAATTGGATTTTGAAAAAGAAAGAAAATAAAAGATAAACATGGCTGAAGCACGAGTTGCTTTGTACTATTGTGCATTGTCCATCATTTGCACAAACCACTTCAAACTTTATTAGCTGAGTTCCAGAAATGTAACCACTGACTGATTAATAATAAGTTGTTATATTCAGACCATGGCATACCAGATGCTAATTTTCAGCAGCAGGGCCTGTTCTGGCCAATATTTCACGTTTCCATAACAATCAGAAACCACTTTCCATTATACCCATCACAACATCTGGAGCAGTTTGTATGTCTCAAATCCAAGGATTCCTGTTTTGGATTAAAACAGTTCTGGATTAAGTAAATGTTTGACTTGGTTTCCTAAGGTCCACATAACATCTACGCGCTGGCAATGAACATCAGCGCTGGACGTAAATCAAATGTGTAAGAATGTTAAAGCCTTGGATCGCTGGGCTGTATCATATGAAGCAGAGTTACAAAGAATTACAGTCACACAGAATAATCCCAGTGCTCGGTGACCATGCAGGAGGCACCACGGTGAGAGAGTAAGGACGTAGCCTGCCTGAGAGGGATGTCCAGCTTTGCTTTAGTCGTAAACCTATATTTATTAATCCCTATCAGCATAAACATAGATGTTGGTGAGAACCTGGAGAAAACCCACACGGACATATTTAAAGACTGTATGAAAAGGTGTGTTAGAGCCCTGACCCCAGGCCTCAAAACAAAGGCATAATTGCCACAAAAAAATTGCAAGAATTGTTTCGAGTTGTTGACTTTTGGGACATTTGGGATTTTTCTAATGTTGAGGATTTGTCCTCGTTTAGACTGTCGTGAATCCCATAAACGAATGCGACAGTGTGTTTCCTCTCTTCGACTCGATCCCAGGAGGCTTGTGCTTGTCTTGAGAGCCGAGGCCTCTTATTAGCTGCCGCTGGAGAATGAACCAGCAGGAATCTAAATGGAGGCGCTGCGGGGCAGGCTAACAGCGGCGCGCTCGGGCAGGTCACGGGACGTGAGTTACAGGATGCGCGCTGTGTATGATGAGGTGTGTTTAGCGGCTATTTTGTGGTGTGCAGGTGATTTCCAGTGATAGGGTTAAGGTCTGCTAGCTTTCCATTAGCCTGGACAGCAGTCAGTCACCTTCACTTTCACCCTTCCTCGGGCCATACATTAACATTTACTCCATCACTGTGTGTGTGTGTGTGTGTTTGTGTGTGTGTGTGTGTGTGCCTGTGTGTGTGCCTGTGTGTGTGCCTGTGTGTTTACTAGTGTTTGCCTTTTTGTGTTTTTTTTTCAGTCTGTGTGCCCCTCTGTTTGTGTGTGAGCCAGAGTGTGTATGTGTGTGTGTGTGTGTGTATGTGTGTGTGTGTGTGTGTGTGTGTGTGTGTGTGTGAAGGTGTGAGTGAGTGTTAATCTCCTCAATATTGCTTCCATGAAATTGACATTTGACAGTAATTGTGTAGCGACAGCGATCCGGCGTATCCTGTCTTCTGATTGGACAAGGATATTACACATACACACTATGACCGGTCACACTTCCTGCTGGTTAACAGCACAAATATAACGTCAAAACAAATCCGCACAGCTTTTTTTTTTCCAAGATAGAGGGATGAAAAAAGAAGAGATGGGATGGAGCCGGATTTTTTTTTGAACGCTGTGAAACAGAAAATAGTTTAGATAGCCACAAAAATAGAAATAAAGAATTGAGGGTAGAGGGGTAAACATGAAGGGAGGAATGAGTCTCTTTTGAGAAAAATGCTATTATTACCAGCAGCTATCTCAGCTACCTCCGTGTCAAGGACAGGCGTGATACTATAAATAAAACTTGTCCCATCCTGAACTTATTTCAACTCTGTTGTGAGGTCACCTGGTGTGGTGATGGTAGACAGGAAACAAAAGCATTAAAGAGAAACCAAGACCCTATTGAATCAGTAATTCATTTTAAAATCCATGATTCAACTAAATATTCATTGTTAATATATAAACCATACCATATACACAAGTGCCAGCAACTGGTGTGATTGATGGACCCCCTCCCTCTGATCTAAACAAGGGAGTTCATTATGAAATGAGCTGTTTTCATTCATAAATGTATGTTTTTGGACTATGGAAAACCCACACCCACACACACACGAAAAGCAGTTGATAGTAAGTCCTTGCTGTGAGGTGACAGTGCTAATGATGCTACTATGTCACCCATCATTGTATGTAGTAGTGCGAGCACTAGTCGTAATACTTTCACAGGTACTTTTCTGATTTAAAATGTTCAGGTTAGGGTCTGTGTATTTAAGGTGGTACTTGACAACAATCCTGCAATAACTGTGTATAAGATCAGTGTATTTTATCTTTTGTATTTCATATTTGTATTTGTCAAGGCATGTACACATCTAAACTGTTTCTTTTTTAATTTCCTATTTCTATATATGTACACATTCAGATTATATTTCTATTATTGTTATATTGTACTGGTCCAGTGAAGAGTGAATGTTTGCTTGGGTTGTTTGGTGGATTTACAACATGTGCGATACTTGAATAAAATCTAAATGTCTGGCTGAGCAACTAATCTGGACTTTTGAAGGTTTCTCCTCACAATTAGAATTTCCTCCCATACACATACACACCTCTCCCATACACATACACATACACACTCACACACACACGCACACTTTCTCTCTGCCTCTCACACTCTTCGTGTCTCCTTCCACCTCTAAGCACCTTGGACAGGACCTACAGCCATTCAACCGCTGATTAAACCTAATAATTAGCTCTCTCTCTCTCTCTCTCTCTCTCTCTCTCTGTGTGTGTGTGTGTGTGTGTGTGTGTGTGTGTGTGTGTGTGTGTGTGCGTGTGTGTGATTTTTATCATAGTTTTGAGGACATCCTACTCTTCTGCAATCATCAGCCAGCTCCCTGTGGGCAGACGCTAATTAAAATCAATAGTCTCCTCAGACTGACACTGAAGGTTTGGCTGCAATGAAGCCACACGACCAACACACAATATTCACCATCCTCAAATTTCACCGCATCCATGCAGAGCGGCTTTCTGGGAGGAAACAAAATTCCGGGAAACACACGCAGTCTGATACGTCCCGCGCTGATACGTCAAGCGAGGAACCTGCGGTTTAAAGGCAATGCTGTAAAGTGTCAGAGTTAATAAAAGCAGGTGTTGACAGTGAAGTCTCTGTTAGCCAGGCAGGGTGAAGAGGGGGAAGGACAAGGGCGGAGGTAGAAGGTCACAGGGACCTTGTTGACCCGGAGATGTTGCTCCGAGATAAGCACAAAAAGCTTTTGTGTGTTCACTGCAGGACACTATAGTGAGCTACATCTCTCTACAGTGCTGATAACATTCAGCTGTACACTATGGAGACTGAGTCTACTGGTGGCGGCCATGTTGGAGGACATATACCCCATAGGCAACAACGAATGATGGAAATTATGTTTAAAAAATCTATGTTCAGACTCCAGGCCTTACTGCTAAATTCACATTCCCTCAACATAATCAGGGGGATTTTATAAAGAGGACTATAGTGAGTTTATTAGTAAAACTGGAAAAAATACCATCAATTATGTCAGTACTGTTGGATGAATTAATTGCTAGGTGTCTTTTTGTGTCTTTTTTATTTCTTGCACACCTGTTCTGTGTTTCCCTTATTCTCCCTAACCTGTTTCCATCAAAGCCTTTTGATTAATGAGTCTAGTTAGCAGCAAATACAGAACTGCAGAACTGCAGCAGAATATGTCATTTGGGATCCTTATTTTTATCAAAATGTCTGTTCTCAGAACAGCTGAATCGAATTAACAGGTGCATTTAAGTGTATTAGTGTACATAGATATAGATATACTCATAGTTATCAGGCTATATAGGCCACTTGACCACTGAAGCGACTGCTTTTTTGTTAATCTACAGTCATTATCTATCTCAAAAAGCAGACTGTGACACAGGGGACAGATGTCCAACCTGAAGGGACACATGGAACATTAAAAAATGTAGAAAACCAGGAACACCAAATAAACTGACCAAATGACAGATTTTAATTTCTCAAGCACAATAACACGTGTTACACAGAGAGATGTGATGGATGCGAATAGCTGAGTTTTTTCATCTGTAATTTTCATGATTTTTACAAACCTGGTCCAAATCTGTTTCTAAATTCGAGGGAATTCCGATTTCATTATTATGGTAATATTAATGGAGGGATGTAAAACTTATAGAGTTGACTTTTTCCCTGAAGCATTGACCCGTTTGTAGATACAGGTAAAAAGTACAGTCGCCAGTGCTGTCATTTGCGAAACAGTGTTCTGAGCTGAGGTGTATGAGTAAACAGTTAAGGCTGCCAAGTTAAGGCTGTACACAGCTGTGAGCAGTGGCCTCTGGCACTGTGTATGTATAGCTGATGTGTTAATAGTGGGATGGGTGTAGGTGATAGCAGTGTAGCAGTGTTTAGTTGCATCCCACATATTAGCAGCTGCTTTCTTTCCATCCATCACACACAGCCAGTCTGCCTGAAACCCACCACCAAATAGACACATTTATCAAAGCCTCTGTAGATGGCAACACACATACACCCTCACACACACACACACACACACACACACACACACCACGTCAGCCAAACCTACAGTAAGTGGAATGGTTGCAATACACACAGTCAGACACACTTGTCCCCCAATACACACACACACACACCACATACACACATACACACACACCGCCCCTCTCTAATAGTGTTGTGCTTGACAGAGTTGTATGTGATGAATTGTATGTCTCTTCCAGACTTCTCAAAGTTAATTTTCTAAAGACTGCTGCCCATTGGAGAGGAGAGGAGATGATAGGACACTGGTCAGTGTGTGTGTGTGTGTGTGTGTGTGTGTGTGTGTGTGTGTGTGTGTGTGTGTGTGTGTGTGTGTGTGTGTGTGTGTGTGTGTGTGTGTGTGTGTGTGTGTGCCTGTGTGTGTGTGTGTGCAGGACTCAGCTGGTTTTCTATCTGAAAGCTGAAGTCAGGGCTGGCTGCTGTGGAGACGAAGCTCTTACTCCCATTTGCTGCTATTTGTGCCACTGAATGAATAAGATTTAAATGTTTTATCTGAAATGTGACAGCTTTGGAATCAAGTTACAAAGCTTTTTTTGGAGGAATGGTAGTGGACCGAGTGTCATGTTTATTGGGGTTTTTTTACACTTCTGGTTTGGATATATTAAAAGAAATAACACAGTAATTAGAGCAAATGGTTTCTTGAACCTCAGGGGGCAGATGATAACTCTAAACAAAGAGGGTGCCTCTGTTGATTAGGGAACAGCCTAATACCTCATCACAATTTTCCTTTTGTCTTTGTGAGGTGTAACCATGTTGTCCTTGCCTACTTGCAACACCTGTGCAACACCTGCGCAATCCTCCCCAGTGACTGACAGTAGGATCAACGTCAACATAGTAGTAAGAGTAAAACAAATTATATATATATACACCGATATCATTTTAAATACCATGCAAAAATATTTAATGCTGATTATGTAATCTATCCATAGGTAAATAAACTATTTATTAAAATAGTATATATTATGATTTAAGTGTTCTATAGTAATGTAAAGAAAGGGGAAGGAAAAGAAACATACCTAGTTTTATCAGTTGGACGAACTGGTCTGTTTAGGACTGCAGCCACCTGTCACCATTATATTATATACACACACCTACTCTCTCTCTCTCGTTTTCTCTCTCTCTCTCTCTCTCATTCTCTCTCTCTCTCTCACACACACACACGCAACTAACTCTCCAGCAGCGCTACGCACGTATGTGTGTGCTTGTGGTTGTGACAAAGTGCTGTCATTATCCCCCTCTGACAAACCCTCACTGAGGGCAATTTCTAGAAATGATTTTAACAATGGAGCACGCCAAATGTCAGCATTCGCTAATTATGTTTATGCTAATTGTTAATTAGTGTCTTAATGGGATGATCTTAATTAACAAAAGCTTTCCGGCTGCTGCTGGTAACAGGGCTGCCATAAAGGAAATGTAATTGCTGCACAGTACTTGATGAACATGGATTTATTGGGCATTTTAACTGCAGCGCTCGTCGTTTAATTCTATGATGGATAGAACAGAGAGAATACAGACTGTAGAGAGCCGTGTGTGTGTGTGTGTGTGTGTGTGTGTGTGTGTGTGTGTGTGTGTGTGTGTGAGGGTGCATCAGGTATTATGACAAGCAGACAGAGCAAATGGCCTTCTGCATCAGGGAACAGTGTGTTGTTACCGTTACGGTGCAGCTGCACCGAGTTATTGGACTAATTTGTTGCTGCAACCACGGGCCAAGAATAAAGTATGAGGGCTGCACAGACATTCAGGATGGCAAAACACATTTTTAGGAGGTCAGAAATTTTAATAGAAAAACTGGCAAGTCAGACATACCCCAAAAGAGAGGCTACTCCCCATAGTCTGCTTCATTAAATTGGAAAACTTTGGAGCACTAATAAGAGCGCATAGTCTGGTACAGCTTGTAACATTTCATACTAATGTTCCCATTTGGGACAATTGTGGAAGGGTGTACAAGTTCTATAAACCTACCCACTCCCACTTCCACCTTTTTCCCTGTGTCTGGTTGAGCAAGAATCAGAATCAGTCACTACCCAGATGGCAAGAGTCAGTCTGCATAAACTATATTTCACAAAGGGAATTTGGGAAGAGGTATCAGAGACCACAGCCACTGCCTTTTATTTGGCTCGTATTTGTGTGTGTGCATTTGTGTGTGTGTTCAAATGATATGTACCGTAATGTGTCACTGCAGTGTTGTGAGACGCATGGTTTGTGTTTTACTATGTGTGTGTGGGGCTGTTGGCATGGGGGGGGTTGGGGTGGGGAGGGGTCATAAACAGCAGAGTGGATACATTGTGTTGTGGAGATAAAAGATTCCAGTGGACAGATCAATAGGCCATATCAGCCTGCTGTTAAATTACTGATAACACTATTTGCTTTATTTGCTTTTTTTTTCTGCTGCTGCACACATGCCACATTTCTCTGCCCGGAGCTCTGATGTTATACTTGACAGCTGTGTTGCTGTGTGTGTGTGTGTGTGTGTGTGTGTGTGTGTGTGTGTGTGTGTGTGTGTGTGTGTATTTATGTGTGTGTGTGTGTGTATTTATGTGTGTGTTTATGCACCCCTATATGTTCATGATGTCCTTACACTGATGTAGGGGCCAAAAAAGTTACACAAAGACACTTTGTAGACACTGAAGGATACATATGAGATCACAATTCACTCCTTCACATGAATGTTAAGTATAATGCAGTTCTTACATGAATTATTTTGTCATTTCCGAGTGCAATTTTTTCAACTTTCATCGTGCTGGAGCACTGGAAAACTGGTGAGAACAGCAATTTAGCCATACACACGTCTATATTAAAAATACTACTATAGCTACAGCTTCAATCCGTATGCATCTTGGGAATTCTGTACTCTGTTAATTCTAATTATCTGCTTCAATCTCATGCATTACTTGCTCCTAATAAAGTAATTATGGTGCAACATTAGGCGATGATAACACTAACTGTGTACAGTGCAGGTGTGGCTTGGTGTTGTAATTGTTGGGTGATCTGACTTAATTATCCAGGCTCGAGTGCCACAGATTGGAACATCTTGTCCTAATTATGAGGACTGGAAGTCTTTCCTCCACTCTGATTGGATGTGACAGGAACAAGATAGCTGAAGACAATAGGGACATGAAATGGATAGATAAGAAATGGAAATCAGTGATGTTTTCAATGTGGACTGCATGCGGCCAAAGATGTCCTATTATTAGTAATATTATGTAGTTATATAGTTAGAGTAATGTCATTTAAGGCACATGTAAGCACTCTTCTGCACTGAGATTGCACGTGAACAAGCGTTTTGAGTCTGTATTGGCGGTTTTTGGCAAATCACTCTGATAACTCATGGAGTCATTTTTTACAGACTGTCAAGCTGAGGGAAATGATTGTTTAGATGGGCCATCGAGGAGCACTGGGCTTCACAGTGCTGACTGTATGGCTCCTAAAGGCTGGTTTCTTTCACAGACTGATAATTTTGGACAGCACTTTAGGGCCTGTATTTTAACAATGCGCTTGCATTTATGACCAGTAGCCAGTTTTGTTAAAGCCATTTATGCAACAATAAAACACTTAGATATCATTTCTATTTTACTGTAAAGCTGCTCCCTCTTCGATTAAAATGCATAATATGCTTGCTTGGGCTTGTTAGCTAATTAAGTGAAAGATATGGAGCCTTTGACTGTATGGGTAACTTTGAAAAGAGTTTTATAGAGGTTTATGTAAAGCTATACCCCAAGTCCCTATAGTTTAAGCAGTTATTTTCATGAAATGGACAGAGTCTCAGTAACAGACTAAAAGACAGAGGGTTATAATAAAAGCATGACACAAAGTTAAGTGTCATTAAAATTAGATAATAACTTGCGTATATCACAGAGTGGACACAGCTATTTGCGGCCCTGAATTAAAAGCCCACAGAAATGGGCCACTGTGAAAAAAGTCCTAGACTCTCAAAGGTTGTGTTGAAGTGTACGTGCGTGTGTGTGTGTATGTGTGTGTGTGTGTGTGTGCTTATCTTCTCTAGTGCCCCTGTCTATAACGCAGGGCTACAGAACAACAGCTCACAATTTCATTAGCTGAAGGAATGTGAGTGGACTCTGCAGGAGAGAAGGTTTCCCTCCCTGTGTCCTTATAAATGTTGTCAAGTGGGCAGCTATGACCTGATAGCTGGCCACTATGTGAGTGTGTGAGTATGTGGGTGTGTGTGTGTGGAGGGGGGTGCGTGCATGCGAGCGTATGTGTGTCTCCTTCCAGCAGTAAAGTGTGTTTTATTGGAGTTAACACTAAGGTCAAATAAAGCAGATTTATTTCTACGGATTACTAGCACTCTGCTAGCCAGTCCATAAAACAGAAACCAATCACTGACACACACATACACACTCACACACACATATACGCACGCATTCACACTGAAGGACTTTGCAGCAGAGATATCATTGCTACTGTGTGAGCCAGCCAGTCTCAGAGCGAGGTGTTAAGTTCGACCATTTTAGCCCTGAAGAACAACTAAAACCTTCAAAGTGGGTTCAGAGTTACAAGGCAGGACACGGGTTCATTATCTCAGTGTCTGAGCTTTAGACAGGACCCTCGTACCAGAGCACAGTATTAACATTTCTGCTGAAATCCCTTTTCCACTCATTTCACTGTCGTTTTATGTTGCGCTTTATGTTACATTTCACTATAATGTACACAGAGGAGTTTCGTCTTACCACTTTTTTCAGTTAATGACTAAATACTACACTGTTTGCTATGACCCGGAGAAGATTAGTCCGAATTATGCATTTGTTTTCACTGAGGTTTCACTATCTCTGTTGTTGCTTCTTCCCTCCAGCAGGTGGATCCTTAACAGCCTCGTTGCTAGACTCTTTTCTAAAATATTAGAGTCCTATTACCCCAGCAAAGATACAGTAAAATAGAATAAAAAGATCAAGATGGTACATGAGCATAAATGCAATATGAGCTTTGAATTGTCCTTAGTGAATCAGATGTATAGAAGCAAGCCACTTCATGAAGCTGAGGTAGTTGCCAAAGAGAGCAACTTCCTCAGAGACATCAGTTAATAAAAGTAAACTGAGCCCACTGAGTGAAATAAAATGCTCTGCATCTTTAAAATACTCAGTTTTAATGTCATCATCAGGCTAATGATGACATTGATGACATGATGTTAAAAATGAGACAGCAGGATTTAATAAATGATGTATCGATAGAATGATAACACGACAGCTTGGCATTAGACATCAAGAACAACACAAACAAATGAACTAAATGAACAACTGCATGACCAATATGAGAAGCAGCATTCCAGTCAAACTTCAGTTGCAACTCTGTGTTGTACCTGACAGGATTAAGACAAGACTCTTCTTGTGAAAGCATTACAGAGACAGAAAAGCTCAAAGATGATTGACTGATTAATCAATTACTGAGCAATAAAATGGCATTTCTCAGCTACACATAGCACTGATTGGCCACCATAATTTCCTGCTTTGTCAGGAATGATCGCTCATAAATATTGATCTGATGGTCTCCTCTCCCTCCCGCTCCCTCTCTCTTGCTCTCTTTCTCTTTCTCTTTGTTTCTCTGTGTATGTGCAATGCATGATCGGCACTTTGTGTGTCAATATTAGATCATGTAGACCACATATACCCCATCAAAAAATGATTCCACTGCTAGTTCTGGGCTGATGCTAATGCTGGGTCAGAGCTTATGAGCCAGTTGAGAACCAGCTGCTTTTCCACTGCTCAAGAGCTACATCATTATACATAAATAACATTGCTCACTGGACATCAAAATGTGGATTTGCCCTCAGCCACCCATTGCCATTTCAAATGCTGTCCCCCTTTTTTGGTCATGTCTGCATCTCAGTGACTCCATCCTCAGTCTCTGATTTTGCTGGCTGTTTCTCCTGTACCAGCAAAGAAGTAATGCTTTTTTAGAACCTTTTTTTAGGCCCAGAGCCTGTTCTTTGTCAGTGGAAAATAAAGATTGGCTCCAAACTATTGAGCACGAGTCCCAGAACCAGCACTTTAACTGCCTATGGCTGCCTGTGGAAGGGGGGTTAGGTTGTCAACCAAACAGAAGAGAGACATTTGCCATCAAAGAGTAAATCGACGCCTGTATCTGGGTACATTTTCTTGATAATAACGTGATCATGGGCCTCTGCATTTACACCTGAGACTGATAAACATTCTTGTTATGTTAATTCAGACGGTGCAGAGCTCAGTATGTAAAGCACGCAGGCAGAGCTGCAGCCTGGAGGTCACAGGAAGCCAGGATCTTCAGGGGCCGCTATGACAGCAGCAGTACGGGTTCAAAAAGTTCACGCACTACTTTTATGCTATTGCCAGCTTTATGGTGGAGTATGACAATTATTGTGCATTGTCAAAATTATACTAAAATTACATCAGTCATAACACTTTGGCACTTCGCTTTTTATACAATTTCACCCTTAATCTGACAGGCCTGACCTAAGTGCAGTTTCTTCAGTCTGAACTACAGCATGTAAATGCTACCTGCATGATAGGCGTTTGTCCTATTAAACCTTGGGGATTATTCATCCCTTGTGGGGGTTCCTTTCAGGAAATCCAGGCTCTGCAGCTGCCGGTGGACAAGGTGCCTATAGCTCTGGGGAACATCAGCCATGATGGAATTTGAACCTGAGATCTTGGGTTGCAGGTCGAGATCATTGGGCCAAAGAAAGTTATCACAACAGTAACAGTGATGACCAATAACAAGGTAATCAGAGCCCCCTGAGTGCTGTCACCGCTCCCCAGGCTGTTGTAAAAGTGACCTAAATGATTCTTCTGAGGTTCATCTGAACGTTTATGATGTTTTCTGATGTTTCTGAGCCTGACACAGCAGAAAATTCTCAATGGTTTGTTGTTTGTTTATTCTCGATGGAATTGTTCAACTGAATGATTTTCCATGGTCAGAGCACATCATACAACATGTTTGTTTGTCCATTTATGTCTCTGTTTTAAACACAGAGACGGTGACACGTCTGCTGACGTCTCATTCACCGCTGTGGCCGTGTGTCAGCTAAGGAGCGTGTCCGCGGTTAAAGCCACTGCCTGAGATCTCACGCATACTGATCACTGAGCCGTGACTCCCACTATTAACCCATCTGCTCCCGCTACCGCCAACTAACCTCAGGGGTACCACAGAGATCAGCACAGTGACCTCCAGTCTATCTGTCATCCCAAACCCATCCAACCATCTCCGTTCTTCTCCTAACGCAGCTTAATGAATCCACTACGTAATTATGGAAGTAAGGCAGAGCCATACAAAACTAAATGAGTTTATTTCTTTTAGTATTCTAGCGTTCATAGACTCATATACTCAAGCCGTTTTGCTGTATTTAATATGAAGGGAAAGTTTAACAAAACACATGGGAACGTTTGGAATAAATAAAGAAACGCTGTTCAAAATATCTTGTTCTACACTTTGTCTAATGATCAGAATTAATCATGTTACCTTGCATATGAACTCCAGCTCTACTGCCAAGAGTGGTGCTCCTGACTGCATATCTCAGTCAAAAATAAAATAAAAGAAATTTACTGGGAATAAGGCAAACACCCACAGGGTAAGGTGTCTGACTGAATAGCTTCTCAAGATCAATAAAAGCTTTCTGTGTGAATTGTTTAATTTCAATTTTGTATTGAAATACACCAGTCACATCTATCTGGTATATTGCATCCATTAATACTTTTAATTAGTCGTGTAGTTTTCTCCTTGAGGCTTAACCCTTCATTGTTTCTGTTTTTTATTACTCCCTTTCCCCTTCATAACAGCCTGTTTATACATTACTCTGTATATTTAATGTCATGTTTATGAGTTTGCACCAAAGCACTTTTTTATTACTGGTATTGATAAGTGGTATGTACATAAATGTTTAAAAAGAAATAAACATACAGTGATGAAGAAACACATCTGCCTATGCAAAAGTGTGGCTCCCTGGTGTGTTCCTAAAGGGCAGCAGTGAAGCCCTATGGCACAGGGTAAGACGATGTTAAGAACCTCTGACTCCTGAAAGTGTGAAAACGAGGCGAGAGAAAGACAGAGAGGCGGCGAGAGAGACAGGCAGAGAGAGGTGGAGGGAGACGGAGACGGGCAGACAGTAGAGTTTAATGATTCCAGATGAGCTGAGTGGTCGGCCTGACAACTGAAATGAACAGGAATCAATAGTGAGAGCGTCTGTCTGCAGCAGATAAGACACACACACACAATGTTGACTATTAAAGACGACAGCTTGAGATATTACACTATTAGTTATGCTATTTTTAATCAGCTATCATATTTAATTAATTCTTCAGGTCAGATGCTATCTGAGTGTCTGTGGGTATGTGTGTGCGTGTGTGTGTGTGCGTGTGTAAAGGGGGTTTGTGTGTTTGTGTGTGTGGGTCAAGTGTGTGTGTGTGAGTGGAGGATGGGGGTGCTATTACTCCTGTAATGGGGAAAAGGAGGTGGGCTAATTTAAAATATAGACCCTTGAAAGACACAAAATAGAAAAACAGGAGAAATGGTGTGAGCAGAGAGAGGGATGGAGAACAGAGGGAGACAGGGATGAAGTAAAGGGCAGGAACATCATTTGAACAGAATGTTTAACGGTAATAAACAGGGCTATATGGGGTTTTGAGAGCCAGTGCTTTTGGAGAGATATCAGTTTGGTTGATAGCAGGCAGTTTGTGCTGGTAGATGATATTTTTTAACATTTTAAAATTCTGTAGCAGGGCATTTTAATGTTTCTTGTGACTGCTTCTCGCCAGGCCTGTCAAGCGTTGACAGGTTCAAGCAACATTTAGATACCTCAAACTCTTGGGGCTGAGATATGAATCACAATTGTTTATTTGCCCATTTTCTGTTTTTGTGTTGACGTATAATAACATAATATGCTGATAATAAAGTAAATCATCAAGTTATAATATGAAATCATTAACATTGAGCATTTTGGAACAAATTTTTTTTTCTTCTATTTCTATGAATATATGAACAATCAATGTGGTGTGTGGGACAGCGTAATAAGTTGAATCATTTCACACAAAAATAAGAGGAAGAGGAAGATATTTATGCAAACTGTGTGGACCATGTCTCGCAATTCAACCAATTAATCTAATGCCCTGATAAATTCTACACAATACAAAAAGTGGTGTGTATCAAAACAATAAGATACGGTATGAATAAAGTGGACAGAGACAGTAGGGGGCTGTGGAGATGAAGGTTGTAGGTCTGATGAAAGCCTCGGTATCATCACCTCCCTGTGACCAGCCACCAGCGTGAGATCAGGCAGCTCAAGCTGCTAATTATAGTAATTATGATTCATTACTGGCTGAGATTAATTTAATAAAGAGGAGGCTGAGCAGAGCTCGTTAACCTTCATTAGAATAATTACAGACGCAAGACACGGGCTCATTCTCACACGCACGCACGCACACACAGACGCGCGCGCACGCACGCACGCACACGTGCTGAATGGTGATGCTTGGGAGTGTCTCTTGGCACACACGGTGGGAACCAACTCTGTTACTGAGTGCAGGTGCGTCTGGACTGAGTGTGTGTGTGTGCGTGTGTGTGTGTGTGTACATAAGTGGTAGGCTGTGACTATGACGTGTCCCCATAGCAAAAATGAAATATGGCAGAGAGGGCTTCGAAGTGTGAACATTTTGCAGCTCTTCACTTTAACTTAATTATTAATAATGAGTCAATAACAAAATTCAAGCACACACACACACGCACATTTATATTATGCCACTTTGCCAATGATGCAGACCTTTTAATGCGCATCTGTGCATTAACATGTTCTTTTTAACAGTTTTACAGTGAAATAATTGTGCATTTTTTTCATCATTGGATCAGTGGCATTCAATATTTCATCTCATTAATATCATGAATACTACAGTAGTTGCTTTTTCTAAAGTTTCACATTATTACTGGTATAAATTCAGTTTTTAAATGACCAATTTGACGGACGAAGCTCGGTCTAGAAACCCTCGCCACTAATTTTGATGTTACAAATGTGCTGTACAATACAATTGGGATGACCTTTAAACGTCATTTATCTTTAATTTGACGTGATAAACATGGAATTGACTGAGACTCTCAGTGAAATCAAGAAGAGGCTGACTGTTTGGACTCTTTCCACAAAGGAAAAAGGGCCCACAAAGTGCACATTCTTCCTTAGTCACTGGGCTGATTTTCTCCCACATCCTCTCTGCTCATTGTTCCAGTAGCTGTGTGTGGCGCCAGTGCTTTATAGTTTACTTCCACCATAGTTAAAATGCTAATATTTCCCAAGGTGAATAAGCTGCTGTGTTATTTAATACAGTTAATATATTGACTGTTTTAAAATAAAGCCATAAAGCCTCCTGGCGGAAGCAGGAAGTAGATCAAAAGGCCGCCGTAATGGGTTCAGCTCTCTGATTGGCTAATCATGTCTCATTGTTTCAGCCATTATTTTGCTCAACTTTTAATTTTTTCCACCTAAGGATCATTGAGCAAGGCAATTACATGGAGCTGACCTTGTGTATTAGAGCTGCGGAGGAGGAGGACAGGAAAGATGTCCCATCACCCCTTTTCTTTTCTTTTTTTTTAAATTTCTTCCACAACAATATAAAAAGTGTGGCGTCAGAGCCTCCATCACTATCCCCTTCTCCTCTGTGGCTGAAAATGAGAGTCAACGGAATATTAAGTCCCAAGCATTTGAATAAACACGTCGCGTGTTAAATCAAAATCCAATTCTGTGGTCTATTATTTTCTGGCATAGTAATGACTGCCAAGGATTAGGAATCAATATTTCACTGCAGCGGGGACATTACAGGCTTTATTCAGGCCGTAATTGAGTTTTGAGGAGAGGCCCTACGCTGGAATCTGCATTCAAGATAAGGGCTCCTTTCATATGGAGTAAAGCTAAAACATGGCTGAGACACGTCGAGGCTACACGTCAATTACATCACACTCCAGTTAACCCTTCTGCGCAGCACTGGACCTGTGCAGCTCTGCTACACATAGTGACACCGAAACACCTGTCCAAGTCCAAAAGTCCAAGTGTTATATAAACACTTATACTATATTTCTAACCTTATGGGCAGCGGGCATATATGAAACGCTGTTATACGTGTCACAAAGTTACATATAACAAAGTTAAACATGTAACAACCATGTGACTTTGTTTCCTAGCTGAACGAGAGAACCGACAGTTAGTGGAGTCGAGTTTAATTTGTGGTCAATTAAGAGTGAACGAATAAATAACCCCATAAATGAGGAGGTGAGAGTGAGTGTACACGGTGGAGGGTCCGCGAGGGGCCGTTGCTACAATCCAAAACAGGTGCGGAGGGAGAGCGGAGCGCGCGAGGGGGGTTGGGGGGCATTTAACTAATAGAGAGAGAGAGAGAGAGAGAGAGAGAGAGAGAGAGAGAGAGAGAGAGAGAGAGAGAGAGAGCACGTTGGTGTGTGCGTGTTAACTCTGGGACAGACAGCTCAGCCTCCTCCTTGTCCCGCCCTCCTCTCCTTTCCTCTCCTCTGCGCTCCTCTCCCTCCGTCCTCACGCGCACCCCGAGGTGAGCAAAGCAGACGGCGCGCGCGGTCCTGCAGGTTTGCACGCTCCCTCTTGTTGATGTGCGCGTGTCGAGCCCGCGAGACACCGGCTCCAGACCAGTCCTGACTGCCAGTTCGCCGGAGCCGCTGCGGAGGATGAGGAGGATAGACAGGAGACCGAGAGAAGAAGAAGAAGTTTGAAGTGTCCGCGGGACCGAGTGACAGACGGCGCTGCTGCCACTGCCGGACTGTGACCTATGGAAAAGTTTGCCGGTGCGAAAACGTCATCGGAGACCGGAGGCTACAGACGGGGACTTGCCACTACCATGAGATCCCTTTAAACGACGTCTGAAAACTCATTTTGCTGCTCCCGCATTTAACACGGAACTCTCGATATATGGGACAGGGAGAGTGGAAGTGATGAACCGGGACAGAGCGGTACCGGGGCCCGGAGCGGACACGGTGCTCAGCCGGGACAGAGTCGCAGCAGGCGGAACCGGGGTCGGAGTCGGTGTCGGGGTCGGGGTCGGGGCAGACATGAACCGGGACAGGCCGGCGGGGCCCGGCGGGGACGGGGTTCAGACCGTGGTGGGTCCGGACAGCGGGGACGGACTGGACGGAGGCGTCGCCGGGGACAAGCGGCTCTTCTCAAACCCGGTGACCGCAGGAAGAGACGTTCAGGTCCCGGAGAACCACACGGAACCTCCGCCCACCAACCCGGTGCTGGCGCAGCCTCAGCAGGTAGAGGACGGAGAACTCAAAGTTCTTCCAGAGTTTGTCTTTGTCACTGTCACCATCACTTTGAAGAAGCACAATTAATTAACACAGGTGCTGCAGACATGGCCTGAACTACCGTTTAGCTGTTAATGAAGTGGAGAGAACAGTGTGGCGCAAGTTCACACTTGTGGAAATACATAAAAGAGAGTTAAATGTAATAGAGTTCGAGCTCATGTTGTTTTGACGGTAATTTCTTTTTTCTTTTTTCCTTTTTTGGTTGTTTGTTTTTTGCAGTAATAATGTGGATAGTATCGGTTCAAACGTCCTGGGACTCTGGGACAAGGCAGATCAGGACTGAATTCCAGTGTAGCTGTAAATGAAGGAGTCAGATGTCTGCACTGATGTGACAGGAAACAACAATAATAAACCTGGTAACACTAGAGCTCAGAGGGGGATTATCGCACTGACTCAGTGAAAAAAGGGTGAAAATCTGAGCATGTAAGGTTTTTTTGTGAACTGGAATTACAGGCGAATTAATCGCAGAGAAATTAAAATTTAATTAATAGTGGCTTTAAATAAACGAGCAGCCAGCACAGACTGATCCCTGGCGTTGTGCAATCCGAATAGGTTACAATTCATTAGATAGGTAGATTAGCCCCCCCGTAAATAAAGGATTATTCCTCTCAATAACAGCTCTGATCATGGGATTGTGTGATTATTCTTATCATCAGATGTTAATAGGCCCCTGGGTGCTGTGGCCGCGTGCTCCCAGGGATTATTTAAAGGGAGAATTATAATATTATTCATGTGAGATTATTCATGTGGACATGCTCCAGACTGGCCTCATTAATAAATGAATGATCCTAATCAGGCTGTAGTGCAGGAGGGGGATCCACCCTTTATCTGCCGGACACACCTGCTCACCTTATAAATCCTCTGTCAGATCTGTGTCATATAAACACACGGGGTCACACCGCTGCTGTTATAGGAGTGTTTTTTATGGAAAATCAGACATTCGTGCTTTCAGTCAAAAATAAAAATGGCTCTGTTTATTTTACATCCACGGTCATGGGGAATAATCAATAAATAAAACCCATTCGCCTTTTTTTCATAATCTCTCGACACATTTCCCGTGAAAATAAAATAGGATGAGTCCCCCAGTCCTGGCAAGTGTGTTTTCTCTGTGAACACAGTTCAGCGTCCGTTTAATCGGCCTAAACGCTGCGGTGTGTGTGTGTGTGTGTGTGTGTGTGTGTGTGTGTGTGTGTGTGTGTGCCTGCAGGCAGACAAGACTGGACCTCAATACACTAGTTACACTAGCTATTAGGCCTGAGGCAGGGACGATCACCAAAGGCATAAAGATCATGAGTCACAACTAATATTACTATTGTTATTATTACCACTATTATAATCATCACCACGGTAATTATCATTATTATTCTATTGTTACAGGATTGTTTATAAGTGTGACAATTGTTATACAGTGTATCTGTTCAAATCAGTTCAATTAGAAATAGATATAGTAGAAATAGAATAGAAATACATATAATGGGAGTTCTATACTAAAGCTGCTGATAATAGTAATAATAATAAGGGGTGATAATGATAAATCAGCAGTAATAGTTACACAGTGTCTCCTCCGGCAGGGCCCGGGCCACCGGACCACCTCTTTCTCCGTGCTGGACATCCTGGACCCCAACAAGTTCACCAGCAGCCGCCGCCTGCAGCACCGGGAGCACCGGGAGCACCGCGAGGCCCGGGAGCACCGCGAGCTCAGCGGCTACGGGGCAGCCGAGCTCCGGAGAGGAGGCGGCCCCGGGCCGGGGGGGGCCGGCCTGGACGAGCCCGGCCTGGAGCCCAGCAAGGGCTGCTACGCTCCGGACGACTACCACAGCAGTACGTTCACACTCAAAAAACAATTCACTTTTGATGCGTGTGTGTGTGTGTGTACACTAGACATAAAAAATGTCCTCATTTGGAGGCAGAGTTTAAGCACTCAGCGAAGTTCTGTGATATTGAATTTGTGTTTTTATTTAGCCTTACTTAGTTTTTCACTGTACGTTTGTGAAGGGTGCTTTGGATTTGGTGTGAATCTCTTCATTTCGGTTTCCTACATGCAGACGCGTGTATTTACAGACAGACAGGCAGACGGCAGAGTTTAGTTTTTAATTCTGAGAGCAAGTCTCTGTCGGCAAAATAAAGCACCGGGTAACCACCAGCACCGCACGGTTGTGTGTGTGTGTGTGTGTGTGTGTGTGTGTGTGTGTGTGTGTGTGTGTGTGTGTGTGTCTGTGATCGTTATTCGCTATTGATTGGTGAATACCTGTGTGAGCATGTGACTGCGCCTCCGTCCAGAGCCATGAACAGCGGTCACTTCCGCCGGTGATATTCCGCTGTCTCCCCTTCCCAACTCCTCACTTATCATTGTTTGGACACACACTCGCTTTTTCTTTCTTTTCTCCCTATTTTCTTTATATTGTCTCCGTAGATTATTTCCGTTTTCATCCCCAGTAAACTCATGAAATATGTGTCACAAAAGCTAAACTGCTTAAGCCCCAAACTGCTCTCAGGAGCAGAAAACGTAGAGATGAATAAAGTGGTAATCTAAAACGCCCTGCTCGGTGCCTTTACAACTCAAGTACGTGCTGATTTCGTTTCATTTCAGTCAATAATTATCTTCCAGATCACACAAGATAAATATTTAGAAGACAAATTCTACAGGTTTTCATTTTTAAAAAGATTGTAAAATCACATAAACAATAATCATACATTTGGCTTGTTATGTGATTTTTTAAATTGCCATTACGTTGAAAACCATCAGAGTTTTTGCTTCTCTCCACCAGCCAATCAGATATCAATATAACCTGCAAATCGTTTTCTTGTCATTTTTTACATGATACTTACACAGGATATTTTTATTTGTAGCCCACATTAAATCCAGGTGATTTACATTGTCTGTTTCAGTAAAATGCACCTTTTCTTTGAGCTTTTCTTTTTTTTCATATATATTTAGTACCTTTTTAACGTTGGGGCCTTTTCATTTCTGTTGTCTCAGATATATAGTTTTTAAACGGGAATGTTAAATATATTTATAATCATTTTACTGATGTTTACTTTATTATTATTATTATTAAAGTGACAGAATTAAACCATGCTTTCACTACATTTTTATCGTTGCATAGTTTTAGATATTACAGCTGTACCAAGTGAATACAATACTCACTTGGTACAGCTGTGAAGCTTTGGCACAGATGCTGGGTGAGATTTGATCGAGATTTCTCTATTGGTTGGCACCTGTTCGTATTTATTCCCTGTAACATCTATTATTATTATTGTAAACATGTTGTGTGCTGTTCAACACGTTCCTTACTTTCCCATTACTTTTATTTGATTTTATGGTTAGTAAGTGGCAACATCTTAGCTTGGAAGCACATACATCCATGTTTAGGTCGACCTGCCCCATGAGCATGTAAACTCCAGACAGGAAGGAGTCCAACCCGGATCCTTCATGCTGTGAGGAGATAGTGCTAAATCTTTTTTTCAGTTTTATTTCCATGACATGGTCTCAAGATGAGCAAAGTGGTTAATGCAGGAGACAAGAGATGTATAATGAAACAGCTGGAAATGGACAATGACACTATCAAGTTTAACCATATGACTGAGAGAATAAGAAGGTTTTTAGCCTAGATTCAATAATGTCAATGGAGACTACATCTCAAAACCGATCAAGCAAAGCCAGTTTTGAGAAAGTGGGAGACGGTAGGGAAAGGCTGCAGATTTTTGACTTCCTTTGGGGACAGAGAGAAAGGTACAGTATGGGCAGTGCGTGTGGGAACATAAGGAGTGATTTGTAGCTTGGTAAAACCCTTTGTCATGTCCGATCTGCACCGGATTGGGAGCCATTGGAGAGCAATTAAGGCCAGGGTTGTGTGTTCAATTTCCCTGCTCCTGGTTAGTATTCTGGCACTCTTCCTCTCATCTATTGTGTCGCCTCGCAAACGAATGTTCTTCCAGAGTGTGAAAATGTGTGTGTGTGTGTGTGTGTGTGTGTGTGTGTGTGTGTGTGTGACTCCCGTGGTCAGGACATGGAGACAGTCAGAAGAGGACTAGATGTTGCAGACTGAGTCTGCGATCACTGATGAGCTGCTCACTGTGTTCAGAGCTGCAGCGACAAATCAATTCATTGTATATTAATTATCTAATAAAATCATTGACAACTTTTAAAATAATTGCCAAGTCAATTAAAGCATTTTTTTTAAATAAATGAGATTGATTTTATGAAATTAATCTTAAATTCTCTAGTATTTTCTAGGACAAAAAAGGCCTTGATCCGATTATAATTTAATTTTCACTACATATGTCACAACAACAAAAATGATGCCTTGCTGCACCTACAGTTACTGTTTACACTACCCATTGCAATGTGCAAAAATCACAGTAAAAATTGCTGTGGAAACAGCTAAATATTGAAAAACATCTCAAATATCGCAAATACATTTTTGCACTCTCACACAAAAACATGATAATATAAAAATTAATTGGAAAATGGTAACAGACTCCTTTTTGTCTAGTTTTTTCGCATTTACTCGTCACCAGAAATGACGTAGAGGTCACATGACTAGTTTTAAATAACATGGAGGATATTGAACTTTTTCCAAATCTAATACAAAAATCAGATAAGTCAAATAAAACGATAGACAGGTGAAATGTGTTGGATGTCCTCTCAAAGTGGAGTCGTGCAGAAGAAAATTATATGAAAATGTGATTAAAAAAAATCAAAAAAACCTACAGCTATTACACATCTGCAAAATCAAAGTAATATTTCTAAAATTTCGATCAAGTACATTTGCAACTAGTGTGTTTAAAGTAAGACTCCACTTGAAGAACATGAACATCTTGGATGAAGATCCAAAACATTTTGCAGTTCCATTTGATTTTTTAAAATTTGATTTAGAGACAAAAAAGGAAAAAAATGCTCCTGAAATTCTTTCTGAATTGTGAAATGATCCGGTCATGTGACCATTTACGTCATGCCCGATGACTTTTGCAAAAAGCGTTTCCATTTATTTTTGCAATAAACTTTTATATTGACGTATCTAAAAGGCCTCTCATTAGAGGGCGAAAGGGACGTTTTCCTTTTAGGTGAAGACGTTTAGGTGCTTCCACGACCAGATGTCTTAGCAGGTTCCTATTCTATTGTGCGAAAACTCGGTAATATCGCCTTAATTTTGTGGCAAAATAAAACTGCAATGGAAACGCAGCCTGTGTGTAACGAGTGCAAATCTGCGCAGCAGGAGCTGTCCTCATGCTGTGTTGCTCTGTGTGTTTCCAGAGGAGGGCTTCGTGTACAGGAGCCCAGATGAAGACGACTACCACAGGCCGGGGACCCCGGACTCGGAGGCTGCGGACGGGCCGTACAGCAGCGAGGAGAGCAGCTCGGCCCTGGCCGGCGGAGGGGACCGGGAGCTGGGGGACCAGGACGGGGGCCACCAGGAAGGGGGCAGAGACAGCAGCAGCCCCGCAGGCAGCGCCCCCGCACACACCCCCGGGGCCCCGGGCAGCGGCGGCCAGGGGCAGGCCAAGCCCAAGAGGAAGCGCTCTGGCTCGGACTCCAAGTCGGGGAAGCCCCGCAGGGCCCGGACTGCGTTCACCTACGAGCAGCTCGTGGCGCTGGAGAACAAGTTCAAGTCCACGCGCTACCTGTCGGTGTGCGAGCGCCTCAACCTGGCGCTGTCGCTGTCCCTCACCGAGACCCAGGTCAAGATCTGGTTCCAGAACCGCCGCACCAAGTGGAAGAAGCAGAACCCCGGAGCCGACACCTCGGCACCCACCGGGGCGGGAGGGGCCGGAGGCGGGGGCGCTGGAGGGGTGGGCGGCGGCCCCGGGGGCGGGGGCCTGGGCAGCCTGAGCCCGCTCAGCCCGTCCCCGCCCATCAGCGGCCACCTGGCCATGCACGCCGGCTACAGCCACCACCACGGCCCGGCGGGGGGGCTGGTGCAACTGCCCTTCCTCACCGCCAGCCATGTGCTGTCCCCCTTCATGCTGGGCACACAGAGCTACGCTGCCCCGGCCTTCTACAGCACACACCTGTAGACACACACACACACACACTCAGAGACAGACAGAGACTGGGCCAGGTGTGTGGGGGTTAGTGTGTGAGCAAGCAGCGGACTGTCACGCAGGCTGAGCTCTTTTTACTCTCCATCATTTCAAGGATTATTTTGATAGAATGTGAATATCTACCAGATACCTGTACATACATCTATGTTCTAGCTCCCCATCCCGAATGCTGTTCCAACCTACCTACTAGACAATGAGTTGACTTTATTTCATTTTTTTCCTCTTTCTTTTTTCTTAAAAAACAACTCTGTCTGAATATTGAATGTTTATTTAAGACTTGAGGAATGGCTTGATCTGTTGTCAGTACTGTGTATAACTCCAGCTGTGAATGTTTTTCTTGTTTTTTTTGGGTTATTTATTGAATTTATTGACAGTTTCCATAAACACCTTGAATGTACTGAATCCTCAGCTCAACATGATATTGTCCTTTGATATTAAAACAATGGCAATTAAACAGTGGAATCAAAGCCAGGTGCAGTCTTTGTAACGATGCAGTCCAGCAATGAAACGCAATCCTTCATCAGTCTCACAACAGGGAACTTTCACAGAGGTGAGTCAGCTGCTACCCTGCTTCATCAGTCACCTGCACATCTTCATCCTCTAGACTAAAGTAAGTGCTGCTTTTCTATAGCCGACAATATAGAATACCACTATACTGCAATAAATAAAAGAAACAACAAACTGTACGTAAGATTAAGATTTCTGTCATTGTTTTAATGGCGTGGCAGTTGTCTGCTGGTGCCTAGTACACACACAAACATAAACATGCACCAATCACATCATCCGATCAAACTCACATCTAGCTGTACTTCACTCTCCATTCATTCCAAATATGCATGTTTTTGTACTGTGGAAAGAAACCAGAGTACCTGGAAAGCCCAGACCTACACAAGGTCTTAACCTTAAAACAGTCAATGGAAATCTGTTGAATATGCATTTAGATGGGCCAGAACTCAACCTGTAGGCCAGTCACCGCTCTGCCTCCACGAGCCAGTGGCTGCGACTACAGCACGCTCCTTTTTTCCCTCAGTCACTCTGGTCTAGACCTGTGCTGATGGACAGCAACATCAACCAATCGTATAGGTTAAAGAATGTGCGCATGATCCTCTGAACAGCTGTGACAGTGCGATGGTCGCTCCCCCTTTTCCCACTGTAGCAAAGAGCAGGGACTACTCAAAGCTTTGAGGCAATGGATACGCTGCTTGGAACTGGCTGGTTAGAACAAAGCGTGGTGTTTCATCAAGTGAGGAATAAACATTAAACAGAATAAGACATGACGTATTCCAGTCGTCACGTTATGAAGACGTGCAAACACCTTACTTGCAATAAACATCCAAGTAGAAGTTTTTCAGCATTTTGCCACAGATTTGACAGTTGCTGACCGGTTTATGCCCAAAATAAGATGGTGTGTAAATGGTGAGGGATATGAATATAATGAAGTCCTCACATGCTGCAAAAGTTTTGAAATGGGGATATTTTGAAGAAGGCCTCCGAACCAGGGTCAAGATTAATGCCAACATGCTCTCCAGCATGTAAACTAAAATATAAATGGAATACTTTATATGCACGTCATAATCCAATTATTGTCTTATTTAGACAATGGTCAATATTCAGAACTACATTACCCAGAATGGTACTTCACTGCAGACAAGACTCCAGCACACAACAGAGGTGATACAGACATTCAGCAAGATTTCAGACAGACAAAATATATATGAAAAAGGAGAATAATGAAGAAGAAAATACAAATTACTGAGCCCAAACTGACCAGTGCCACTGTCAGGGGCCTGCAGCAAACATCTGAAAACTTCTAAGGTTCCAATATGAACAGTGGAAGAATGAGTACTTCTTTTTGTGAGTCAAAAATAAGTAAAAGGAGGTAGCTGATATATAGTGAGGTAATGACGTGGTTCACGAGTGGTAGAAAAGCAACTGGTTCTCAACTGGTTTGTCACAAACTGAACCAGCTCCAAACCAGTCGGTGCAGACGCTCTGGCGGGTATAGGTAAGATGATGGATGGATGACTGAGATCGTCTTGTGTGTCTATGAAGCGGTAGCCTTGGAACGTCTGTCCTAATAGTGTGCCTGTTGATTTGTCTCAGTAGATTACACGTTCCCAGCTGATAGCCGATGAGCCGATATCCACTCTCCATGGCCCAGCCCGGGTGTCCGTTCTGATCCCAGCCGACAGCGGCGCGGAGCACAACCTCGCTGTTGAGTTTCACCAAATTAAAATGCAAACACAGCCTGGAACTCGCTCCCTAATGATCACATTCGTCCTCCATTATTTCTTAAGTAGCTTCCTGTCCGAGCTCTCTCACAGTCGATATCAGGCTGCAGGTCTGAGGGCTGAATTAACCCTGAATTAAGCTCATTAAAGTGGAGGACAGGACAAAGACGCGGAACACAACAGGCTGAGCAAAGAATTACAGTTTACTTCTGGTACAAATCTGCTCCGCCCGCATCCAGCTCATTTAGAGCGCGGGGCTTAAAGAGAACACAAGAGAGTAAGAAGGAGTCAGGACGCAGTCATTTGCACAAAACAAGCAGAGTAAGACCGGAGAAAGGCGGCATACAGGTAAACATCCAATAAATGACAACAATAGATATGGCATCGTAGCTCCTAGCACCACATCATTCTTCATGAATGGCAGAATTCACGCGTACAGACACTTCATCAACGATCACAGTTCATACCATCTTGGCTATAACAAACAAGTAAAATCATTTTTCAAGCTGCATCACACAGTTCAAATACAGTTTTAATTCAGTAAAATGTTTGTAAAATCAGTTAGTGTCTGTGCTGGTGAATAAATAACTTCTGTGTCCGTCTGAGTGGGGGTGCGGCCTAGGCCGGCTGAGGTCAGTTGAGGGCGTAGTTGAACTGGTTGGAGAACTTCTCGTGCTTTCTGGTGTCGGCTTTGCTCAGCACCGTGGCCACCCTGCGCATGGTGCTCCTGGCGGAACAGAGCAGAGGGGGGGGGGGCGTTAGAGACTAAATGACAGGAGATGAGGATGCACAGGCTACTGAATACTGAAACTAGACATACTAGACACTGCAGGAAATGTGACTAGGCCAGTGGGTCAAAAGCTGAAGGACTGGATGATGCTCTGCTCTGTAATATTCATGTTCATATATTACAACAGTATAGAATAGAACAGAACAAAATATGCCTCTATTCGTCCCACAACAGGTAAACTGCAGTTTAGATTTATAGTATGCACCCAGACCTAGTCCTACAGAGGCTTTCCCTCCACTTCCTCAGATTAATATGAAGTCGCACTCAAAGTATCCAGCATGATTAATGATTGTCATTGTGAGCACTTCTCTCACAGTATCACATCCACAGTCAAAGATTTGAGACTTAAAAAAAACCTGTGTGCTAAACCACTGGCTCTTATTTTACGAGTGTACGCACTTGTTGAAGACTTTCTTCTCCAGCCTGGAGCGGGCCGTGTTGGCGCTCTGCTTCAGGTCGCTCAGGTTGGGGTACTTCTTCTTCTTCCCTTTCCTCTTTTTGCCCACCCTGTCCGAGCCCAGGTCCTCTCCCGTCGCCGCCTCGATGTCTCGCATCAGCTCTGGGTCGCGCCAGTCTGCGGCGAAGAGAAACAGGCGTTCACACCTCTCTGCCTTTCCTGTAGCACCTGCTTCTACAGCATGGTGATAAACAAAAATAATACTAATAACAAAAAAACAGATGAGTAGAAGTGTATGGTTGTTATGCTGGGAAGCCTGGTCACATTAGGCCGTAATGCGTGAGGAATTAGACGGTTATGGTTGAATTGTCCACCGAATGTGTCCCTGCTTTCTGCCAGACTTCACTTCCTTTATTTAGTAGCCACTTTACAGGCTGTACGCAGCATCCAACGGGATTAGCCTCCACTTTGACTCAAACTTTCATGCACTTTCACCAAATTGCTGCTAGTAGTTCAGTACATATTGCTAGTAATGTCACATTTTATGCAATCGGCTTTGATCACTTTTTGAAAAAACAGCAGGAAAATAGAGATTTGTTTTTGAAGATATTAACCTCTTTGTCACCCTTTTGTAAAACGATGCCTCGGAGTGTGTGTGTGTGTGTGTGTGTGAAACCTCCAACCTGGACTGCTCGGACACATCAGCCCGAGAGCCGGCGCTCTTGCACCCCCACCCTCTCCGTTTTCCCTGCGGTGATTACGGAGTGAAAGTTGAGCTAAAAAGTCATTCTAATGAAAAGTGTAATCACGGCCGATAACGCTAATGATGCTCGTGCCGCGCGGTTTTACAGGGCGGCCGGAGTAAACAGTGTGTCGCGCGGGCTCATTTGGATCCAATTCTGCTGTTAATGAAAAGTGTAATGTCATAATTCTGGGTGATAAAGTAAACGCGGCTGTAATGCAGAGTAATGACGGTCTAAACGAAGAGACACTTCTAGTTAATGACGTACTGCGGTGGAATTACAGATAAAGCTGCAGTAATGCAAAGTAATTACACCATGATTGTGATGGGATTGAAGCCGGGCTCTCCGCTCTGTCAAAACACTGACCCCCGGCTCAGTGTGTGTGTGAGCGTGTGTGTGAGAGAGAGAGAGAGAGGGGGGTGGATTAATCAGCCGGTCTGACCCTGGGTCTGACTGGACCTTCAACTATCCCTCATTACACACACACACACACTCTCACACACACACACACACACGGGCAGAAGAGCAGTAATTGAAAAGCAGCTGGTGTATTTAGGAGAATCATTACTGCTAAAAGAGGAGCAGCTGCATTTACATTGTGTGTGTGTGTGTGAGAGAGAGAGTCGAAGGTGTGTGTCCTCGACACTTTGTTGCTGTACTCTTGGAGGAGTTCATACGGAGAGAACGAATGAAAAAAGAAAGATGAAACAGAAGCAATGAGAGAAAAGAGATTAGGAAAAAACTGAAATTGTCAAGAAAGGAAAAGAAGAAAAAGAAGAAGAAGAAGGCGGAGGTGAGAGAGAGAGAGACCGTCTTCTGAATTTAATCAGTGTTGCAGCAGGGCTCTTTTCTCTGTCAACACCTCTTAGCCTTTCCAGCTGGGGTCTGTGTGTGTGTGTGTGTGTGAGTGTGTGTGTGTGTGTGTGTGTGTGTGTGTGTGTGTGTTTGTCGGGGCAAGGTCCAGGCCACACACACATACATTCAGGCATCTGGGGTCTTTGGTTTGTTCAGACGTCCCTCAGATACGCACCACTAAGCACAGGGTCCCTGTGTGTGTGTGTGCGTGTGTGTGTGTGTGCGTGTATGTGTGTGTGTGAAAGAGAGAAAGTAAGAGAGAGAGAAAGGATAAATCCACAGTGAAGTGGAGCATCCATTCCTCTCATCCCTGTCCATCAGTCAAGAGCTTGGCTGTGCGTTTGCACGTGTGTGTGTGTGATTCAAGATCACTCAACACACAGTAGAAGTAAAGGTGAATGATAACGACAACAAAGCAAAGGAGGAGCGGTGCTTTCAGAGGAGCAACTCCTGACTGCTGTAGGAAACACTGTCACTGGGTGACGCTGTGGCTCGGTGAAGACCACTGTCCACCCCCACCGGTTCGAATCCCAGGACGGGGAGCGGAGTGGAGTTGGCGTGTTGTCCTTCACCGAGGTGTCGGGGTTTCGTTACCACTGGGATATCATTTGCAAACAGGCGCCTAGGGATGGATCTGTCGGCGTCCTGCGGGTGTCTGGAGGACGTGAAGGGCCCCGCGGCGCGAGGCCGTATCGATGACCAATCGACCGCGCCGCGCAAAATGAATGTCGGGACAGCAACAGTGGGCCGGCGCTTCCTTTGATGACATCACCAGCTGCTGGTGTTCATCTGTCAGTGAGCAGCTTCAAACCGACTGACCCCCCCCCCCCCCCCCCCCCCCCCCCCCCCCCCACACACACACACACGCACACACACGCGCACGCGCACAGATACCCCTGACCCCAGCATTAGGGGAACCCTGCAGCTCAGACACGTTCTGCTGGAACGTTTCTTCTTTTATCTGAATATGGTCATATTTGGATAAAAAGACTGTATTCTAGTGATTTTAAGAAACTGAGTCATTGGATGTTTTTAACATGACGACAAAAATAGGCATTTAAGACCTAATCTTTCTCTGCTTTTGCATAACTTTGAAAAATAATGTGATGAGTACGTAATAATCACTTGTTGCAGCTCCAATTTGGAATAAACATGAGCTAGAATCTGCATATTCACCTTATGCAGACATGTAAACCCATTCGAGTTTGTTTGAAATTCTGCCAAAAAAAAGGAGAATGACACTTGTCCCAATGTACCCTCTAAATTAACAGGATAATGAATGGAATACTCTCTAAACCACTATGCCAACATCATTCAGTACTGGTTTTATTTAGTATAAAGTCAATATTCAGAACATTGCTGTCTATGGAAATGTAGTCACAGTGTCTGTTTAACCTAACTGTATATTCACACACACACACACACACAACACACACACACACACAACACAACACACACACACACACTGTATGAGTGCCACTGTGTTACTGAATAGGTAGCTGAGGCCAATGGTCCATCAAGTCATTCAGACCACTGCCCCCCTCACTGTGAGGCTGCTGTGTGAGTGAGTGTGAGTGAGTGTGTGTATGTGTGTGTGTGTGTGTGTGTGTGTGTGTGTGTGTGTGTAGGTGTGAGATTGACTCGAGGATCGATAGCATGGTTGGTAACAAAAGATGCTATTTCACAACTCACTGGACTTCATGCCATGACCACACACACATACACACACACACACACACACGCGCGCACACACACATCAGACTACCTAACAAGACACTGCTGGACATTCTGAAACTCTCTTTAACACACACATACACACCAGACAATGATAATGTGTAGGACAGGGTGGTAAACCTGTTATTTGTTATTTCGCAATTCGACTGCACCTCACGAACTGATGGAAGCCAATCCTAAAATTCTGGATTTTGCACAGCCATGGTGTGTGTGTGTGTGTGTGTGTGTGTGTGTGTGTGTGTGTGTGTGTGTGTGTGTGTGTGTGTGTGTGTGTTTGTGTGTGTGTGTGTGTGTACCCGGCTGCTCTTCTCTCTTCCTCCTCTCCTCCTGCTCCTCCTTCAGTCGGTCCTCCTGATTGATGGGTCGACCCACCTCGTCTCGAGGAACGATCCGGCCATGGAAAGGACACTGAGGGACACACACACACACACACACACACACACACACACACACACACACAGTTAGACCCCGGTACAGGAAAGAGGAGGGGAGGTGAACATGTGAAGAGCGTGTGCATCTACCTTGTGGCGGTCCTGCCTGGGACAGAGCTTCCCGTTGCCCAGCGGAGCTCGGCAGTGATGGCTGACGGGCGTGAAGCGGCCGGGGAAGGAGATGTACCTGCTCCGGCTCTCCGCCAGGAGCTCCTTGTTCTCCACCTCCTCCTCCACCTCAGCGTGGACCCAGAACTGATGCTGAGATGCTTTCCTGCACATGGCAGAGGGGAGGGGGAGGGGGGATACAAGCCACAGCTGAGAGTCGGTTTGAGACAAAAGTAAAACGGCTTTCAAAGACATATATCAAGCTGCTCACACTGCAAATGAATGAAAAGTATGAGAGTGACTGTGTCTATGAGTGGTCTGTGTGTGTGTGTGTGTGTGTGTGTGTGTGTGTGTGTGTGTGTGTGTGTGTGTGTGTGTGTGTGTGTGTGTGTGTGTGTGGAGGAGTTACTTGACGATCTTGCCAGCGTTGGGCTGCTCCTGGCCCCAGTAGTACAGGTCCAGACCGAAGGGAACCACAGGAGCATCGACCGCCTTCTGCTCCGAACTGGACTGGGACGAACTGGGACCAGCGGAGGGGGAGGAGAAGGAGCTGCAGCTGTGAGTAGGAGTGGAGGAGGGGGGAGACGGTCAGACAGCTTCCTGACAAACTCATTGGGATAGACGTTTGTGATGAAAACAAAGAAGTGGAGAGAAAATTCATGATCAAAAACCACAAAGAAATGAGATGGGATAACTATATCCTCAAGCACTTTATCCAAATCCCAGCTCTTCTTTACTGCATATCCTAAACAAGATCCTGAGCCACACAGCCTGACATCAAATGACCAATGAATGAAAATGTAGGAAACGAGCATCTGATCTCTAATGACACTGTAGAGGTTTGTATGATAAATGTCAACGACTTGCGAGCTCATTGCACCACTTTCCCAGAGGAGACAACGTTTCAAGCAGCTCTTCAGAATAACCCTGACTTTCATCTGAATCACCTCAGCTATTTCAGTAAATGCCTTAAATCCTACCTCAAGACCTCACTGAAAATATGTTTCTGTTTTCTGTCTGAAGGGAAATGTTGCCGTGAACGTCAGATTGTGGTTTTCAGACACATCTCTTCGAGTACTGGGGTCGATGGGGGGGTGTACCTGGCGTCTGAAGGCAGGGCAATGCTCTGTTTGAGGAGGCGTATGGTGGCGGCCGCACAGGTGGGATCCTGCTCCTCCTCTGCAGCCCGCCTCAGCCGCCTGGCTGAGGAGGAGGCGGAGAAGGAGGAGGTGGAGGGAGGAGCTGCAGCTCTTTTAGCTGGAGTCTGTTTCGGCACTGCTGCTGTTGAGGGGCCAGGAGATGGATCCAAGCCTGGAAAACAGACGAGGATGTTCAGAGCACATTAACAGTTCAGCAATATTCCGAATACAATATAAATTATACAAGTTCCCGGATAGAATATTCCATTCTCCTTCTTGTATGACTAGTACTGAACGACTGAGATTCCTATACTACCTATGTATCAGTTGTTTCCATATCCTTCATAAATGTGGGAAAGTTATGAACCAGGCCCAGGGTTTCTGTCATCTTGCACCACAGAATAAGTACAAAATCTTCATCAATGTTGTTGTCTTGTTAAGAATATCACCTATTTTGGGATCAAAAGACTGTATGATCGATTGAAGATTAAGATCGAAATACTGTACATACAGGGACATAAAAGACTTGAGTATGAAGCCTACATTCGGTCAGGGGTGGCTGGGATAGGGTTGTACATCTGTGTGTGTGTGTGTGTGTGTGTGTGTGTGTGTAGGGTTCAGGGGGGTAGGGGCTCAAACTGGGGATCATCCCGGGGTCCCTGAGGATGGAGGGGACTCCAGCCAGCACACAGCAGGAGAGATCAGAGGGAGGCAGTAAGTTCACTGAGCAGCTCACTGATCCCACACGTTATTAGGTGCTGACCTGAACTAGGACGGGCCCCGTACAGTGGCACTGCTCCTCGCCGGCTCAGACGGGACGAAAACAACCCCAACGGCCATAACGTATTGCTGAGAGGAAGTGAAATAAAACGAGGGAAACGAGCCTCCCGGAACCCGTGGGACAACACAAGCTCTGAGCCGAATTAAAGCGAGACCAGCCGGTCATTTAAAAGACAATGAATCGGGAAGCATTGGATCGTCTAATATGCGAAACATGTATCGGATGGTTCCGCGCTCTAAAGTGGGAGGACGAGTGCGCTGTCTCTCCTGCCTGCTCTGCTCTCCTCAAACCAGCAAACACCAAAGCCTTGCCTGGATGTTGTGGATGTTAAGACGGCGCAAAGATCAATGGGAAGAAACACGTGTGTGTGTGTGTGTGTGTGTGTGTGTGTGTGTGTGTGTGTATGACAGGGGTTGTTAGAGAAAGAGAGAAAAAGGGGGTTAAGGGGGTTTGAGGGTAATAGAGAGGGAGGGAGAGGAAAGAGGTATTGATTTTCTCGGGTTAAGCAGGGCCTGTAATTAAAATGTTAATTTGAGAGAGAGAGACAGAGAGAGAGAGGGAGATGAGGAGAGAGAGGGGGAGAGAGAGAGATAGCGTGGTGACAGCAGAGAGAGGGATAAGAGGAGCTGATTATCAGAATGACAGAACAGGACAGAGGGGAGGGGAGAAAAGAGGGAGAGAGAGAGAGATACACCGCATATGGGAAGTTTTCACACAATTTCCCACATTGTGTTGTGTTTCAAACTCATCCAAATAGAGTCAATACATTTCTTTTCCCAAATCAATCTCCATGCATTACAACAGAAAGGCAAACACGGGTTTGCGCAACCACAGAGACATCCCAATTTATCTGAGTATTTAACTGCTTGGTTTCCCCCTTCTACCACTGGTTTTCAGTTTGATTGGAGGCCACCTCTGGCTAATTGAATTCATTGGCCGGACTGAGGAAAGGCGCTCCCCTGTCTACAGAAGGGTTGATGGTGTATGTCAGGGTGGAATCAACAAGCCCCCCCCCCTGCAATCGCAAGACTACTGAGATGAAGGACTGATGTGAGTGCTTAGAAACAATGGGGGAATATTGGACACAACTTTTTATTCAGACTTTTGGAATTGTTAATTCAGGGCTGCCTGTTTAAAAGGTATGTTTTGGCACCTTGACACCTCCACACATTTAGGAAGAAAGCCCTGGTCAGAGAGTAGTGAGACTGTGTGGAGTTGTGATAGTGCCAAAGTGCAGATCGAAGAGTCCAGACCAACCATTAATGTGAAAGGATCGCATGTAGTGTGTGCCTTTATGTTAGGAAATGGAGCTGGATCAAGCAAAACCTCCCCGTATTCTTTAATACTCTACAGACACTTATAATACTGTGTGAGAAACGCGTAAATATTTCCCACATCAAAGCCAGATGGAAGGCTGATGTGTGTGTGTGTGTGTGTGTGTGTGTGTGTGTGTGTGTGTGTGTGGTAAGAATCTGGGTGCAGGGCTAATAGGGGCTCATTAAAGAGGTTGCATTGTTAATTTGGTATGGCCCCTGTAGATCATTACCTAGCCCACTAATCACCCTGACACACACACACACACACACACACACACACACACACACACACACACACACACACACACACACACACACACACACGGCTGTTTTGGGCACATCAGATAGAATCTAATTACTTTAACGTCTAATTGATTAGGAGCGGGAGTGGGCCGGGAGGAGGGAGCGAGGGCCGGGCTGCCGTGCAGGTGAGGAGGAGGCTCGCGGGGAATGTAATGACTCAGGAGGCTGCTGGGAGCAGTCGCCCGGGCCGGGTCAGAGGTCGACCCCATAGCCACAGCCGGTCTGGCTGACCAAGCAATAACGCCACCGTCTACAACATGTTCTGCTATGATGTCAATGGCATGCACATAAACGAAGGCACACACACACACACACACACACACACACATAAACACGCTGCAGTTCTTATATGAATCTCTGTGAGTGATGGCGACAAGCGGGAATATGGCTGACGGAGCAGCTCCGGCCGAGCTTTAGTGCTCGCACTCGCCCTGAGCTTGCACATACCCCCTGATAATGATATGAACAAGCATTCAAATACCATCTCATATTTAGAGGGAACAAAACAAAGCATGTCGCTGACACAGCGATAAGACGCGTTACGCGGTGGGTTAACGACCTGGACGTCTGACCCCTGACCCCTGCGTGCCCGAGGCCAGACGTGATCCATACGGCAGACGGTCGCGGGAGGCGTTCGGACGCGGCTCCCGACGACTCGGCCAGCGTAGAGGTAACGGGAGCGTATCCATCAATACACGGATGGGAAAACGCTTGGAAAAGAGTTCCGGACACAGACCGACCTCGGACTCGCTCACTGCGGCTCCATCAGGTCCCACAGGCACTTCCATTCATAGAATAATGAATAAATTAGATACTTATCTCATCTCAAGGTTAAAAATCTTAAGAAAGCCTTTTCAAAATCTGTTGGTAACGTGTGATATTCAGAAATTTGAACAGGCAAATATCCAGAAGTGATCACCAGATCACCATGATCTGAAAATAAACAAGTAGGACCGTTTGTTTAATTAAACCTTGAAACCAGCTTCCTTTGTCCAACAAAACTACAGTTTGAATTAGGAAAAAGAAGATTGCGTGGAACTAGCTGGGAGTGATTTCATCTTGGAGCTTGAGGGAAGGAGGGCAAGTGCCAGACCGGCCTTTGTCTCAGAATGAAAGGAAACAACAGGCACATGTTTACGTAGGCATGGCTTTAACCACGCTTGTCTAAATAAACCCGCTGGAGACTCACTTTACCTGCACCTCACCAGATGGTTCTTTGAAGTGCCTTTGTGCACGTGCACGTGTTTGTTTGTGGAGTGTGTGTGTGTGTGAGTGGGTGAATATGTGTGTGTGTGTGCGCAAATGTCACAAGATTAGACCCGCAGTAGGTCTCCTTTTGTAGCTTAACCTCACTATTTATGCACGTGCCAGTAGATCTGGCGTGTGTGTGTGGGATGAACCCACCATACTCGGCCCGTAGATGCTCTGGAATGTGCGGCTCATATCCCTCTTTCTCTGGAACCTCTTCAAAGTCATCGTCGTCCTCTCCGTCCGATGAAGCCTTTATCTGAAGAACCATGAGGAGAAATATATCATCAAGTGCACTCAGAGATAAATGGAAAGTTTACAAGAGCTATACAACAGAATACAATAGAACAGAACAGAATAGAATATGTTCATTCCATTCATCTTCATTCCACAATCAGGAATACAATGTGTTTTCCAAATGATCAAATAATGCTCAAGATGCTTAAGGACCCCTCGACACCTTCACTACTCTAAGTCACATTTTTGAGGTTTTTGCTTCTGAGAACACAAACCTCAAAGCAGCAGCTGCACCTGTCCCACTCACTGAGGGATATTTGTCTATGTCATCTACCGCCCAGCAGTCTTCACTCTGCTGGGATCGCAGGCACGTGTGTTTGTGTGTGTGATGAAGATGAAAGCAGACCTGCTAATCCAAGGCGTATTAGAAATCTTGGAAATCATTTCTTTAGGACGGGGCTATTTAGTTTCATTTTGGAAGGAGGTCCTCAGGGCTCAATCCCAGAACCTCTAGCACTGACAATAAACATTTACGATCTGGAGATGAGTCCCACTGCTGTGGATACATCCTCTGCTGGGATGGCTTAGGTAATTAGAAGGGAATTCAATATCAACAACTGTACAGTTTATGGTAAAGCCTGCAGCTTTAAATAAGGTCCACTCTATGGTAAAACTGTGAGGTGAAGAACCCAGCCGATCCATACATGTTGAAATGCTGAACAGTTATGTGTGCTCATTCCTTTACGCTCCTCCTCAGGGTTGTGCCATCTCTTTGACTTAAGGGAAACGGGAATAGCAAAAGATTTGTGTGTGTGTGTGTGTGTGTGTGTGTGTGTGTGGTGATGATGAGCTGCTATCAGTGCTAAACTGAATTTATGGTTTTTAATTTCCTGGTGAGGTTGTTAGCCATTGGCTTGGTCACAATGCAGAACACAACACTCCTATACACACAGGGGTCATTTCCATAACACAAACGTGTGTGTGTGTGTGCATGTGTGTGTGTGTGTGTGTGTGTGTGTGTGTGTGTGTGTGTGTGTGTGTGTGTGTGTGTGTGTGTGTGTGTGTGTGTGTGTGTGTGTGTGCGCGTGTGTGTCTGCCCGCTCTGCATTTAACAGCTGAGGACACAGACACACACTCGGGTCAGGCAGCATAATAATGACAGTGATTAGCGTTATGAGGAGCAGTAAAGCCTCACGTTAAACTAACCTCTTATTCCCATGGCCTCTTTTTAATTAGTGTGTAATACCTGCAAGTGTGAGTGTGTGTGTGTGTGTGTATGAGAGAGAGAGAGAGGGAGGGAGGGAGAGAGTGATAAAAAAGGCCGATGTGTTACTGCTGATTAAGTCCATTAAATTTTTAGAATGAGTTTACTAACTACCAGCCCTTAGGTGATTACTAACCCCCCCCTCCCACACACACATGCACACACACACACACACACACACACACACACACACACACACACACACACACACACACACACACACACACACACACACACACACACACAACTGAGCAGTATGACAGAGTCAGTTAGCCATGTCACAATCCCGAGGAGCCCTGCGGATCCAGTGCACAGAGACCAATTAAAATGCTTTTTATCACAACACTCAGTGTTCGGTTAACTAGCAACTAAACAATTAAAGCTCAATTAGTTGTCATTAATGCAGCCACAGACAGGGTGGGTGGTCTGTGAGGGAATCAGACCTTATTCATGAGACACGAGCGAGACATTTGATAACAAATGTAGAATACGAAGAAATGGGGACGGGTAGGGGGGCTGTGCCAAGTGTATTCTCCTACCCTATGAAAATCTAAATACCAATCAACCCAGCAGACTTTTTCACCCGCTGCTTATTCAGGACCTTACTGTACTTGTCACTGTACCTCCACTTACTTCAAACCCCGATATATGTAAGGCGTATTTCTGATAGTGAACAGAACGGCTGCGGATCGGACACTGACGACAAATAACTCCCTGTCTGCTTAGGTATTCTAACTGATAACAACAGACTGCTACTTACAGCTCAGTGGCCTGGTCAGGTGGCAACACGCCTGCCCGATGATCAACCTGCTGATGACTGAGGACATCTGTGGCCAGCCTGTCCATTTTATAGCCACTCCGAGCACGTTCTAACCTTTTGCATTCACCCACTTTCCTACTCACTGCCAAAGCAAGTGAAGGCTGCCCTCGTGCGTGCAGGGGTTTTGATCAACTCGGAGATATTAACACACGGACAGATCAAGGGATACACGTTTGAACTCCCGGGAGTCAAAAATCTTTCACATTGCCATCTCACAAATGTACAAAAGGAACACTCAGATCATTAAATAGGTCTCATAAATGTTTCATAAATGTCTGTATATGATCATTTTTTATTCAGTTGCCATACCGTGTTTCATCACTCTGTTCACACTGGATCCTGTAATTTGGTTTTAGGTTACCTAACTCCATCCATCTATGTGTACTTCCGCTAATTTCACCCTCTTTCGCAGCAGCCGACAAGGCTACGTTGCTCTTTATCGCGTAGATAAAAAAAGAGCGTGTCGCACCATTACCTTGTAAAAAGTAAGTGACTTCTATCAGTGTGAAACAAAGTAAAAAAAAAAAGGGGGGGGGGGGGTGGCGAGGTAGAATTTCCCTGACTCTGAGAGAACAGAGCTGTTATTACTGCAAATGATCCTTTTAATCTAAGAGGAGGCCGAGCAGCGAGGGGACCTCCGGGGTGCAAGATGCTGGAAACCGGATCTTATTTATTTCCAAAAGTAAGGCCGAGAGGACGCAGCCGAACAGAGAGTGGAACATTTTAAACACCAGAGCAAACTTTCTCCATTACTCCACTCCTCCGCCACTCTTATTCATCCTTGGAGCGCCATGCATTAGCACGCCACACACGTACAGGTAGGCGCGCACACACACACACATAAGCAAAGATATAGTCCCTATAGGTTTTGTGCTTGTCTACTTTAATCCCGGCTGGTTTATTCTGCTCTGATCAATGACCTAAGACTAAGAAGTGATCACCCAGCTGGAGGAAAATCTTGCCCTAACATCATCCCTTTTCCCCCACTTTCTGCCTCTTTGTCTCTAATTCACCTTAATTTAATCCTGATAGCATCGAGCGCTGTCGCTTGGCCTGGCAGAGCTGTAAGTCTCGCAGCAGAATTAGCTTTCCCCCAGAAACATTTTGCTGACGGGGAAGTGCGGCTAAAATATGGCTCCTATCGTCCACATGGCTGCCCGGAGGGGAGGGGAGGTGAGGGGGGGTCTGCTTTGCATTTTAACAGAGCTTTGGTTTATTCTGCAGGACACACATGATGGGAAAATCACACAGCCACGCACCCGAAGGAGATAAAGATTGCTTTTTCCTCACCGAAACCCGAGATTTACTAGACAAATTAGAAGTTATGGGTTAGGTAAAGCAGGGCCATGCGTCACTGTAATGGGAAAAAGACAAAACAAATATTGGTAACTTTAACATTAAAAACAGGCCCAGGTGGAAATAAAAATAGTTCCCCAACAGAGTAGAATAAATAAAAAAGTTGTTTAAGTAAAGCAGGGCGATGTGTTACTGTAATGGCAATGTTTACTCTGAGATAAAATAAAGAAGGTGCCTAAAAGGAAAATAGGGACAAAAGAAAAATAAGCAGTTCCTTTAACAGCCGAATGAAGAAAAGATCTGTTGGATGAATGCTAGGGGAGGACAAAGCAGTGCGGCACACAGCATCGGTGGGCGACCTGAAACTGAAACATTTCATTTACTGAGACTGAAGCAAGCACAAAGATCTAGTCTCAAACTAACTGCAGGTATATTTAAAGCAGCACATCACACTTCAAAACAAATGTCTCTGTAGGAACCTACTTTGAATCCTACTTTGGATGGATAGAAGCTGTTAATTTGGAAGAAAAGAGAGAGAGAGAGAGAGAGAGAGAGAGAGAGAGAGAGAGAGAGAGAGAGAGAGAGAGAGAGAGAGAGAGAGAGAGCCAGATACTGTCACTTCAAATATGGTGATCAGTAAAATGTTCTGTAGCTAGATCAACAGTTTTTTAAGATATTAAAACATGCATTTGATTACATCTTCCTGATATAAAACACACGAGACGAATCTTTGTTTCATAGTATTTTTGTTGTTGCCATTCACATCTTGATTTATTAAAGGATTATCATATATGTATGTTTGTTTGTTTGCATTAGATACTGTGCTATTAAATACCACCTGCGTTACAGGCGATATCATACAGTTATGATATGATTACAGTACTACGCTGTAGCAACAACTTTTACCCAAAGCATTATCACAGTTATCATCATATTGTGAGATATTGCAGACCCCGGCCTCCCCCACTCTCTGATCTAGACGTGATGTGAACCAACATGTGCTGGGAACCCCGAGCAGCACACTCATGCCTGTAAGTAGTTGGTTATGCTTAAAATCATACAATGCGTCTCAAGCGGTAGAGGAAAAAAAAAAGAGATTGAATGGTGGATAAAAGAAATGGATACGTGAGCAGGATCAGACACTAAAGTGCAGAAGTTAGCCGCCTCCACAGGTGTCTTGCTTATTCAGCTTCTAGAACGTCCCGGGCCTCCTCCCTCCCACCTCCCCGCCCGTAAATAAGACTCTTATCCTTTATAAAAATGATGTGAAGTCGCCGCCTCGGACAACTGCTCCCCTGACTTCATTTGTCTCTTGGCAAGTTTGATGGCGCCGCGTTTAAAAACCCATTCAATCTTATAAACCAAAAATTAAATGTAGTCGACTGTGATGGGCATTCAGTGCATCTGCTATTTATATGCTAATGTACACTGGGCCTGCCAAGGTCTGGCAAATTATTACTGCACAGCCATAAGTCAGGTGTATGGCAGAGAGAGAGGGGAGGGGCAGGTTAACCATCACACGCGCACCCGAGCCGAGGAGGAGAGAAGGCGTGTGTGTGCGTGCGTGTGTGTGTGCGTGTGTGTGGAAGGAGGAAAAAAACAGAGGAGGTGAGTGGAGAACGCAAGGAGGAGAAAAAGCCTGAAGAGATGTCTCCATTGTCCCCCTGACAAGTTAATATAGCTCTCCACCTGACTAAACACACACACACGCGCACACACGCGCACATATACGTACACACGCACGCACACACACACACACACACACACACACACACACACACACACACACACACACACACATTCACTGGGAGCAGATTATTTCACTCTACATTTAAGGCTGAAATGGAAAATGTCTTTTGGGAATACTGAGTGTCTCTAATGCCGCCATTATCAGCAGACATTCGCCTTTAAGAGAGAGTGAGAGTGAGAAACAGTTTGCTTAATAAGCACATTATGCACAAATGTATTTATAAACACCCCCCCACACACACACACACACCAACATCTCACATAGATTACAAAATGTCTGGGCGTGCAGATGCAGAAAAGTTTGGTCACAGAGGACAGGTGTCCAGCTCTGTTTGTTGAAACATTGAAAGACTTATTCTTGCCGTTTGTAGAACAAGCGTCAACAGTTTTTTCATCATTGATGGACATTAACTGACAGCTTAATCAGCGACAGAAATATTCATTTGCTACTGTGCTCATACGTAACCAGGCCTCTGATTTAGAGGCTTTAGAGGCTCGGCCAGACCTTTTTTACCTAGTAGTAGTAGTTGACCCTTTTCAATCAAAACAGTTCTGAATAGCTGGTTCTGGGTTCATCTTGTAAGTTGGTTTAGAACCAGTTGCTTTATCAAGAGTCTTCTTTTCTCTCCCCTTAAGCTTCTGTTTCATCATGTTTAAGGCAGACTCGTCGTCTTCGATGGTCTTAAAAGCGCCATGTTATGGACAGAGCAAGTCAGTCCAGCCTGTGGGAATCGCTGATTGACATCTTTCTGAGATTCTCTAACAGTTTAATCAACCAAATAATGACAAGGTCTCGTTGCAGATTATGAAAGCGGATGCTGAAAATCTCACACCTCCCGGCGCTCCTGGGCCGATGTTATCAGAGCACCAAATGATGCTCGCTTATAAATCAGAGTGCGTCCCTGTTTCTCATCATTTACAAGGTTGCAATCCATTATTCTTAAACTATTCTCTGTTCTGCCGGAGCGTCTGGAAGTCCGCCGCCGCTGATTGATTCCAACATATTTACACACTAATTAGGCTTAAAGCGTCTGCCTGGAGTCTGACCTGTTCAGGGCCTTGATTTGCCACAACATCCCACATCTCTATTACCACCTTGCACTGCCATTCATTACTACCTAGAGAGGGATCCCATGGGATCCCACACTAATGAGAAAAAAAAGCTTCCCGCTCTCCTCGCTCTCCTCCTCTGCCGCCGCTTCACCCCATTATACTCGCCCCCCCCCCCCCCCCCCCCCCCCCCTCCCAAACACACGCACAGACGCACCCTTTGTCTCTGGGGTGCAGTCAGCTTATATGATGTATAGGGTGACATCTTTATTTCACTAACCTAGGCTGGCAGGTCTATTAGCCAGCCAAGAGCTTCCCAAACCTCTCCCTGTCACCGGGCTTATTCTCAACTGTCGGCTTCGCTTCCCCCTCCCAGCCTGTCTCAATCTGTGATCAAAACAGTCATTATTCCATACACTGGCTGACTACCAAAGTGAAAATTACACCCCCAACGATTCTTCTCTTTTACCGGGTGCCTGAGGAGACTCCGGGAAAACACCTGGACTGTCCAGAGAAGGTGCAGGAGGACTATGGGAGAATAAGAAGCCCTTTGGCCCCGTTCGGTCCGACGATTAGTGATAAAAGACAGGTCCATCACCCCCCAACACACACCCATAAACACACACACACAAACACACACACACGCACATACACACAGTCCCAGAGGATCCATCAGTTCCAATCTGGAAGCCATCTCCTTTCAAATGATTCCAGGCCCATGATGGGATCAGACTGTCCACAGTGATTTGGTAAATTGTGGCAGAAGAGGCACGACCCAGATTTTGATTCCGTTCACTTTTGACCAACAGTGTCTCATTTATATTAAAAGAAAAAAAACCTCTGACGTCAACACCTCCAAGGGTTGCCGCAGAAATGTTATCAAATGATGCTTAGAATTATTAGGGTTTTTTTTTTTTACACAATTTCACATTAGAAACGATGTAGTAGGTCACATGACCTTCAGCAAGATACAATATGGCGTGAGACTCAACTTTATCTGAATCAAAGTCAAATACTATCTAAAAAGACAGTACTTTGGAAGCCCATCATACTGAAGATTTTTTTTTTAATTATTGGATATCATGGACTGGCAATGGACTGGAAATCCACAAATATTTGAGAAATATGTGAGAAATTTCACTTTTATTTAGCAAAAACACTGCTATGGAAAGGCAGCTGGCCACAGTCTTACTGACCCTTGTTTACCTTCAGCTTTCAGCTTTCAGCTTTAATCCACGTCTACGTTTCAACGCTTTCTCTTTTTACCCCGTTGATAAAAGATCATGGAGAATACCTGACCGACAAAACAAAAAAAACAGCGCAGCACATAATGAGAAAGAGCCCGGAGCCAAGGGAGCGAGAGAGGAAACATATTACCGATGCACCGACGGAGACACATTCACTGAACGAATGTACAAATGAAGAGGGGGGAGAATTGGAAGAGGGAAACAGAGGGATAGTCTCTCTTTGTTTATCTCCAGTGAGAAACAGGCGGCCACATCCATTGTGCCGCGATAAGATGGGTTATCAGCAGTAAACAAGGCCTGGGTCTGTATGAATGGAGCCCGGAGTGACTGAATACACTCTTAAAAACAGATATGTTCAAATAAGTCTGCATGTCTAATCCCTCCCTAAACATGAGCCCGTGTTTTCGGACAGATGCATCGCAGATTCGCCCGGTTATAGCTCTTGTTGAAAACTTCCCCTTTCAGACACATCCACTATCCCGAAAAAGTATAACCGTCTGAAGGAGGAGGAGGAGGAGGAGGAGGAGGAGGGGGAGGAGGGGGAGGAGGGGGAGGAGGGGGAGGAGGGGGCACTGTAAAGGTCTCCGGCGTGCCTCGATAGAGTGAAAAAGGCTAATGCAGCAGATATCTTCTTAAAGGAAAATACTTTTACCCGCCGAAGATTTCGGTGCGTGTCAAACATTACCCTGAGATAAGGTCATGTGATGGGTAATGTTCCCTGCACCCCGGGGAGCAGGAGCAGCAACGGCGGCTCCATATGCCACGCACTCACGTCACAAAGCCGCAGTCGTAGGGCGGCGTAAAACAAGACCACTCTCAGTCTGACGCCATCGCCAGGCGAGGGGCATTAGGACGATGAAAGCCTCTGCTATCAACACCTGATCTGACTCTAAAGGGGACCTGGGATAAAACAAAAATCACTTTTTCCTTGGCTTTGTCGAGTCGTGACAAACGTATTCACTGGCCAGATGTAAAAGTCCGGTCCCAAAACCTCATCATATCCTCATTCACACACGCACTTCGGGTTTTTTTTTCAGATTAAAAACCAGCGAATCTGAATCTGAATCTGAACAAAGACAGAATGTGACGTGATCCTGGTCCTTCCTGAACATCTGATTCTGGCTCAAACATATAAGGCTGGATGTGTACATGCTCCATACCGGCACCACTCCAGCTACCACTTAGTTCAGGAAAGATGGCTACTTAGCCAGAGACTCACAAATTTATGTGAATGGCGGCAACCAGTGTTCCATAGCTTCTATATTAAACACCATAGAACAAGGATGAATTCCACAATTCTAGGTCCCCCCTGAACAACCTCTGAGTTGTAATTGTTGACATGTCCACCAGGTGGAGCAGCTCGAAGAACGCCCCTTTAAACTGTAAAGTCAGGCAGCATTGTTCAGCCTGTCTCTTCACAGGAAGCGATGCATAATTGCACTGGATTGATTAGCCCGAAGCTAGGACCCTCCCTCCAACTCCAACACGCTACGAAATACCGAAACGTTTGGGTCCGCACAATAAACAGTCACACGTTCTCGTTTTCCATAGTCTCAGGACTTCATGCAGATGATTCCTCCGCCCCCCCAACCCCTGGCTTATTCTCTCATTCAATAAACACGCCTCTCTATCTGCCCCCCTCTCTCTCTCTCTCTCTCCCTCTCTCTCCCTAGCGCCGCTGTTATGGGCGACTATATTGAAAGGCCCGTTGAGAGAGAGAAACCAATCGCGTGGTGTGTCAGCCGCCCGATAGAGAGGGACCCAGTAATGGAAGGCCTTTTAAGGCTAAAAAGGAAAAGCTAATTATGATAAAGGGGGCTGTAAGTTGTGTGGTTATCGCAGCGCTGGGCCTGCTGGTGCAGCAGACTGGTCCCTGACAGTGATAACCAGGCAGAGCGAGACGCCCGGCGCTCTGTCACTGTCACTCCGCCGCTCTGTTCGGCTAAAGATGGATTCACACGCTACAACTTTTATGCCTCTTCTTTTTTTTTTCTTTTTGCCCCCTCCCTCAGACGCACAAGGCAGTTAGCATTCATCCAGCCTTTGAAACCCTGGGGTGCACACCGCTTTTCATTCCTCTGTGATTTTCTTTGGTTTGTCTTGATTTTTTTCTCTCCATCCAGCACTTGAACACTCACACAAGAGCTCTGATTAAAACCCCTGGAATAATGACTGTGACCAAAGCAGACACGTCAGCTATAAAGCACGTTCACGGGAGTGAAGTAACAGAAGTCGTACGTCCTCCCCTTTGCCCCTCAGTTTGCTTCCCCTGCTGCACTGCTATCTCGCTAATGTTTCCATGCTTGAAATATATTCGTTTCCCAAATGGAAATCAGGAAGATATCAGGACGGGGACAAATTTTGTATGATTCAGACTCACCGACTCAACAGCAGTTATGTAATCTATGATTGTGAATCATCAGAAAAGGCGAGAATCAATTCATGAGAAGTTCTCAGTTTTTCTCAATTTCAATCATTAAAAGTCGTGAAGATTCAGTGCCAGTTGTAGGTGACTGGTGGCATATCCGTCACTCCTTTACTGGCCACTAGATGGTAGGATACATGCACTTTACGACTAGAAGGAAACTCTAGAAGAGATCTCTGGTGGGATGCTGCCCCCTGCTGGCCAAGATTAGCACTGGTACCTAACTGCAGCATACACGCTCCTCAACTTCAGGGAAGAATGCTCTGCAAGCTTGCACACTGGGATAACAAAAAAAAATCATTTAATTAGCATGTTCATGGCTCGGCTGTGCGACCGGACTCACCACTCTGCGGATCCGGGTCTTGTAATCAATATGAAGCTCTTTGTGTTTCAGCAGGGCGGCCTCTAGGGACTGCTTCAGATCCAGCGCTCTCCTCAAAAGCTGCTCCTCAGCACCCGACTTGGTGAAGACCTGCGTGGACGGAGAAGATGGGGACATGGTTGACGCGGGACACAGGTGGATGCCCTGAACACATCCAAGCCCCCGCAACGCTGGCACTGACCTGCACCCAGCCCTGCACTGCCGGCAGATGCTTGGTTGTGATCAGTTTGTGGAGGTCTATCACCATGGAAACCACAGCCTCATTATCCTCCGTCTCCTTCACGTGAAGACCTGTGAGACAGGTGCGAAAAAGAAGGAGAGGAAACTTTAGATGCCAAGATAGGATCAGCACCAAGTACAGCCTGATGATTTTACAGTGATCGAGAGGCTGTACGTACCCGGATTGATGTTCAGGTCCAGGCTATAGGTGTGAGAGATGAGTCCAGAGTTTCGAATGAATGAGGCTCTATCTCCATCATCATCATCATCATCCTCATTATCATCATCATCATCTTCTTCTTCTTCAGTGCTTCCCTCCTCTTCTTCTTTCTCCCCTTCTTCTACCTCCTTTCCACCCCGCTCCTTTTCCCTTTTCTCCATCCCGCTGTTCCTCGTCTCCTTTTCCTCCCCACAGCTCTTCTCTTCGTCCCTTCCTGCCTCCCTCTCTTGTGTCACTCCTCCTCCTCCTCCTCCTCCTCCTCTTCCTCCGTCCCTCAGGTCTTTGCTGCAGCAGGGCGCTTCGTCGCCCAGGGGGCTTCTCTCAGCTGGCTGGGAGTTTGGAGGGCTGCCACTGGTTGTTCGGATGTCTTGAGCATCAAAACCAGGCATAAGTAGTCTCATACAAGACTCCATTTCTGTCAGTGTTGCCTCGATCTCCTGTTGGGCCTCTACAATGGAAATGACACATGATAGTGAAATCAATACTTAAGCTCAAATGCAAACATTTCATTTAAAACATATTTCAAAATTTCTACATTGGAGCAATTTCTATACATCATTATATTCTATTAAATTGAAAACAAATCAGACCAGCATCAAGAGCATTTTCTTTAAGGATTTTAGGTCATATGATCGGCCTACGTCTGTAAAACCGGACATTTTGTCTGGTCCAATGCTTTGATCAGCAGTCCATGCATGATGGGGCATTTACCCTCCATGTCTTTGGAGGCTGCCTCCACTCTCTCCTTGTAGATCCTCTGCATTCGGCTCCGCCTCTCCTCCTCACGCCTCCTCTCTGCCACCGTCCTGGCCTCTGCGTCCTGGAAGTCCACCTGGCAGCACAGACAGTAGCAGAGAACGGACTGAACCGAAGAGCACTCAAAACTGTCCAGCTATGCACCTGGTGTGATCGCAAAATGCCGATGCAGAGTTTGTCAAGCAAAAGTAAAGGGGAAAATGAGCTGTACAAGTTTCTGCATTAATTCTCACCTTCTTCACTTGTTTGAGGAAGTGGTAGCCCAGAGCTAACTTCTTGTAGGCCGTGCCATAAGAGGCCTGCCAGGACTGGACCGTCTGGATGGCCACTGACCTCAGTTTGCGGGCTACTTCCTTGGGAGGGGGGAGGGGGTTCTCGGAGTCAGTCTCCACTGTCAACTCCAAGAACTCCTGCGTGGACAAGAGGGACAAGGGGGAAAGGGAAGAGCCGGTGTTAATGTGACCATGTTGTACTTGAAGATGCTGCTCGGACAGAAGCTGTAATCATTTCCATGTCCACATAATGCCATCACCTGGAAGTTGTCCACCAGTAAAGTTCTGAAGTGGTGTGATCTGGAGAAGAGCTCGCTGGCTATCTGGAAGGCTGACAGTCGGATCTCAGCGTGTTCTTGGTTGAGCTGGGACATCACTGAGTGGTACACGTGGTCCACACAGTCATTGGAGACTCTTGGAAAGGCGACAGACATAGAAGAAGTGATTAACGTCTGTGGCTTCTCTTGCATAGCAGCAGAAAAGGGGAATAAGTAAGTAGTACACACTTGCAGATCTTCTTGACTTCCTTCATCTTGTTCTGGTTGAGCTGCGGCTCTCCTGACGTGGTCAGCTCCTCCACCAGCTCAGACAGCCTGTCCCTCTGGGACAACTCCATCGCAGCTCCCAGGGGCACGTTCCACTGCAAGCTTTACAACACAACACAGGCTCCAATGGTCTAACTCCACACTGCACCACGATTTTTCAAGGCTGATTTGTACTGACTTTTTTTAAAAGTGATTGATTCTTAAAAAGCAACCACAATAGACACTGTACTGGATTTTCCTCACTGCTGTTTATTGGTTAAATGGAGAATAAAACAGCATATACCCATATGCATGACTATATACACAAAGTACTTAGATAAATCCAAGAAATACACACAGAAGTACATCTATACCGGTATAGATTGATTTTCAAATTTTCAAAAAGTAAAGAGCCCAACACAAAACAAACAGAATGCATGAGAGAAAGTTAGGTGTAAAGGTTGGCCTATTCTCCAAGACACAGTGTAATAAGGTGTAATAATCCTTGATTATGTGTAACACAACTGTCAATAATATGGGTGTTGGAATGGAGCAGTTTGACAGGTGTCATTTGGTCCTACACGAGCACTTGTAATAATCTGCATCGATTGTCTATTGTCTCCTTCCATGTCATTAACTTATTTTCAAAATAGTTCATATTGTGAATATACTAAACACCTGATTTGTAGGTATTTAAAAGCAAATCTACTGTTTGACAGAGGTATACTGAAAAAGAGAACTAACCTGTCGGGGAATAATGTATAGTCGATGTTACTGGAGTGAAACATAAAGGCTAGTCGACTAGCTAATGCTAACATTTGATAACAAATGTGATGCTGACAGTTGTAATCAAGGTCCGCTTAAAGCACTCACCAGCCTTCAACTTCACTGAGGCTCAGATGCGTCCGTCAGTCAGCTCTACGCGACCAAACAACTCTCGATTGAGTTGTGGTAGAAACATCATTTCAGAGAATCAGCTGGTGCTGTTTACACTGGGACACTACCACAACTACTACTTCCTGGTTTCAGTCTTCAATTTCCGCCGCATGCTTTCCAAAATAAAGGCACCCGGAAGTCCCGCCTCCGAGGCAGACTCGTATGGTATTTTATGGGTTGCATTATTAGACTATTTTGAAGAATGGAATGATCTACTGAGAGGCAATATAAATGCTCCTGTGCACACAGACACTGGCTTTAAAACGCTTGTCCGAGCTCAACTCTTGTGAGTAAAAATACATCATGAAACAGAGACAACAACACGCTCACCAAAATATCAATTTATACACTTAAAGAGGACAGGCCCAACAGGACATCCCCTTTCTCCTCATCCCAGAATTATTTTAAAGATTCATTCATTTTTAAATTAATAAAAGCTTACAATAAAAAATCTTTAGCAGCATATACATTTTTACAACACCAAAAATGAAACAAAACTCAAGGGCACAAATGGAATTTATGTTGCATTCATGTTGACCAATATATGAAACAGCCCAAAGTTGGTGTCAGAGGCTGTTTGTCCTCAGGTGTCTCAGTCTTTTTCCTCCTCTGCATTGAGTGGCTGCATTGAGTCCTCTGCATTGAGTCTGCGGTCATTTCATCTTGACTTGTAGAGCATCTATAAGTTCTACCATCTCTGCGAAGTAGCTGCTCTCCTCTCCTAAAATATTCTCTGACTGGACCATGTCCTGGTACTGGTCTCTCAGAGAGAGGAGCGATCCCAGCAGAGAGCTATCTGAGCGGTACTGCCCCACACACACAGGAGCCATGGCCAGCAGCGCCCGCAGAGCCTGAAACAGAGACAACAACAAGTTCAGCTGGATCACCATCAGGCCCGGCTTCCTCCAGCTGCTGGCTTTGCTCATCCACAAGGCATCGGCCTGCACCTTCTCTCTGTAGTCGTGCTCCGTGGACTCCAGCAGCTGAGGCACCAGGCTGCACCAGCCCTTCTCCAGCAGCTCCCCCTGCAGGGACACCTGAGAGTACTGACGCAGCCGCTCCTGGTGGGAGGGATCCAGCCCCAGGTCCAGGCCTGGCTGGGAGATCAGCTCCTGGAGGAGCAGAACGGGGCATCAGCTAGGACATCCCATCCTACATCTACACTGGCAGTGGATGCAGAAGACCTATGAACTATTAGAGCGGATCTGAAGCCAAGTCAAATGTAGACTCAAATGTACCTTCTCGCTGATCATGTCGTGCAACATAGTGACGATGCGTGTCCGCAGGACTCCTCCGCCATCTGCCCTGAACAGCTCGGACAGGACCTGCAACCCCCCATGTGACAGGAAGTGGCGCTGGGCGTAGGGGAAGTGACGCAAGAGGGAGGCCACAGCAAACAGGGCCTGACGGTGGACAGTCAAAATGCATCAGAGCCGATCTGGCCACTGGAAAACGCCCTCTCCACAACATATTTATGTGTGTGTGGGTGTACCTTCTTTTTGACCTGCAGCGGCCGTACGGTGGCCAGCATGGTGAGCAGCGTCTGAAGAGCCCCGTTCTCCACAGCCTCCACCTGCACCGCTGGGTTACTGAAGGACAGGAGCATGACAGTGGCAGTCAGGGATGACAGTCAACTGATCCTGAAAGCTGAGACCAGTACAACCTGACAACCCCAGCTTTAACCACAGGCATTTAATACAGCAGAACGGTCAGATGAAGCCCGCGGCTGTGGTGTATATCATTGTGTGATAATGTTCATACCTGGACAAAGCGGAGCCCAGGACGAAGGCGGAGTTTGCCTGTAATCTGAAGTCAGAGCTGTTCATACCCTGCAGAATGGACCTGAGACCCCCCATGGAGCACAGGGTCTGAGCGTTATCCACCTGCTCACACACAAAACGTGTCAGCGTGCGGGCAAAAACACACATTCACACACGATAGAGAATATTCTAAGCGCTTACTTGATGAACCAGGTACTCCAGCTCCAGCAGGATGCTCAGCCTCTGCTCCGTGCTCGTGCTGCTGTTGTTCAGCTGCTCCAGCAGGCGCTTCATTATCTGCAACACACCCCAGTCAGCTCCACCACCACTGGCTGTCCACTATGACAATATGTCCTACAGCTCTGTATTCAAAAGGTGTGTGTATTTATGTCCCAGGATCCAGCGAGATAACTCATCCCAGACAAATACAGACACTGTTTGACGTTTGGAGGGAATTTGAGGGTACTGGCCAGATGTACCTGAACATCTGTCTCCACCAGCAGGTCCATCTGGGCCATGTCTCTCTTCAACTCCTCCAGAGGGCGAAACTTGGAAGCCACCGGGTCCTGCAGACACACAGCGAGCAGGGTAGGACACATCCACACACACAGTACAGCTTAAATGTGTGATATTTCATATCACATCTAATACTGTATGATAATATGTTATCATGAATTTCCAGACATAACAGGCATAATCTGTCAAGATACTTGTATTTTATACCCATGCTTCCCTTTCACATTGTTACCTGCTGGTTATTATCTGGGTCCGCAGACTTCATGTCCTCCTTTATCTTCTTCATGGCCCTTTTCAGCTCCTCTGGACTGAAGGACGACTGAATCTCATCCGATTCCCTGCAAAGACAAACCATTGTCCAATATTCACCTTTTGTTGTTTACATTACTGTGAAATACTTCCGGTTCTGGACCCACACCTGTGTCCCTGTGTCCAGTATTTAAGGCGCTCCTCGGACAGTCGCACCTCCCTCTGACCAGTCTGCAGATTCAGCCTCACGTGGGAACCTGCCGGCACCGCCTGGCCTGCAAACACACACGCACGCACACAAAACCATGGTCAGCCAGACAGTTCGCTGTGATACCAAAGAAGCTGTGCACCTTCCAGTACATTACCTGGTTTGAGTGTTTGCCAATTCTCAGTCGGTTGGACGGTCTCCAAATCTCCTTCATTTTCATCTTCCTCAACAGTCACCTCCTCATCCTTCTCACCGCCCACCTCCTTTCCTTCATCCGCGGTCTCAACAACAGTTAACGCAGAATCAGACTGCACAGAAGTGGAGAAAAGGTTCGCGACTCTCAATAACTTTCTAGAAGTTTTCACTGTAATGGAATAAACCTACTGTATTGCATGATGGTTGCAGCAGCATGATAAAACATGATGCAACATTACACCATATGGCGGCAGATGGGATCTCAGGATCTCTTCCTTGTTGTGATTGCTTCTAGCATTGCACAATAATACTTAACCACTACAATGGAGCATTCACACTGCGAGAAAACGTAGATACAAGACAGCGTATAGGTCACCTTCTGGGCCAGAACGCTGCTCCTGTGACAGCAATGCAGCAGCAACAGAAGGAGGAGGGAGCAGCTGGAGATGAGCCTCATGATGCCTGAAACACAGAGGAGATCATGCGTCATACTTGATGCTCCTCGCATTCATCAGCCTCGCTGAGGCACTGACAACAGCTGGATCTGGGGGAACACTCGATTCGGATTGGCCGCACTGTGTGTCTAAAAAGGAGTTCCGATCAGTTGAAGGATGACAGTTTCTGGTTCGGGCTCAGTTTTATCAGGGACAGACTGACCACCAGAGTCTTTAACACACCAGATGTAAGAAGTGCTGAATTAGTCGCCTTCTGAGTTCCATCACAAAACATTGAACCGTTATCTCACTTCTCGCCTCTGATAAAACTGGTTGTGTCTCTACGAGCTGGCCACAGCAGGTTTCCTTGGCAACGCCTGTGGACGGCAGTTTAAATAGTCCGGTTTCTATGATGTAAGGACGATGCGATTCAAGTGTGTCCATTATCAGGTGTACGTTGAGGATACATTACGTTTACCTTTCAAGGGTACCATTTGGTGTTAAACAGGGTTTTCACCTGCCATTGTCACACCGCTGTTATCAAAGCAAGAGCGGGAGTAAAACACACGGAATGGGAATAACTGCACCTGTCCCGCCATCCAGCCAGCCAGCCAGACGTGGACCTGGTTGATAAACACAGCACTGTCCCAGCTCGGAGTGAGAAGAGCAGGCGGCTCCTCACCTGGTTGACGGAGCCCACTCAGGTCCAGCAGTCTGTCCGCTCTCCAGTCTGTCTCTCCAGTGGCTTCACTAGGTCTCCCCTCATAGACACTCAGACCGCTCAGGAACTTCCAACAGACGCCTGCAAACTCGTGGCCCTGTGCTTAACTGCCATTGGTCCACGTCACCGTCTTCTTCATGGAGGTGATTTAGGATTGGACAGAGCACTACTAGAGAACTACTGCCACCTACTGGTACGGAGTAGGAACGAGTCCCTGATACAGAGACTAGCGATACAAAACTAGTCAAACGATAACATAATAAGCCTTGTTTTATTTACACAATTATCTGTCTGAGACCTGTCTGGCAAAATGGGCATTGTCTACATGGGCAGTTTGTCTGATACCTCAATGTGTTATGATATTGCCTATTTGGAGATGTCACTATGCAACATAAATAATTCAAAAATCTTAAACACTGGTATTACATTTATTGGAACATATTTATTACAACATATTTATTACAACATACAACATCACTACAAATATTGGAATAACAAACAAAGGCAGTAAATATGCTGAAGATGGGGGACATGTAGAGGAGGACAAACATTCAGGCAGCATACAGACACACATCCACATTTTTTCAGACGAGTCCTACTGCTGAGCACACTGGTTCTCCATGCTGTTATTGGAGCTGACGTGGATCATCTCCACTGTTTTTTTCTTCCTGCGCTCCTCTCTCTTGTTCTGCTGCTGGTTCTCCTCAGTCTCATTGCTCCACTTGTTTGCAGGAGGGCTGTGTAGGGACCAGAATGTCACCTCACCATCATCCAGATGTTTTTATTATTTGTGTTTTACTGGCTGAGACAAACCCACAATCCCCTTGGCTGTGTCTCAACAGACATACTGACCTGCAGCTGGGAATCACAACAGGTTCATCCGTGCTTATCTTCACAGACTTGGGAGGTCGAGGCTCAGGTTCTGCAGCTGTAACACAACATGCTACTGTCACATATTGGACTGAGTCAGACTAATGCTGTGCTTTCATCTTTAGGGTTACTGACCTCTTCCTGTGGAGCTGACATCTTCAGCTGGAGGAGAGCTGTGCTCTTCAGGCTCTGTGGTCTTGTTTGCGTTTGCCACATCAACCTCTGCGACGGGGATCTGCTCGGCCTGGTCGGACATCTCCTCAGGGGGTTTGATATCGATGGGAAGCTTCTCTTTCTTCCTCTTAAGGATCTGATTCTTCTTAGCCTCTGAAGAGCAAACAGTACATTTTCGTCAAACAGTGGACACTTGAGACGTACATACAGGTGTGGGATTTAGAGACACTGGTAACCTTTTGGCTCATATTTATGTTGGAGCTCCTCCACCCGCAACTGCAGTTTGATCTTGTCACTCTGAGCCTATGACAGGGAACACACACAACAAAAATATTGAGCATTATGAATGTACAGTATATGACCAGCAGAGAATCACTGACTCAGAGTTGTATTTTGTATCGTTACACCATGGATCCCTTTACATGGCTCTCTGTAGGTTTACTTCACAGACCATCTGGTCTTGTGACCATCAGGGGATGTTACCTGCTTGAGCAGTCGCTCAGATGAGAAGAGCTTCCTCTCCAGCTCCAGAGCTCGCTGGCTCTCAGACAGAGATTTCATCCTCTGCAGGGACAGCTCGTCTCCGAGACGCTCTGCGTCCTTACTGAAGACAGGCATGAGCAGAGTCACAGTTAACAAGGTGTATGAAGGCAAATCTTTCTTAATCAACCCTCTCCTTTGAAATAAACCCCCCACCCATCAACCTTTATTAGACTCAAACATGCAAGAAATGCAACTGGAAATGCTACTACTTTGTAGTAGGGTAAATGGTAAACAGAGTGGTGGAAACTGAGAATGAAATAAAGGAAGAGGGTGAGAGGCGGATGAGGGAAGGGGATTGAACTCACACAGTGTTGTTCAGCTTCATCTTGAGCAGGTCTGTGTAGTAGGTTCCATCTTGGTCTTCCTCAGTGCTTGCTGGAGCAGGATTGGCTGGCTGAGACTTCACCATCATCTACACACACACACACACACAATTAATTGTATTGTTTTTAATACATTCAATACAAAAATGTGTGTACCAGACGTGAAGGATCGGCATACTCACCTCCACCTTCTCCAGCCTCCGCAGCTTGGTCATGAGATTTTGGATCTCTTCATTTTTCTCTGAGAGCATGGACTGGAGTCTCTCCAGCTGGGCGGGATCAGCCCGGGAGCCCTGGAGCTGCATCAGAGTGGCTATCTGGACCTGCACAGTGCACAACACACACACACACTCCAACTGTCAGGTTACAGAGGACCTGGAGCGCTGCTGTGCACCGCCACCTCAACCGTACCTTCATGCGTTGCATTTGCTGTTTGCTGAAGGCGTACTGCTTCTGGAGTGACTGATATTGGACTTTCATGCTGATGAGCTGTCTCTCCATCTCAGCACGCTTGTCCTCCAACTAGGACAAAAAAAGGAAAACACATTATATAATGCCCAGTTTACCCAGTGATATTATAGGATGATGGATTTCCACTGTTTTGCAAGACTTTAACTGAATTAAGGCTTGTTAGCGATTGTGACAATTCTTCATGCTTACCTTCTGGATTTCAAAAGAAAAATACAGCCTCGTATAAGTTTAGATTGGAGTTCCTCGTTTAGTTAGTGGAATAGCAAAGACTGAGTTTCTCCTGCAGTGACTGTGGCTGATCTGGGTTTTTACCTCAGCAAACAGGGAGTTCCCTTTGCTGTTTGGATCTTGGGCCTCTTGTAGAACCTGGTCCAGCTGGATCTGGAGATCCCGGTTTGCCTCGCGAGATTTCTGTTAGGAGGCAGAAACGCAAGCAGTCACCAGCTCATCTTAACTGGAGTGTGGTAATTCAGTGAAACTAAACGGTGATAGTTTTTGTTTCTCTACCTCTAAGGCATTAAACCAGGAAACGGCTTCCTTCTGTCTCTCCTCTTTCTCCTCTGTGACTCGCTCCAGGTGGCGCTGCAGGTTTGTATTGGTCAGCTCCAGCTGCTGCTCCCTGTACTGACACTCCTGCAGCGTCTCCTCCAGCTCCACCTGAGGGACAAACACCGGCCTCCAGATTTGTTCGCACACGGTGAAAACAGCACAGAAAGCTTCAGCCAGGCTTGACCTTGTACCTGGACTGGCTCTCACCTTCAGGTTCTCCAGCTCTATGATCCTCATCTGCACCTCCATCATCTCGGACGTCATGGAGCTCTGGGTGTGTTCGTTCAGAGCTCGCAGCTCCTCCATCTTGTTGTTCAGGGTCTCGGTCTGCGCCTCGAGTTTGTGCTTCAGCTGCTTCTCGTTCAGCTGGGATTCTTCAAGAGACGACTGCAAGCTCAGCACCTGAGAGGGAACACACAAGAAGGGACACCTCAACGTTTTATCACTCGCAGTCAACTGTCTATATAGCTCTTTTATCCACTGCATTTGACTTCATCTCCCACCCCCCATTCTGCAATAATACAACACCTGGCAAAAAGTGAATGCACTTCTCTGGGAGGATCTTATGTCATGACACTTTGCAAACTCTTGAATAAGAGTAAAGGTCTTGAATAATGAACCCATCTTGTACCTTGTTACTGAGCTCATTGAGAGCTGTGCTGTGGCTTCTCTCCAGATGCTCTTGTTGCTCCTGAAGCTGCTGTCTCTGCTGACTCTTCACACACTCTAAGTCTGACTGCAAGGACTCCAGCATCCGAGACTTTAACTCCACTTCCTTCTGCAGCGAGTACTTGTCTTGCTCCAGGACCTTGAGTGACACAGCACACAGACAGGAACAGCAATGCAATGACAGCAGCGCATGGAGGGACAGCAGTGACGGTGAGGACATTTGTCTTGGGTTTGCTGTGGTGGTTTGGGGGCAGCCACCCCCTGTAAAGTCCAGTGTCATACTTCTAGGGCATTGGTCATCTCCACTCGCTGTTCATCCAGCCTGTTCTGTAGCTCCATCTGCTCATTGAGGAGATCCAAGCCAGCCTGGGCGGCTTTATGGACCTGCTCCTCTCTCTCCCTCAGCTGGCTCTTGAGGAGCTGGATCTCCTCTTCTGGTGACATCTGGAAAGAACAAGAGTTAAATGGTTGTCTGTACAGAAAAAAACGTGAGTCTCTGCATCAAGGAAAGAGTTCACAGATACCCAGCATTATTAAGAGAGAGACGGATCCAATTTATGATACTTGAAAAGGGATCAACTACTCTGGGGTTCAATATTACATTTCAAGCTCTGATGGCATACTGAATTACATAAACCCCTTTTAGAGATAAAGATGAAAGAACTGTTGCCTTTAATGTAAATTAAGGTGTAATTGTACTGATACTTTTGCATATTTTGCAATTTTAGCGACGCTGTGGGTCGTCAAAAGCAACATAACTGCATTATATGGACATTTTGAGGTTCTAGCATTGAGCTTGTTTTGTGTTGTTTGGCTTCTTCTGCCTCACAGACATGGCAACTCTGAACAACAGACAGTTTATATCACCGTTTACTTTATTTACAGCACATGTGGGTGGTCCTCATTTGCTGTACAGATAAACAATCACACAGGTAACGAACAGTCCATTCCTATTAGCTTGAATATGCATAGATCACGACAATTTGCTAACGTTTACACCGTACTGGACATTTCTTTGAGACAAGCGACTACGTAATTCCGGGTGGTACTGCATTAACTCAAACGGCGTTTGGAATGGCTCTATATTCAACAAAGACGAACAAAATAAACTTTTACCTTTGATTAGTTTGTCAAACCGCCACGGTTTGAATTCTTCTCCCGTCAACTCTCGCGACACGTCAATGATGTGACGTAAGTGCGTGAGCCCGTCATGATTGGACAGACCATAGACCATAATAAAGAGTAGCCGCAGCATCGACCGCTACGGCCTGTGGGCGCTGATGCACATACATACATTGTGTGTATTGGGACATGTAGTTTTAAAATCCATAACTTGCTCAAATTTCAACCGATTTTCAAACGGTTTGGTTTGTTATAAACATCAAATGTGTATTTTATTACACTGGATAGTTGTGCAGAATGTTATGTCCTAAAAAATAGAAGAATGTTCAGAAATAGGTAGACTACAGTGTTTCCTATCACAAACAGGCCATAAGAAAGGCTGCATGTTGACATTCCCACCCTGTGATATTCGTAACATTGCATGCCAGTACTTATGGATTGATGCCTTAAGACAAACAACAATACACATCCATACTGCCAGTTTCGAATGAAAATATTTTTACGTGTCAGGGCTGAAGTGGATGCCAAAGTTAAATGAACAGCTCCCCTCTTCTTCAAAACATTGATACTTCATCTCCACAAACTGAATGGAAATCAATTAAACATCATGGTGCCCCTTGACCGTGGGGCTGCGCTGCCAGTAGGGGCACCATGCTCCATGGTGTGTCGATCGTGAAAACAGCTCAGCTGCTTGCAGCGGAGGCGGCGGCCTCCAAAAGAAGCAGCCACACTGGTGTTGCTGTGTTTTTTGCTTCTTCCCATCCTTGAATGGATACTGTTCCAGCGCCTGTGCCTGTGCCCAGGTGTGGGCCTGGGTCCAGGTCCTGGTCCCGGTCTGGGTCCGGGTCCCAGCTCCCACAGCCCCCCAGAGTCCCCCAGAGTCCCGGCTGCTACAACCCCTCTCAAAGAAGTCACCCTCACGAGTAAGAGGAAAAGCTGTCATATATGCCAACTGTGATCTGTCCAGTCTTTGTGTAGCATGCACATGAACGCAACAAGTTAACATCACTTCAGTTTAATTCAAATTTCCTCACATTTAATTTCCACATAATAGACTCTTCAAATTCCAACTCCGATAAATCAGATTCACCAGTAATCTCCATTTCTTCTTGAACCTCAGTTCATGCTTTTTAATCCTACTCATCACACGGTCACATTCACTCTGAACAGAAAGACTGGGAACGTGTCTCCTGATGTTTGGTCAACAGACAGCTTTCCTGGCGTGGTTTCACAGAACAAGTAGTGTTAATATTCTTATCTGGGAGGAATCGTACGCCTATAACCACCCACACAGGCTTGCTTTGTCATTATGTACACAGTAAACAAGGTTTTGTTTTCTTCTCAAGCTGCAGCGATGGAGGCGTCATCCAGCTGTCGACCCTGAGGCTGAGGAGACAGAGGGAGGCGTCACTTATTCATGCTCGCTCTCACAACGATGGTGATGGATGGCTCAGGGCTGCGTATCGACTTTGTTAGGACTGCGTTACCTTGACAAAGATGCGGTGGGGCAGGAAGCGCCTCAGTGTGTGCGTGTTGGTGGCCGGGCAGCGCGGCAGGCTGATGTTGAGCTGCGGTAGTGTTTGGTAACCGGCCATCAGCGGGTAGAAGTTGTAGAGCATCTGCTGCTCTGAGCCTGGGAGGATACGCAGCCGTACCTGCAAACACACACACGGGCACGCAGAGGAAATAAGCCGTGATTAGCCGGATAGAAAAACATCAGGATCTCCGGGGCTGACAGGCAGGGCTCTGAGGTTAGCAGATTCCCAGGAACCATATGAACCGAAATTCAGTTTCCTTTAAAGATGTAACAGAAATGTTTTTTTAGAGGGTGACAGGTACCTGCTTGAGGCCAGAGAACATGAAGGCATCAGAGGGTTCAACGGCCATCTCCACCTCCTGCACCAAACCCGTTCTGTTCTCGATGTGGTAACGAACGGCCAGAGACTCTCGTACTCGTCCAAATGATGGCAGCTCTGCACAAGGGAGAAGAAAATACGGGAATGAGACGTCTCCATAGCACGTAAAGAATGAAAACCCGAGTGAGCGTGTCCAGTGTATATTCACATGGCTCACCTGCATGGATGTATAGAGGGACAGTCTCCAGGATGACATGAGGTAGGGTGACTGTAGTTTGGATGATAGGACTGTCTTCACTGGAGGACTTTCTGCACGTTTAAAGAGAGTATCGGGCTTTACAAAACTGTTCCAACGCACTCGTGACTCACATCAGCGCCATATGTCTGTGTGTGTGGATACCTCCTCCATGATATCAGGTACTGCCCAGTAGGTACAGTGCTATTGCTGACAGCCAGGGATGGACACTGGAGACAGAAACACTCGCTGGCAGACTCGCCTGTCTGCAGAACCACTGACCACACACAAAAAAAAAAAATGACCCCGATTAGACGTTTTTAATCGGCGGTATAAACTCTGGAAACCCTGTTTGGATGTGAGCGAGTCAGCTACCTTCCTGCAGCTGTGACTCGAGCTGTGGCGTGCTGCTGGTCACGGTCTGGAGCTGCAGAGCGGAGGTGGTGAGCAGCAGAGGCCAGGGAGACGAGGACAGGATGTCCGTCATCAACAGGAAGGGGACGTCCACCGCTATCCGCTCCAGGGGCTCAAACTGCAAACACGCACATGCATTATTCACATGTCAAAATGTCAAGAAAAAACATGTGGTGGCACTTTAGTATTCATCTGCAAAAAAAAAAACACTTCTGAGGTCAAATGAGTAGTATCTCCTTGAGTCTAAACAAAACAGAGAAAAGGGATGAAGTCAGACCTTGATGGACATGAACTTGACGGACACCTCGAATGGGACCACTGTCTCAATGGTGACCGTCTCGTCCTGTTAAAAAGACAAAGAAAGAGAGGTTGAACCCCTTAGCAAGAAGGGACGCACCTCTTTAAACATGCGCAGTGGACAGTGACATGGCCGGAGCGTGTTGCTACCTTATGGCATTTGCAGACAATCTGCCTCCCGTCCACGGCGGTGTCGATGCTGTAGGCCACGTGAAACAGGAAGATCCTCGGCCCGGTCGACACGCACTTGACGTACACGCACCTCTCCAACTGCAGATCGGCACACAAAGCAGCAAACGTTGCCATGTTGGTCGCCACCAGGGGGTGAGAGAGGAGCTGAAGACACCGGACGCGTCTACCTTCTCGCCGGGTTTCAGATCTCCCAGGGGCACGTCAGGGAGTAGGGCCGGAGCGGTGTCGTCGCAAACCTTCGATCCGTCCAGGGTCACGTGCGTGGTCTGACTCAGATTGGCATCCTGGCCTGAACCCACCCACCGAAACAGAAACAGTATATATTGAAAGGAATACATCAACTATTTGGGGGTTTCATGCAATGAGAAGACTGAGTAGGGAACAGGAGGGAATTGCCAGGCTCCATACGAGCAGTTCATAAACAGTAGTGGAGTACCTGGTTTGAGGCCAGCCGTCAGTCGGACATCCTTGGCTATTCTCTCCTCCTGAGACTGCACGGTGAGGCTGATGCGGTACATCTCATTGTTGAGAGCGGGCGGCTGGTGGCTGAGCTGCACGGAGATCTTGGGGACCCTGGAGATGATCCTACAGCGAGAGGGGGAGAAACAAAACGGAACGCATGTCGAACGTCCGCCCGGAACGCGCCGGAGCCTCCGAGAGGTCACGGGAGAGGGGGCGAGACACTTGCATGGTGCTGTGCTGCGTGGTCAGGCCGTCCCAGTCCGGCTCCTGGCGGCCGTCGGCGCCCCGGCCCCACCGCCGCGACCACCTGCTGGCCTGCAGCGCCTCCTGGGAGGAGGCGGCGTCCCCGCCCGCGCCCCTCCAGCTGACAAAGACGCAGCGTCCCCGCCCGCTGCCCAGCATCAGCTCCACGGCGGTCATCTGAGGAGGGAGGCAGGGAGGGAGGGAGGCAGGGAGGGAGGGAGGGAGGGAGGGAGGCAGGCAGGGAGGGAGGCAGGGAGGGAGGGAGCAGGCGGTGAGCGTCTGCCCCGTGCCCACAGCTAATCGCACAGGGGGCGGCCGCACGCACCTCAACCTTCTTGCCGACGTCTTCGGTCTTGGCGACGAAGCTGAAGTTGAAGCACTTGGTTTTCCCGGGCTGCAGGCTCATGCTCTCCTGGACAGAGGACTCCGCCACACACCACTGGTTGTACTCCTGCACGCACGCACGCACACACACACACACACACACACACACACAGCCGTGTTGTCGTCTGAGGAGAGCGCAGCAGCATGAACGCGCTGTCCCCTCCGCTCCTCCGCTCCACCGGGAGCCGCGGCCCCGGGCTGAGGAGGGTCTTTGCGTTCTAGCGTGGGCGTGGGCGTGGGTACCTGGTTGCTGAGGCTGACGGCCAGCTTGTTGAAAGAGACGGGCTGAGGACAGTCGGCCCGCAGGTAAACCTGCAGCTGGATGGGCTGGTCCACGTGGAAGCTGGGAGACTGGAATTTGGCCTTGCACTGGACTGGAGGCAGAGAGAAGTCAGTCCGTCAGGGACAAACACAGACACGTAGTAAAAACACATTTTGCTATTATTTTTCTGCTTTTTTTTTTGGGGGGGGGGGGGTGTGTGTGTGGACTCACTGAAGGGAATGTAGTCCTGCAGCTCTATGGTCAACTCGTTGGAGCCAGCCAGAGCCATGCGGTCGTTCCACAGCGAGGCCGCTGCACTGACCGATGACGCATCGCAGTCCGGCTCGGCATCCGGGACCTCGTTCTGAGGAACACGCACAAGGTGGATCTCATCGAGCAAACGTGTGATACCTGTTGATGCTATGAACGTAAAGAGGTACGGTCCTGCAGCCCAGACAGACCGTGCTTATATCACAGCTGCACTGCACACTCTTCATACTGATCATACTGTCAGAGCCACTGTCATGTGACACTGTCCTGTTTGAAGACGTTGTGATACCAGATGGTTCAGTGCAGGGTGGAGACTCACCGCCAGGACTTTGATGAGATTCTTCTCAATCCTCGACTTCTGCTCCTCCTTCAGCGTTGAGGCTAGGCGACAAGACGGACTGTTACCTCTATTTTACCTTCACTGTGTTTTTATTAAATGATTTATAAGATGGCCAGAAACGGGGCGGACCTAGCGGAGCCTGTGAGGACATTGTTTCCAAAGCTACAGTGGCTGGTCGAGCCTCTCACCACGTGGCGTTTGCTCACCTCTGCCCAGCAGCTCCATGCAGTATATGATGTAGTCCTTGACGCTGGCCATCAGATAGGCACAGCGCAGGGCTGTGGTCAGGATGGCGGTCAGCAGGCCCCACCATCGCTCAGTGCGGTAGTCACACATCACGTAGTCCAGCAGTCTGGTGGCACGCACGTCATGCAAACGTGTTTAAGAGCTCATGGTTTTTGCTTTCCCTTCCCAGGACAAGATGTGGTGCATGCAAGATGTGTGTGACGGCTTCCAACATATGCACTGACTTACTTTAATGCTTTGGTGTAGTCTTTTGCATGGTAGTACTCCTCTCCCATTTGCACCACTACGAGGAAGACAGACAAATAGCATCAGGCTGGTGGATACATGCTTAAAGAAGCAGTGTGGGAAAACCACGTGTGGAATCATTTAGCTGCTGATAGAAGCCCTAACAGAGGGAGTGGACCCGACTACCATTCAATGCTGTCCTTACAAGACACACATATCAGAGAATAAGAGACACTCACTGAGGTGACTCTTCATCCGAGGACACTTGTACTTCTTAAACTGGGCGACTGCGTTGCTGAGCAGTGCAATGATCAGCTCCTGCAGAGGATGGAGAGACGGTGAGAGGAGGCGTCTCAGTGCATACATGCCACTTGTCAGGAGGGTAGAGGACGGCTCTGACAGTGTGATGATTCATGTATCAGTGAAAATGAATCTGGTTAGGCACTAAGTGCAGCGCTCGCTGCATTTGATGGAAGAAGGAAACAGGCACCAACAATCACAATCAATCTAGTCACAGCTGGTGTGTGTGTGTGTGTGTGTGTGTGTGTGTGTGTGTGTGTGTGTGTGTGTGTGTGTGTGTGTGTGTGTGTTCCTCACAGAATGAGGCACGTCTCTCTCTTTAATCTGCAGGGCCAGAATCCCCGTCTTCTCCTTCTCTGCATCTGGAGGATCGATGCCTGGGAATACAACAGTACACAAGTCCTGTTCAAACCCTGCCTAACGTCAGCAGTTTGACTGAATCTTTACATTTTTCTTTTGAACTGAAACTGAAAGAGACATGCGACGCACTCTGATGTCCTTGTCTCCAGGGCCTCTGGCCATAGAAGTCCAGAGCTCCACTCTGAGTGTCCGCCGGTTCGGAGGAGGCCACCTGACAGAGCTGCTGCGCCTGCTGCTTCCTGTCCTGGCTGTAACAGGCAGCCTGCTGGTAGTAGAAGCCAGGGTTCTGGGTCTGGATGGCGGTCAGACCCAGTTTAATGGCTTCATCAAAGAGCTCCCCGAACGACTGGAACCTGTGGGCGAGCCAGGACAGACAGACGCGTTAGGTTTTGAGCTGGAGGTGGAGGCGAGTTCATCTAAATATGACGTATTTGGATATTCTAATAGAGACCAGACTGTCGGAGGTGACACATAAAGACTGCTCTCAGTGAGTGAAGGAGGTGACCGACCACGGTGTTTTATCATGCAAACTGTGTCGCTCACTGTTTGGACATCCACGCAGCGTGCTCGAAGGCCAGCTCTGCACTGCCGATCTTCTTCTTGCACAGGTCGATGTGCTTCCTGAACTGCGCGATGGCGTCTAGAGGCGTGGTGTGCTGAAAACACAGTCTACAGATCTAAAGAGACAAAGACACAGGAGGGAAATGATGAAGAGAGAAAATCCTGGTGTAATGACATGAGACAGATGAGTAACAGAGTATTACTAGCTCTCTCTTCGGCATGTCGCGTAGCTCAGAGGAGCGTTTTCCCTTCAAAGCTGCAGATACAGACAGAGATGTACCTTATAGTTGATGAATCCAGCCATAGTCTTGATCTCCAACATGTTGGTCTCGTGGGCTCTGAGCTCATGAACCAGACTGTATGCTGTTCTGTAATACCTGCAGACGCAAACAAGCGGACTGAATAACAGATTTATTCATATCTACCTGCCCATGTTCATTATCTGCACTTCTTGTATGAGTAATCTGAATGTGCAGTGTGAGAATAACATTTAAGAACTGTAGATGGATCGGTTTCACAGCCCAGGGGCGCTTCGTTCTAGCTTTGGATGCAGAACAGTCCTGCAAAGATTATACTTTCAAGAGCACTCTGAGTCTATATCAAGCAAACTTTCTCATATATCTCTTATAATATCTATTTACTTCAATCCACTTAAGGAAGGAGAACGCCACACGTGACAGTATTTCATTTCAGTGAGTCTGACCAGGAGAGGGTATGATGACTGAATAGTCCTTGACTTACTTGAGAGCATTCTGGGTGTCCTGCTTCAGCTCGCTGAAAAAGGCAATTTTAAACTGGTGTCTGACAAACAGCAGCTGTTGGGACAGAAGCACAGGAAGATGATGAGAGACCATGAAGAGGAGGAAGACTGTGATATGTGAGGATTTGAAAGGGGCTTAATTGGGCCGGTTTGTGTGCTCTCCCACCTGGTGCGTGGTCTTGTTGAGGAACTCCTTGTGCGACTTGACTCGACGGATCTCGGTGTAGTAATACGTCTGAGCATGTTCGTAGAAAGCATTCTCCAACCTATCGGAGCACGGGGTGAGCGCCATTTCATAACACAAGCAATCATTCGAAGAACGCTGTGAGGTTTGCATCTGATGTGATTACCGTATAATATAGCCCACTAAGTGGTCGGTGTGTGGCAACACAAAGAGACTTTTTCCAGACAGATCACAGGAGTTGCAAAGCGCAGAGGCCCTCTCCGAAGCCACCAGGTCTTCCCCTGCGAAAGAGGAGTGGTAACTGGCTGTTTAATGGAATCGGGGACACAGTGCAGACTGGTATAGCTGAGTTTATGTAAAGCGATCTGAGCGTTAGTCAACCTTCTGACACACCATTCAGCAAAATGTCCAGAACTCTAGAAGATCTCTGACAGGAATGGAACATAATACTCTAAGCTAGGTATGTTTTAATAATCAGAAAAGGGCCTGAACGTTTCTTCCAGGTTTCACATGGAGCTTGAATACGATGCGAGACGTGCATAACCTACTATGTTGGAGTAGCGATCTTTACCTGGAGGAAGTGGTGTTTTCTTCTGGATGAGGACGACAGCCACCTTGGTGTTTCTGCCCTGGAGACTGGTCCTGAAGAGAAACAAACAAAAAACGTTATAGATAACTGGAAGTTTGATGCAGTCAGAATAACAGAATCATGCACAAGCTGTGTAAGTATTGTGTAATGAACAGAGCATCACAGTAATGGTCAAGAAAAGACATAAGGCTTGCTCAGATGACAGTTCATGAGTGCTTTATTGCACGTGTGAGGTCTGTGAGCACGGGATGAAACATCATGGAAAGATTGTGACTTTCATGCTCACTGGAAGTCACGCCAACGTCCACCTACCGGACAATCTCCACTTTCGTTGCACACTCAGACTGCTTCTCTTTCCACTGAGGGTCATCCCAGTCCAGTTCGTAGAAGAGCACGACCAGAGCCGGCACGAGATTGAGGTGCTTATTCATCCAACCTGTTTTCAGAATGCCTTTAGGGATGTACCACTCGTAAGAGGTTCGCTATAGAAGGAGGAGAGAAGGGATACGCTGTTTACAGACAGACTTCGCAGCGGCTATACTCTGTCGAATCCTCACAGCCACTGCTCACCTTAGTGCGACACTTGGGATACTCGTGGTCTCCTGGGAGGACTTTGAAGGAGATGGGGACTCGATCAGCTCTCCGGTTGGCGCAGAAGGCATCCCAGATGGCCCGGTGCACGGCATTATACACCACGTCCAGACCTGTCAGGGCCACGAAGGCCATGGGCCGGCAACAGAGCTCCGGAGGGAGCTCCCACTGGGAACCTGCCATTGTTACCGTTCAGCAATGGATGCACCTACGCCAGACAGAAGAGCATCACTGCAGCAGACACGGTTGAAGATTTCAGTAGATAAAGGTCCAAGGACAACAGAATCGAGGCAGCAGACGGACCAAAAGACTCCTCTCTGACATCTCAGAGTCAGGCACTGATTAACTGGAATCCTGTACATATTGACGACAACTGTAGGAGAGTACAATTCTTTTCTCATACTGATTCATCCTGGTTTTAGTAAGTGTCTTGGCACATCTCGACAACCTGCTTCTATCGTTGACACACGCTCCTAGTCCTGATTCCTCCATGCTGAAGGGCTACTCTGTGCATCCCTTACTTTCACAAGCACCTGACAAGCATAACTCGGATTCCTGCACAGCACCAGCCTGACCTCAGCCTCAGGGTATTTCCCAACTTTTACAGTCATCGAAACACCAATCCAGACGCCACTTAAGTCATGCCCAGTCAGTGTGCACTTCATAACTCCTGTTTCCTTCTATAAACTCATCTTCCTCTTCATGATAGGTCGCACATGAAAGACAGATTCTGTTTACGCTCAATCTCAACGGAATACCTTTGGCAGAAACGTCACAGTTCGTATTAAAGATTAGTAATGTTAGAAAGCCACAGCAGCAGATTTGCCATCGCTGCGGACCTGACAAAGAAAGCCTTGTGATCAACAACTCACAGATCACAGGACGAGCTGAGCTGCAGCTAACAGTGACAGGAGCCTTGTTTACATCGCACAGACTGACAGACTGGGGGCTAACCTGCTCAACCCGGCTTGATTTCACAATTATCTACTAAAGGAGACACATCTCATCTATATATAACTGCCCCCCCGTAGACGAAAGACATGTGATGTCCAAAGAAAAAAGGACTACAGAAACCGTTCAGACCAAAGCGGAAGTGAGAGAACAGCACTCGGCTAAAGCGACTAGCATTGGTGCAGCCCCGTGACTCTTCGTACCATTACGCATAATGAAGACACACACGATCATGCAGTTAGTGCCTACCTGAGTCACATAGGTACAGCTGCTCCTCTGGCCCGGCCCGGCTGTCACACAGCACTGGGTATCAAGGTTACCAGTTAGCTCTGCTAGTGGGCGAGGCAGCTGAGGTCCCAGCAGTCTAACAAAACCTGCTGAGCGCTTTCAAGGCTCCAAGGTTGGTGATAGTCAACTCCCAGAGCAATGCACAGCATCCGCTGTCTGGCCACTAACCTGTCAAGAAGAAGTGGGAGAAAATTCAAGTCTGTTTAGTATCAACTGCAGATTAGCTAGGTGGCTACCTGTGGCAAGACCTCAACGTCACTTCCGCTCTGGATTTCCGAAACTAAAACGATACGTCACAGATCGAAGGATCCGTTTTTCACCATTAGTTATGGCTGATGCGACCTAAAATACATTAGTCTTCAGGGCCATTGGTTGTTTAGTCTTTGACCCTTAAAGATGCAATTCGGTTCTAATCTAGAGGATGTCCCACTTGAACACCTGGAACTTTGTCATCCTTTGTGCCACCTCCGATTATATTTCTCACAAAAAAACATGTTCTATTATTCTAAAAAGTTTCCCCCTGTTTCCACAGACAGAAAAATTCATTCATTCATTCATTATTTATTTATTTATATTCTTATTTATCTGATGTTCTCTATCAATGTACAGTTTTTGGTTTGTACATTTTCTTCAACACAACGTGAACCATAAGGTTGAATGAACTGCTTAAACTTTTCAGTACACTCTTAGAAAGGATGTGTTAAAAAGTACTTAAAGTACATTAATTCTGTTGTAAGAGTGCCAGATATCCTAAAGATCAAACCCTAGCCAAGCAACACAATTCACCCAAACATCCAAACTACTTTCTTTAAAATGTTTCAGACTTTCTTTCAAATCCTCCATTTAGATGGCTTTGGGTTGGAGGTGCAAAATTTAATTTTAGTTTCAAAGTTAAAGGTTTTCTTTTAGCTGTACAGTTTAATTACATAAATGACTTGAATAAATTTGCATGAACAAAGGTACTTATTTGTGTATTTTCCACATGTAGAAATTCTTTATACAGCATGCTTTTAAGTAAAAAGTGATTTTTTTGCTTATTTATTTGCCATTTAAACACACTTTTGTGTCAAAACAACTCATATTTGCATTAGTCATATTTGACAGGTTGACGACGAGTTGGTTTTAACACATCTGTTCCGAGAGTGCAGAGGACAGATTGTACTAATTACAAATTAGGTTTCAGACAGTCGCTCTCCTTAAATTGTTTTGAAAAACAATATTTATTAATAAATAATAGAAAAATAAATATAATATGAATAAATAAGTTAATAATAGTGAATGAAAAGCATGGCTCATTTATACTATTTAATTAAATTACATTTCTTTTTACTATATATTTTCTATTATTAAATTCTAGAATTCTATTGTATTTGGATCTAGGTCATGGGATACACGCTTCTCCCCAGCAACGTCCACCAGCTGCTTCCACCAACTATTCTAAATTCTTCCATTCTCTTACAATGTGAAAATATCTCATCTTGAAATAAGGTGATGGTTTCACGTTTTAACATGCAAATTATACATTTTTGAAACATGAAAAGGATGCTGGTGTTACAATGTCCATACTTTGGGACGAATAAAGACATTATATTCCATTTTATTCTATTCTATTCCAATCTATGCTATTCTATTGTATTCTAACAAAAAACTTTTTACGTACAATCTTCTGAAACCTTATTTTCCCACTGTTCTACTTTCCCTTATAGCGCTTTGATAAATAATAAATGGGACTAGGATGGAGGAAGAATATTCCTCAAACCCTGTGATTGGCTCACCTCACACAGGTAAAATGTAACCACTTAGCTACTGTGTATTAACCGGCTTCCATCCACCAATGTGGCGGGTCAAAAACGTCGTATCCGTTTAATACCCGTGTAAATGCCGGGTACGACTGCACTCGACTCTAATCGGGGCGTGTGCTGAGCACACACTTGGATGGGTGGAGGAGGGTGAAGCCTATTAATAAATCAGACAGGCACAGCATATTTCAGTCAATGTAAAACTCCTTCCTTCCCTATCCCCCTCTCTCTCTCTCTCTCTCTCTCTCTCTCTCTCTCTCTCTCTCTCTCTCTCTCTCTCTCTCTCCCCTTCCCTCCCCTCCTCCTCTATAGATTCCTAACTTGCAGCGGCAGCAGGAGGAGCAGCGTGTGTTTGTGTCGCAGACAGGCACACCGACAGACTGATGCCTCCAGCCCGCTGCTGTGGGTGCAGCCTCCTGCAGACAATCGTCCTGCCCCGGCCGGAGGATGGGGATATGGGGCCGGAGCTGACCGGAGGGGAGCGTCCCAGCCTCTCCTCCTTCAACACTGAAGGTGAGTGTCCCGGCTCTGTAGCTCCAGGACTCCTGCCATTGGGAGAGTTTAACCTTCAGGGAGCAAATGAGGTCTCCTCTGCAGCCCAGTGCTGGAGGGATGTCACCACACACGGCGTGACGGTGTTATTGACGCAGTCAGTGTGACTGGTAGACGCCGGCGGACCTGCATGAAGGAGAAGAGCCCGGACTCCATTGAAGAAACTCGCGTTTTCATATTTGCGGACCTGTCGGAGGCGACACTCCGGGAGTCGCAAAGAAGAAGACACATTTTCCGGATAAGTAGAGTTCACTCCTGAATTCGGCGTTATTAGATGTTTTAGGATTCAACAATGGCAATGTCTGAACTTCAGGATCCTCCTGCACGTCCTCCACCAGAGCTTGTTGGGCCATGCTGTGAGAGGTGGTAGGCATTTGGTGATGGGGATTAAAGCAATTTGTGGAAGCTTAATTTTTACATCTTCTTTATGTGATTTAAGTATCTAGGGTCCGTTGTAGGAGTAGAAGGCATGGCAGGCAGAGAGCTTGTCCAAACCTCAGTAAGAAATTCCTCCTTCTTCCTTCTAAGTTTGTTCTGGGCTGTGGACTGGAGTGACTTGAGCCCCACAGGAAGTTAGCCAGGCATTTTGGGTCAAACATGGTTAAGTGTGTTTGTGTTTGGACTGACAGAGCAAATAGCTACCCAAAATGACATTATTCCCTGCTGAATAGCACACATTGAATGTAAAGGTTGAATAGATACAAAGTTTTGTATCTTGTATATCTTGCATTGCATCACCATGTAATTAATTTACCTTTATTCCAGATTGTTCTGTACTAGTGTTTGAAAGAGATCACATCAAACCACCAATGTTACAGTGCAATCCTATATTATCACTGGAGTGCAATATTTTTTTTTGTCTGTGAGGAGCAATATGTTTCTCACACAGCTTTGGTTCAACAAACATAAATATAGAAGTACCAGCGACTGTTTTGTTTGTTTTTTGTTTTTTTTGTGAATGTGTCCTTGCTGGGTACTCTGGTTTCCAAAAACAGTCCAAAAACATGCTTGTTAAGGACAACTGGGGATTGTAAAGGTGTAAATGGTGTGTGTGTGTGTGCATGTCCTGCAAAATACACCTGCGGGGTGTATTCCCTGCCTTCATATTATATGCACAATTCCATAGACCAGCAGATCCCAGTGATACTGTTGCTTACAAAGCAGTTGGATGATGGATGAATAATTACAGAAGCATAGCTTTCGTTAGATTTTTGATGGTTTTTGATAATATTGCAGTATCATAACTTGATCTGTGAGCCAGTGTCGCTCCATACTTTGATTTTGCTGACAAGCTCTATGCTGTTTTCCTTCACCTGTGTCTATAATCTCACTTATATTTTTATTCACTCTTCAGGTACAAGCTTTTTTTTATGTGATATCCAACACCTGATACTTTTTTCACGCACTTAAAAATAGTCACTGTCCCTCAGTCATTCATTCTTTCATTTTGTGCAAGAATGGAGTCTGTGATACACTGACGCTTTGGAGTCTTTGGAGGACGGAGCCAATTTACAGTGTGCATACATGACAGCTGACTCATGGTTCACCTGTGTGCAGCAGTTGACACTGCTGCTGAATTGCAGGACCTCACTATTCATAGCCACGGTCCTATTTACACTCTGTGTAACCTTTGTCTGGCACACAAAGGTTATAAATGAATCTAAAGGACGTAGTAATGTTACCTCTCTCAGTTGAACCATAGATTTAAATGCATCACCACAGAAGACAGTGTTCATATAAGAATCCAGCCCCACCCTCTCCCCTCTCTATAAACTACTCGAGAACCTCGTAGTTCTCTGACCTTCCTATGTCTCACACACACTCACGCCACGCAGCAGCATTCTACGCGTCACGGTTCCTCCCTCATGCTTTATATTTCATGAGAATATAGAGTATTCTCCTCTGCAGCTGCAGGAGGCTGCACACGCACAGGAACGTCACAGGGAGGGAACTCTTTCAGGGGTCAGGATGATGCTGAGTCATCTCTCTGCCTTCTCAGCGCTTTGCCTCTTTAAGCTGCGAAGTGCGTGCGTGAGGAAGAGTGTGTGAGTGGGTCCGAACAACTACCTCCCTGTCAGCATCACACAGAGGAGCTGACCAGAATTGGAAGTGGTACTGTTCCCATGGATTGTTGCTACAGTATAACATACTTTTAGTAAATAATTAAGAAATATATATCTGTAAACTGGTTGCAAGTAAAGCTAGATGCCTGAGTCTGAGTGAAAAGGATGGAAAAGTAAGAAGTGCATTCAACAATCCAAAAGGGCAATATGCTGTGCAAGCTGCTCTAATGTAGTAGCTTGTGTGAGTATGTGCGTGTGTGTGTATGTGTGCATGTGCGTGAACTCTTGCTCTCTTAAACAAAACAGGAAATGGTTTTTCTGTGGTCAACAGTTGTAGCTCGGCCTCAACATGTAACATAATTTGTAGCGATCTCTCCTGATTTACTAACACTAAAAGCGTTTCATGAGTGAGACTCACTCCTCTTAGATGGAAATCGTGTGCGACCTCGGCAGTAGAGGCAGCGTCAACATCCAATGAAAAAGGAGGGTGATCGCGAAGCTCTGAGAGAGCGAGGTTAAGACAATATGGTCAGAAATAGCTGGAGGCCTTGGTCACGCTTAGATAAGAAGATGTCAACTGTTGGTACTTAGAGGTTCTTGGGAACTTCTAAATGTAGTGATTAATGTCAAACCGTATGTACATATACACAGTGAGAAAACCCGTTTCAGCATAAGAAAGATGTCAAACAAACAATTAATAATCTGACAGGACAAGGAGAGTAAAAGGGTTGGGACATAAAAATTAATGTTTCGGGAGAGGAAACTGATGCTCAACATGAATGACATGCAGGAAAGGAGAGTTATACTTGTTTTAATGGTATAAAACAGTTAAATGCTGCCAAAAATCCATGTTGTCGCTCCCCCGACTCAGATTGTAAGCACCAATAAATATGCATAATAAAAGTGCCAACGGCAGCAAGACCAAAGGGTAGTGTTTAAAGAGCATGGACAAATGGGTTTCTGCAATAAACACCTGAATTACAACAGGGGTGATAAAAGGCCGGAAAATATTGAATAATTCATCTAATAAAACAGCCAGTCCTTTCACAGTCCACCTCAAAGTCTCCGACGTAAACTTCCCCTTTGACCATTTAGGAGGAAAATGTCTCTGTGTGATATTCTGTGCTAACCTGCAGTTCGCGGTCAAAATGTACTTTGAAAAGTGTGACCGGAAAGTCAGGCAAAGGCACCATGGCCTTCAGGATTCATCTTCTGGCAGCCAGGTCTCTGTGTGCATCGAGTTTCATAGCAGTGCATTAATTATTTGTTGGGCTCTTTCCATCCCTCGCTGCATGAATCTTTATGGAGAGTGGTAACTGTCTGGACCGGCACGCTTTAGGCTGTGTTAACCTGACTGGCTGCGCACTGGACTGACAAAACCCCATGTCACAAAATGAATTTCACGGGGAATAGCAGTGTTTTTGTCTTTCTCCACTACACATCTATAAACTGAACTCTAAATCAGACTTGAACAGCAGGCAAAGATAAGCACCCACACGGTATTATCTATTAGCTGATGAGCTACCTAAACTCACAAAGATGGTAAAATAAATATTAACTGTCTTCAAGATATTTCATGATGCGTGCTCATGATACGTACTATCAATGCCTAACCACCCTAAAAACGTGCTTAGGGAATGCGCTCAGATAAGTGTGTGTGTGTGTGTGCGTGTGCATGTGAGGGTGTCGTTAATGCACGCTGATAAGCCAGCGGGAGGTCAACACTGATAAGCGCTATATGTTAACTCATACAGTTGTCTATGCTTATGTATTTTTACGGCTTGCACATTCAACATTATGAGTGACGTGACGTCTGCATGTGGTATGAATCCATACAATGTGTTTTGTACAGTGTCCACGTTGTCATGTTTGTGTCCGTGTTTTTCCATTGTTCAACCAATGATGATGAAGCTCCCTCATTTTTTTTTTCACTTTTCCTTCCCCACACACTGTGTGCGTGTGTGTGCCTCCCTCTCAGGAGATAGAGAGAAAAGGTGGGGCTAAGAGGAGCCCGCACTAACCAGGAGGGGCACACGCTCTTGCTCTTCCACATTTGGAAAAAGTTTTACCGCAACTTACCACTGGCCATGCGGACGTTCACATGTTGGGATGTTTAACCTGTTGGCCCGCAGGAAAATGGTAAGAAAGATCTAAACCGCCAGCTGCAGGGAGATGATATTGCATTTTGAAAAACAGGGCTTTTAAAAAGATGTTATGCATCTGTGAAATTCAGCTTTCAGCTTTCAAATTACTGAGACTCAAACAAATTTTATAGTAATTTGACAGCACATTCACTTCTGAATGTGCACCCTGATGGGTCACGTGAGTTCAATGCTGTTGCCTCTCAGCAAGAAGGTTTGAAACCTGGGGAGTTTGCATGTTCTCCTTGTGTGGATGTGGATTTTTATCCAGGTACTCTGGTTGTATCCAGGTCCTTCCACAGTCCAAACACACGTTTAGGTCGCCTGGAGACTCTAGATTGTCTCTAGGTGTGAGAGTGAGTGACGTGTGCCCTGCAATGCACTGGAGACCTGTATGCCTCATCCTCACCCTATGTGAGCTGGAGATGCCATCCACTGATGCTTTTCAAGGCAGAGAGCCTAATTAGAACATTGCAAAGCAAGATATCTGTGGAGATTCATGTTGTTAAGCAAAGAGCTGTAAGTTTGGGCTAGGGGATGTGTTTTAGATTCTAGAAGATATTTCACTTCTCATCCAAGAGGCTTCTTCACGTGTGACTGGCTGATGGGGAAGACTTGCAAGTAATGATGCAATTTAGTATGTAATTTATGATGGCGGCTGTCGGATTACTTATTTGCCTTGTGTGGAGGGATGATAGGGCGGCATAGTACTGTAGGGGATAGGTGGTGTCACATACCTCCCCCCATGTTCAGAGATGGTTTTTACTATGTTGACACACATGGCTTCCGTTAACTCTCTTTCAAACATCTGTCTACCCTGCCTAATAAGGTATACTGCTGTACTGCTGTTTTCTGTCGAATGCAACTGTATAACCAAGTTGTATAACTCCCTGGCAATAAATCTCATTCTGATTCGGAGTGTAGACCCTGAGCTGGGCTGTATTCTGAATCACCGACCAAATGCAAAAACTCTGTTACAAGCTAGTATGGTAACAAGCTGTTGTCTGACAACACATTCTTTCTCTCTTCTTTTCTTTTCTGACAGACTGGTGACCAGTGCACGGCTTGTAAAAGCTTGAAAATGATTTGAATCGACCACACAAAACCTGTATGTTTAACACATTTCTTACATTGTTTTAACAGTACAATATTCTCTCCAGTTCTTGATTTTGAGGCAGATCGATGTTATTTTTTGTTAAGTTATGACTTTGTTCAGCTGGTTCTGAGAATTTGTACACGTCTCACTATGAAACTTATAATTCTATCATCTTGTAAATCCATTACTAACTTCCTCCTAAGGTAGCAAAGGCTAAATAATGCGCAGTATACATACAAGCGTCTCTCCGTCGCCTTATGATTCAGGTTGAGCCTGAGCATGACTGAAGAAGTGGCGTCGGGGCTGGGAGAGCCCCCCCCACCCTACATGATCTTTGTGGTGGTCTTCTGCTTCTTCCTCACCGGGCTGTTCGGCTTCCTCATCTGCCACCTGCTGAAGAAGAAGGGCTACCGCTGCCGCACCGGTGAAATGGACGACGAAGAGGACGAGGACGAGGAGAAGCTCAGAGGAGAAGACGGTGGGTTAAGAGTGGAAAACAGACAGCATAGCCGAGGCTTTAAAACCAAATGTTTTGTTTTGTTTTTTTTTTTACTTTTTTTTTTTACTGTACTTTATTTCACCCTGGACAGAAATACACAAACACTCACAAACCTCCCTGGTCTTCTTTGAAGTCTCTGTTACATGTCCTCCCACATGCAAAATTACTCAAGCAAACACTCGCTGTGCTTGTAAACACAAACCAACGCCATCTTCATGATGGGCAAAACTCAATTTGAAAAAGAGCCTTGATAATAATAAGGATGTAAAGGCAACTTGTCTGTTGTCCTGCTGTTTTTTTTTTCCAGAGGAGGATGATGGGAACCAAGATACGGTGGAGAGGATCCTCAAATGCATTATTGAAAATGAAGGTGATGAATATAAAAATAGTTGAACGAACAGTTTCATTTCCTCACATGTGGTTCTTTAAAATCAGAACACACATTTGTGATTACTGAAATTTATGCATATACATTTGTAATTTGTATATATCATTAAATTGCTCATTTATTAGTCACACTCTAAAATGTGTTCTTCTTGCTGTCATCTAGCAAATATGGAGGCGTTCAATGAGTTGTTGGGAAACCAGAACGTGTGTGTGCGCCATGACCCCAGGTAAGCTCATCCAACATAGTTTATGTTTGAGAGCGTAAATGCCAGTTGACTGTTTGTGAGTCTTGAAGGTGTTCTACATTTTCATTTCTATGCCTCAATACAATCTGTATGTGTCATTCCATCCATCCTACCCTTGTTGATGTAATATCTCAGGAAGTGAAAGGTGAAAAGTCACCACCTCTTTAATCACACTCTATAGGTTTTATTTATTTGGGAAAATTTGGGACATAACTAACCGTAACCGTATTTCTTTTGTTTATTCAAAAATTCTATTCTCATTATGTCAAGTTGATCCTGTTTTCTTCATTTTCGTGGTACATTCAGAGCTAGACTCGTGTATAAGATGGCTTGTTTTCCACACTGTCTGTAGGTCTAAAAGATACACACGCAAAGTGTCAAATCTGACACCTCAACATTTGTTTTGGCATGGCAACAAACCATGCACATATCAGTTTAGTAAAATGATTCTTGATGGCAATAAAAATATTTAAACATCTAATCCCGATGTCCAGGTTACGCAAGGAGTCCATTGGGGGTATCCCTCCCCATCTCCACACAGTCCACTCAGGCGCCGACCACAACTCCTGCCATCTCTGCGCCCAGGTGAGATCTAAAAAGGGCCGACGACAGAGTCGCACACCCCGCTCCAAGCAGCGGCCTGGAGAACAGACAGTCTTCTCTGTCGGCAGGTAATGCCCCGAGATTAAACCTCCTACCAGAGTCCTCCACCCTGGGGTGTTGCAGACACGTCTATAATGTGTCATTATCCACTTAGATTCCGAGTGACGCATCACGACAAGAAGCTCCAGTCCAATCCATTGGCCAGTTCGGGGGACCAGCTGGACCAGTCCCAGGACAGCGAGGAGCGGAAGGAGGGCGGGTACAATCTGAGGAGCATGTTCAAGGACGTCCGACCACCTTCAGAGAGCTCCAACGGGGTTGCTCCAAATGTTGGGAAACGCAGGAAGAGTGTAACCTTATTCGGGCTGAGGCGGGGTAGTGACCCCATTGGCATTAAGGTACCAGAGGGGACAGGTAAGGAGACTGGAGGGGTTAGATTTGCCATTCAGCAGCAGCCTGTAGTGCTGGAGGAACAGTCCCAGACAGGGAGTAGCGAACTCGGGCCTAAACCTGGCATCAAACCTGCTGCTGACGTCTCCAAGAAACAAGCGTCCGGGTCTGCCAGTCCCCCCTTATCCCAAAGGCAGGCTCATGACTCCAAACCCGCACCTGAAAGTGGCGCTAAACTCCAGGCCAGTCCCGAACCCCGTACTAACCTAATTATTAAATCCTCCACTGGGAACACAGCAGCTTCTGTCCCCAGTTCTCTTCCCATTCCATCGCCTGCCTCGTCTGGACCAACAGAGCCAAGAGATGTCCGGGATATGGTCTTCAAAAATGAAGATGTACATGATCCTGGACCAATACAGACCTCTACACCCATTGCTCCCATGTACGGAACCACTTCAGGTTTTACCCCTGTCGCTCAGCAGTCAGGTATGCCTGTTACCCAAACGCCCCCCGATCCAGAGACCAGTCCAGATCGAGAACCTGGTTTCGGTGCGAGCCTAGCTTTAATAAGCTTAGGCTCCTCCCCTCCATCTTCATTTCAAAACAGGACGCCGTCTTCAGTCTCTTCATTAAAAACTCCAACCTCACCTCTAACGGTCACGCCGAGCCCTAAACTCAGCTCTGGAAATACACCCTCAGTGTCTTTTTCACCTGTCCTCACTCCAAGCCCCAAACTCCCACCAGGTGGAATAATTTCTAGCCAGTCCCCTGTTCTATCTTCAACCTTTGAGGAAACTGTTTATCCATTACAAGCCCAAACCCCCTCACCTGTTTTGGAGACTGTGAAGTCAGGAGGTGTGACTTCTGCAATGTCCTTGGGCAAAGAGGATATGGTAGAAAAGCCAGAAGGTGGTAGAATCCAACAGACAGAAGTTGAGACAGAAGTTAAGAGGGTTGGGATCCTCAAAACAGCTGAACTCTCACCAGTAGGGGGCGATTCTAAAGCTTCAGTCCTTCCATACCAGGCTGATCAGCCACCCAAAGACAGACTGGACCGTTTACCCGTGTCCCCTTCTAGTCCACTGTCCCCCTCCTCACCGGTTGGGAGCAAAGTAAGCAATGTGACCGTCGTGAAAGCCAGCCCTGACAGCAGGCGAGAGTTTTCTGTCGTCACTATGGTGGAAGAGACGGAATCGACTATGTTAACAGATCAGAAAGGAGAGACTTCTGAACCCGGTTTGGAATCGGACATAGCTGGAAGGGTTTCTGATAACCAAGATAGAGAGACTTCTGGAGCCAAGGCTTGGCCGACAGGAAGCCAAGGGAAGGATGAAATGGTGGAGATGGAAGATATTAGGGACTGCAAAGTGACACAAGTGGAAGAAGCGAACAGAGAGGATGAGGAGTGGGAGAATAGGGCCAATGTTTAGATGGTCTAGAGTTCTCTGACAATCCAAAGATGCAAGTGAAGAGGAATTGAGATGTAGTAATAATAAAATTAAATGATTATAGACATGCTTTTAGCCATTTAACCACCTAAATGAATATGCTGCAGTGGGAAAAGGAGTGACGAAGCAGTTGACACATGGAGAGCTGAATCAGAAATGCTTGCACTAAATTTAAAGGATCATGCAATGGATGTTGTATCTTTAACCACTGTCATTGAGATCACCGTGTACTTTACATAATGACTAAGTCATTTACAAAACATGCTTTTTTTGCTGTTTTTTTCCCCTTCTGGCAGACCTCATTTATTTCTGTGGAGTTTGTCATGCTAACACTGGATGTTCCGGTCATTATAATCGACCACAGCAACGAGAACATCCTGGTGATTTCTATATATCTATGTTTCTGATATGGAAGCAAATGAGACCCGTCGCGCAAATTGCTTTGAGATAATTTAATCTGGACAAACATGAAAATGACTTTGTAGGGAAAACATCACCCACAAGTGCTCATATAGTCGTCAAGTCAGGATTTCACACGTTTATAGACCAAAATATAAGCAGTGCAGCACACTCTTGAGTACTTTGTACTGCTCTGTAAATCGAGACGTTGGCTCACCAACTGGCTGATTACATCTGACTCTTGAGGTGTGTGATTAACTTATCGATTTTCCAAGATTATTTATTGATGTATGAAGGTGCCAGGGGTTGGCAGCCTCCGATCTCATCAGGACTATCGATCCTCCTGATTGCGGGTCAAGATTAACAGCCCAGACGAGCCACAGACACTCCATGGGCTGCTTGCCCAGTGATACATATCAATTTAGTGAATTTGTAGCAACTCAATGTTTCTATTATTCGGACCCATCCTGTACACTTGTCACTTTTGGCAAATACAGTATGCCGTCAGGCAATCAAAAAAAAAGACACTTAGCTCCCAGTTTTCTCCTTTAATCTCCAAATTTGCCGTGGCAATTACCCTCATTTGTTCCAAGTAAGGAAGGAAATAAGGAAATTTACCATTAAAATATATTTAATTTCCATTGGCTTCCATACAGCATTTCTTTTTTCTTAGTCGCACCAATCACAACGGCAGCATTCATAAATGCGACCAAAAAGAGCATTACAGGGACATTATCGGTGCTTCCACCGGTAAATATACTGCACCACCTATGTACTACCTGTCTGTCTTTCCAGAGCTGGGATATTACTAATCCAGTCTAGTAAAACACTTGTAGATTGAATAAAACAGGTCTTTATTATCACAGTATTCACAGTGCTTCTTTCTGCTTACGCCATGTCAGCATAATTGAGCGCTTTTGAAGAAGGTGCAACACAGTGCCACATGAGCGCACTTTGTACTCAAGAATATATAAAGAAGCAGTCGTAGCCAAGGCAAGGTACATATTGGGAATCCATCATTTGACATTAAGTGTCAGACAGTGCACATGAAACATACACAGGGAAAAAGAAACTGCAGTCCTCAAAGCTGTGAAACTTCAGAATAACGTGCTTGAAAACCTGTATTTTGAAGTATAATAGATTATGTTTGTTGTTTTGAGTCTTGTGAAGCTTCCTCATCACAGTCACTGGGACCCTGTTGCTGTACAGTTTGTGCATTTTGTTTAAGATTACACTTGTGAGGTTTAGAGGCACTGAGAGACATGGCTTCCTTTATAGTCACTGGTTATAATATTACAGTAAATGGTACAGTAAATGACATCACGTTGGCACCATATCAAAGGAGATGTCACATCTTTTTTGGTCAGATTTGGGCTTTCCAAAATATACCTGATTTCAGTCACGTCACTGAAGTTGAACAAAATAAAAGGTGCATACAGATAAAATACACAAATTACTAAATTTGATTTACTTAACAGACTGTATACTTGATTGACCTACTTGTATTGTTAATCTTGCAGACTGTGTATTTCCATGGAGTAATGGGAACCCTCTCGTCCTTCACATAAACACATCAGAGGGACTTTGTTGGGATTCCTCTCCTTCTGGCCACTGGCCCAGTATAGATTCTCTGTCTCTGGCCCTGGAGACGAATTCTGGTTAAAATAGAGCAACTTTTTTACCAGACGCAGTTCAAAGGTTTCGGGTCAGGGGTCAGTGTTATTTCCTGATTTATGTGGGAAAACCATAAAACCTGCAGTCTGCTGCCCCAGTTTCCCTCTTGCTCCGTGTCCCTCTGCTGCCTGTACACATTTTCTGTGGAGTTTGACTGTTTTCCTTTTCTCACGCCTGGTTGGCATGTGGTCATGTCATCACCCGGTTGTACAGCATCCTCTTCACATGTGCCTCCCCCTGCTGGTCAACTGACACATAAATCCACTCCATCATTGTTAATTTTGCTTCAAACAACACATCCCTGTGTGTTAAGCTACACATAATCACCCTGTAAATGACACTGCTAAAAAAGGGATGTATAAAGATGACCTGCTGTTTTGTTTTGATTCTGTATTGATTCGCTAGATCTATTGTACTCACCTGTAGCATTTCAGATGTAATACAGTTAGTTGAATGTATCATATACGTACACATCATGAATACAATCATGTATATAGAGTATGTGGATATAAAATCTCAAAGTGTTGCTTCCATAGGCCACATTGTTACATGTTATCAACACAGATTCATGTAAAACATCTGAATTGACTGTTTCCAGGTTGATCAGTTGATTTAATGCCAGTGATAACAAAAAATTCCACCTCAACAGATAATTTGAAACTTTACTTAGATCACATTTTCCAGTTGTGTATGGAAGACCACAGGGGTTGATATTTAGTCACTGAATTGAGGACTTTTTTGATGGAAGCTTTTGGTTACTGAAACATTATATCAAGTGAAAAGTTGTACATTAGGTCTATTTAAGGCAGTCAGCAAACCGATATTCCTGCAGTGAACGTCCAGCAGAGCAATAAGACGAGACCAGGTAATTCCAGTCTCAAACAAAAACATCATCCAAGCAATAAAATTGACCTTAAATGTCTTTGGAACTAAATCAGTCAAGGCAGACTCAGTACTTAGGGTGTGAAAGTAAGAGTTCAGGACAAGTGTAGAACAGGTTCGAGCTCCAGCTGCTCATATCCTAATTTTATGTCAAACTGACTCATTAGACCCAGGCACCTGTGTGATACATGAGTTAGATATATATTATCTCTGTAGCACTGTTCACGCAGGGTATGCAGATGAAAGTGCTTTATATGTATCAGCTAAAAAAATACCATGAACATGGGAACACAGATAGAAAACAATGTAAAAACAGACAATGGACAACACTCACGTGGTAATTATAGTAATAACAATAGTTGTTTTTTTTAAATGGTTCCAATAATATATTGGTTAGCTAACAACCTGTATTCACCATGTCACAACAGTCCGCTATAATCTCTTAACACCAGAGGTTATAGTTTGCACACAAAAATCTCAGAAGAATGCAATATACATACGCAGACACACGACGTGCAGCATTGCAAATATGATGCAAGAGATTTGTAAATATACAAATGTGTCATAATTTATGAAATAAAATACCAGAACTACGCTTTTCAAACCTGACTGTGTTTGTTTTGTCCTTCATGAGCCTGATGACATCACAGCGTTGCATACATCAGTGTATTACCATAAAGGCAGCAATTAGCCACACAAGATGTGTTATATAAATAGCCATAGTCAGCATGTTGCACAAGGAGCCTCCTAAGATCAGTTCAAGACCAGAACAATGAGAAATGTACACATAATACTTGAATTTAAACAAAATCACCATCCTTGGATTGACTCACACCAAAGAAGTACACTTTCTTCTCCATATGCAATAAAACTGCTACTTAAATTACATGTTTAAGTACCTGCAGAGTTTTCTTGGGTAGAAATACTTTGGTGTATTTTTAATGTTCCTTCAAAGAGAGATTTGGCTAGTTATTCACCTCTGCCACCAAAGTATAAATGGGAGTGAATGAGTGAATGTTCATGAATGTGTCCAGTCATTACTCTGAATGTTGTTGAACGGTAGGGGTCTGCAGTGACATATTTTGTAATCTGCTGCAAGATCGCATCAACTTGACACAGCAGGCATAAAAGCAAGGCTCCTTCGCCCAAACACGCAGTTCGGAAGTGATCTACTCCTGTGACCTGAGACAGTGATGGAGTTTTTCTGTCTCAAGGCTGAGCTGAAGGTTTCTGGGCAGAAGGAGGAGGAGGAGGTGCTCGACACTGAAAGAGTCCAGAGAGAGACAGACAGTGGTCACTGCCGATCCCTGTCAGCTCAGGGTTCATTTTTTCCATTTATAATCAGCATAGAAATACAAGTGTGATAATGACGACTAAAAAGAAAAAGAAAAACAGGTCTCACTGGTCTTAGCCGACCGCTGGGGACATCCGGAGAGGTGTGACTGCTGTCCACTGTGTCTGATGGGACAATACACACACAGAAACACTCAGCGCTTCACCTCATTCAGGGGAAAGAAACACTGGAATGACAGAAGGGAAAAACACTGACCAAGTGTGTTGTTCGTGCGCTTTGGAGTAAAGAACAGCAGTTTGTCCTCCTCGCTGTTAGGAGGCGTAGCACTGTTTGCCAAACTGCAGCCAGGGTTTGTTGGGCTTGCAGGGGGAGGCTGGAACGTAGGCATGGTTGGAGTGGGGAGTGGCTGGAAGAAAGATGGATGTCAGAGGGCCAAGAGGTCGACCAGAAAAACAAGTCATGGCGTGTGTTTGATACAGCCTAATGGCAGTCACTGGAAGAGTTGTATTATCCAGAAAAGCTGTACAGTAAGTACTGCCTCACCTCCTCCCCTTCCTCCTCCTCCTCCTCCTTCTCCTCCTCCTCCTCTCCTTCATCATGGATGAGCTCTACCACCAACGATGGGAAGACCCCAATCTGCCCATTCAGCTCTCCCTCCCAAAAACCATCATCTACCTGCCAAACAAACCACCACATGTAGGAAGGCAGGCAAAATGACATAAAAACACAAGAAGAGTTTAAACCTGCACTGCTATCACATATAAACATCAAGTGCTTTTGCCCAAGATTTCATCTCCTCACTGTGGTCACAGTGGATTAACTTTATATTTACAGTGTGACAGAAATTTCTTCAAGAAAACTGCGTGTTTCAGCTTTACTCTGCTGGGCTGCTTTGCTGACTAGGTGCAGGGATGGATGCACAGCAGCTGCAATGCTGAGTTGTGGCACTGGCAAGCCAGAAATGGCAGCATAGTCAAAGATTCTGTCATTTGTGTATCCTGATATTTTTCCTGATACGTCATAGAAACATGGCAAATAGCTTCAATGTTTTTTTTGTTTTTTTTTACAAAAATTTTACAAAAAAACCAAGCTTAGGTCTGCAATTTATCTCTAGAATATATTCTTCTATTGTTATAATTGCATAAATCAAATGTTAGTGAGACCTTTGGCAAAAAAAGTTTGTAATGAGTATTGTTTAGAATGAGCTAAATATATAATTCAATTAACATAAATGGCCAGGAGTATGAACAGGAATATGATTTGAATATTCTATGCTCATGTAAACTTCATTGTCCAATATCAGTGTTTTAGGTAATGCACCTCTCCATGTCGACAGCGTATCAGGTGGATTAGCGCCCCCTCCTGGAAGGAAAGCTCCTCTCCACTCTGGGCCTTGTAAGAGTACAGAGCTCTGGCTACACCTGGGACAGGAGTTAAAGTTAGAGTCAATCGGCATGACAAAAACAACACTGTGACTTTCATGCATACATGTTCCTATACATGTATTTATATGTAAACTATTGTCCCTTTCCCACTGCTATCAACCAGGATGGTACGTTCTTTGTTTTTTTTTCTGGGGAGGTGATGATGGTTAGTGTTTTTGCAACTTAATGGTTTTTGCATCACGCAGTTCTTATATGTTGACAAAAGCAACATTTAACAGTACAAACACCAGTATTAGCCACCTAGGTAGTTAGCAATCAATGCTCTGCCTGCATCTTCTAGGTATCTGTGTGCTGTACTTCTGTCGAGCCATGCCATTTCGTGTTGTGGTGACTTGTAGTTTTGTGTGCACTTTTTGTATGGTGACTCGAAGAAATACTAGTAGAAGATTACAAAAGGAAATAGGAAGGAACCGGTAACGAGCAGTACTGATACCATGCAGTGAAAAAGAGGCGTATGTAAAACACACTGCTGACCTCTGCTCGTTGCCCTGTCTTTACTCCCTATGGAGGAGGTGGAGCTAAAGGAGCTGTCTAGCTTAGTGGCGTCCTCTGCAGGTAGACACAGGAACTGCACATAGCGCTCAGGAACGTAGCCCACCTGGCCACAGGAGTTACACACCTGAACACAGATGTGAACACACACACATACACACACACACACACACACACACACACACACACACACATTTACATATTGCGAAAAGCGTGAATGATTGTAATGCTTTTGTTTTTTTCAGTATTTCAGATTAGAATTGGCTTGTCCATCAGTATTTACCTTCAACCAGTCATCCATATCTCCGTCCTCCACCACCTGAAGCTCCTCCCCCTTCATGATGGACAGCTCATCCGACTGGCTGGCCTACGGATGAATATAGATGCCACACTGACCTGGTCGGCACACCTCATCATTGCCATCATATTACTAGAGGCATACGATTTATGGAATTACGAGTTATGGAAAGCGAGGATGATGCCATGTTTAAGTGCTGCTTGGGGCTGCAGAAACTGTTGCGTTCTCCAAACAAGATCCAAATTACCCTTTATATTTTTTTCTGTTGCTTCTTGTCAACTTGTTTGTCAACAAAAGTGTGTGTTACACAGCTACCTCTGTATGGTGGCTTCATTACAGTATACAATCAAAAACTGATGACTTGTTCGCATACTGTATGTCATGTTTATTTCAATGTATGCAGGAAAATGTTTTTACATTCTTCTCGTTTTTTTAAAAAAAGAAAAGATAACCAACATTGTATATTCGTGAGAGAGATGGTTTGATTATAATCCCTTTGGAGGTACTACCTGGTAGCTGTAGATGACTCTGCAGGCTGCAGGGTATACACACACTCCAGATGCTGACACTGCATCTGCAAAGATGTCTCCGCTCTCATCGTAATCATCAAAGTCAGTCAGCTCAAACTCATCCTCCTGATAAAACACAGAGCAACACATCTTTGTCACACATAAATGAGTTCAAATTCAGTCATACCTGACATAAAATGATTTTATATATATCTGTAGGTGAAACCAAAAGCACCAACAAGCTGCGCTAGAGTATTTGTGCTCAACATAGAACCCTGCTGCCACAAACATGAACACCTAATATGATTTAATACACCACTACAAATAAACCCAGACAAATGCCCAATATTCTCCTGAGCTGGCTTTGATTTATGTCACATGATACTTTTAGTAACTTTGACAGGACATTGTCAGCCTAATCCATAACACATACATAATAATAATTATGTATCTAAAAATATAGCAAATTGCTCTATACATTGATCTTTTCTGCTTGGACTGAAATCAATAAAAAAAAGAAGTTGTTTCAAGCTCTTCATTTCGGCTCCTCTTTTACAGCTAGGGGAGCTCCAGTGGGAGGCAGGAGTCCCGCTGATATGTGAATGCAGACTGAGACCAAGGCAGCAGGGTCACACAGCTCAAAAGAGAGGTGATTAAACATGGGCTCCTGATTAGCTGGGCGGTTTTTGCATGTGTTTGCCTACCGAGAAGTCCTCGGTGGACTTCCTCTGCTCACTGAGGCGTCGCTCTTTCTCCAGCTCCTCGTCTGCCTGGGCCATGGCGTTGCCCAGCCACTCCTCAGTCCCCGTGATGCTGTCCGACAGTAGAGCCAGCCGGGCCTCCGCCTTCACCCTGCTCAGCTGAGACGGCAACAAAACAGGACCCTCTCACACGTTTCCAGTTTAAAATCTCACATGTTACTTAAACTTTTATATATGATATGACCATGCATAATTGGAATGGGCGGATTTTATGCTATTTTCTTATTACAGATTATATTGAGATATAATGGGAAGCTCATTTTTCTGTTGATGACCACCATAAATGCAATCACTGTACTCCCTATATCTTTATTCTCTTGGGTTTCAGTTTGATACTCAAGGCGATGAATCCCCGAATCCCTACCTTGGCTTTCCTGACGGTGTCCTGCACCTCTGCTATTTTCTGCTCCACACTCAGGCCCGTCTCCCCCGACAGGAGCTTCAGCCGGCTCTCCAACGTCTGTAGGGCCTGATGGAGGAACACGGTTAACAAACTGTGTACAACAAACTGCTCAGTACGGCAGTTTATGTGGAAGGTACGACATGGCCCGAGTGTTGACAGTGGCTCCAAGTCTCACCCTCTCTCCATGGGTGATGATCTTGTAGTCTTTAGCAGCTTTCGTGGCCCATTTCTTGGCCTCCTTGACCAAACAGCCCTCGGCCTCTGGAGCACAAACCTCCTGCAGAGCAGATGCCTGCAGGACACAGGCACAAATGCCACGTCTGTTACAGCACTGCATCTCACCAGTATCTGAATATTTCATGTTACAAGACTAATAATTTGATATTGCGGCATTTAAAAAAAAAAGTAATTTATGTTGATCTGAACGATGGCCAACAAAGTCCCATCAGCCTTTTTAAATTCATATCATTGTATGTTCTCTATAATGATCTCTAAAATGGACTTCACACACACATCCACACGCACCGTGTCCCGCGGGGCTGGCTGGAAGATGAATTCGGGTGTTTTGCTGAAGGAGACAGATTCTTGAAGAAACTGCAGAACGTTTCTCTCTCTGGTGACCTGATGACACAGCAACAAACCAATGTTAACCTGAAACAAAACAATTCATCTTTTACTAAGAACGAGAACATTTTACTTGACTTTGAGAGGATACACAGATCTTCAACAGCTGTGTTTGAGTTGAGGTAAGTACCAACAACACAAGAATTGATTAATACATTCTTATACATAGTCAGGGCCACAGTAAAAAACAATAGCACTAGGACAATAGAGAAAAGGAAAAAGAAAATGCAGTTCCAAAATCACTGTTTGAAATAGTACATGGGTGCACAAAAATACAAATAAACTGGCTTGGACATTAAAACAAGAGTCTTTGGTGATGCAGGTGTGGTATCAGGCGAGTATGTTTTCTTCAGAATGAATAAAGTCCCAGAGCGGTGCTGGTTGGAGGAAGAGCCACTGCTTTCATCTGTACCAACCTTGCATTTTCACAGAAATGGAAACCTCTGTGTACGGGGTTTTCTACCCGCTCACTTGTTGAAAGTTACAGCCCATCCGATTTTACTCAGTTTCATTTTTACTCACTTTCGCTTGTTCATTTCTTTTTTTCCTCTGTGTTGAATTTCCTGTGTATATTGTGCTTCCATCTTGCTCAGTGCTTTCAAATATGGTCCTGGTATCTGCCCGCTAGTTTGCTGTTTGATACATTTTTCACATTCCTGCTCTCTCTGCTCATTCCCCCTCCGTTCTCACCCACATCACCTCTAGAAACGGGGTGAGAAATGTCTTATGTCTGCTTTCTCAGGAGCCACTGTGGGATACTTTACACCTCTGGAGTGCAAACAGAGGGAATGGATGGACCCGTAACCTCTCGATTTCCCACTGCCCTGCTTTGCTTATTCAAACCACATTTGTGATGTGTCACAAATATCTGAAACTGGATGTAATAATTAACACAAATGTACTCCAAGCACAACTCGCCAAAAAGCTACACGTTATCACACATACCTTTGTAACGTTCTCCCATATTCTGCTGTATTGTTTGTGCGAGGCCAGACAGGTATCCATCTCCGTCACACACAGCAGGGTAAAATGGTTCTTCAAATTCTCATAGATGTCCCCGTCCATTTGCTGATAAGGGAGTAACAGATAACAAGGGGGACTTTTCAGTTCAGTTTTCAGTGTGACTGGACTCAAAAACATGAGGATCCCCCTGATCTGATGAGGCAACCAACAGCCCTGCTTTTTTTACAGTG